>JARHVA010000320.1:0-595000 GCA_037957365.1 Torreya grandis | reverse complement strand
TACATATATATATATATATATATATATATATATATATATATATATATATATATATATATATATATATATATATATATATATAAATAAAGGGTTCATTAAATATATAGAAATAAGTTTAATAAATTTATAATTAAAAATAAAAATCAAATCAACTAACTTATAGAAGTAAATCCATATCAAAAAAGTTAAAATTTTTAATTAAAAACAGAATTAAAAACTTATTGCATCTAAATAATTTAATATTTATAATTAAACAATTATAAATAATCTATTTTATGTGTGTGTGTGTGTGTGTATTCAAAGAGTGCTAAAATAATATGTATATAAAAAGCATAACAATATTATACATTTATAAAGATGACAAAGATTTACCATAAAACATTAAAAGTAGAATCAATCTAATTTTAATGCATTCACAACTCAGTCGATTTAGAGCAATAGGAATGACATACATGGCATAGTTAAGAGTACCTATAAGAGACTAGAAATTGAAATGTAGTGTTATCTCTAATGTAATAATTGTGAATCAACTCACAACATCATCATAAAAATTTGAAAATATATGAATCAAACTATTTCCATAAAATCACAGTATGTTATATTAGAGAACAACTGCAACTCAACCCTTAAACAAATTTTGGCGTCCCAAAACTAGGGGCATCTCATAAGCTTTCCTATTGTGAAATTATCTTTGTATTAATGAAACACAAAATTATCCCAAAATTATATATCAAAATGGTTAAAACAAAAAATAATTAACCAATTTTTGGAATTTTTAGCATCAGTAACAAGAGATCAAAAATTAAATCTAAAGTTTTAGCACAAAAGTTCCTATGTCAACAATGGAATCCCCAAAATTTAATCTTTACAAACTTACATAGAAATACATAACTGAAACCAAACAAAATGGAACCCAAATCAGAAATAATGTAAAATTCATAAAAAAATCACTAAATACATTCTCAAAATCATAGAGAATTCATAATCCAAAATTTCAACATCAGAATCTATAATTACAAAATTTAGCCCCTCAAAGGGGAGAAAAAATAGAGACAAAATCAAAATGCCCTAAAATCAGCAAAATGTAATTACGATCTGATCACCCAAACAACATTTAGAATTTAAGATATGTGATAGAAACTGCTAAAACATTATTTGTGTTATAGTTACATGTTTGATTCCATAAAGGGAAATGAATCCAGATAAAAGGTACCCAACTACAGATGGGAATAATAAATCATAGTTTTAGATTCAGACTAAAAGTGTTTTATAATTTAAATTCCAAAATTGAAAAATGTGGGCATCTTAAATAAAAGGGAAAATCCAACAAACCAAATAAAATGTGCCATCAATCAGAATGGCAAGGTAGAAGCAACATGCATTTAAACTACTATACCTTGACTTGTAAATTTTAATATAGTTTCATAGGATAAAGAATCATCACACCTAAAATGAACATTGAATAAAGTGATAGATAAATACATTGATAGACAACTAAAACTAGATGAGCTAATGACATCCAATATCAGAAGTAACACCAAAATGCATGTGGGATCCATTATCAAAATCACCAACAAAATGATTGTATAACCAATAATAATCTTAAACTTTAACCTCCTCATTCACAGCCCCATGTTTTGAGCCTCATAAAAGAAAGACAAAAAATTAGAAATAGGAACCAAATAGTATGACACCAAAATCAAAGAGATAAGACATCCAAAAAGTTGGGGATCTCAATTATGGCAAGCAGGGCATCCAAGAGATAAGACATCATATAGAAGCTTCTCTTAGACCCTTTGTTGACTATGGAGATCTACTTACATAAGCATGTGCTGATAAGTTCACCAATGGGAGGGGTGAGCTCCTTCTCAATCATAAAGTATACTAGGGGTACCAAAATGATATCAACATACGTGGTAGTGGGGTTTCTACACAACTTGTTCATTAAGGTCATTATCATCCTAATTCTAGGTCAACATTAGCTGATGGGAATCTTTCCACTAAGGTCAGAAATCACATTATTTCTAGAATACAACCATGGGGCCAAGATGGTTTTGAGGTCATTTTTCTTAGTCCATTCATTAATTGTGGGTACATCCACTTGAGGCTTGGGTAACTTATAATAATTCTTGAAAGCAATGAGAGACACATAGGCAATGTATTTATGAGTACATTTATTGATCAAATTTTGCATTCTTTAAAAATAGGGAGTACATCTATACTGTGAAGTACCTCTTGTTTTGCTATTGCATGTAAAGGCTCACCATTTGTGCTACAACTAGGTCATAATATCTTGTCTTGAAGGATGCAATTTTCTCATCCTCCTTTGTTATGGGCTGTAGCTCTTTAATTTCTCAAAATATTTTGGACCAATTATTATCTCCAGTGTTCAATGCCACAACATCAAATATTGTGTCTTTAAAGACCCTTCCTTCTAAATTTATGCTTAAGTAGAAATACATGTCCTCTCTTTGTTGCTTCCATGTTATCATGATTGTCAGCTTTAAAAAATGCTCACTAGTGGTCTACAAATTGCTCTCAATTAATCTGTACTTGCTTAGATGAAAATTGAGCTCTCTCTATTTTGATAATGGCCAATTTGAAGTCACTTTAGGGCTTTGTGGATGCTAGGGTTTCTATGCAAGTATTTTCCAAGATTTAATGGCGATGGTTTTTGGACTTAAGTGAATTTGGTGCTTTGGATTTGATTTAGACCTCTGCCTTTATACCTTTGTTTTTTGTGACTACAAAATATTTGGTTTTGTCATTTTTTGTTGAGGTGGCATCTAGTTGGCACTTTTTCGGCACTTTGTTCATTATTGTTCAAATATTGACCATTGCCCTTTGAAAATATTACTTAGTCTCACTCCATTAGATAATCCTGCATAGATCAATGTGAACCATTGATCTTGATCCTAAGAGTTACATGCCATTGGTCTTTGTTTGTATTAGGCCCGTGTTTGTGCCACTTGGTAGTCCCGAGCTCTGCACCTTATTAGCTCCATCAGTTGGCGTGCATTCACTGCATGGTGATCTTGTGGGCCCTTGGAGGTTTTATTGAATAGTCCATAGAGATCTTGCTCTGTTTGATCATGTTCTTTTGATCTCACGTAAGCCATAGATCCTACAAAGGTGCATAATGTTTAAGTTAGCATCAAGGCATATAAGAACTTAGGTTAAAGACTTTAGGCTATGGTTTATTTTATGTTAATAAACATGATATAAACCATAGGCTAAAGTATTTAAGCTAAGTTTAGATCATGATAAAAGAGGGGCCCTTAATAATAAAGGATTGAGTTCGATGTTTTTATCCTAAGGTTTTATCATATTAATAAATATAATAGAATTTTAGGGTAAAAGTTTTAAGCTAATCATTTTTAATACTAGGACCTTACATTTGTTAGGTTAAGTCGATAGAATATACCCAAATAATATCATGGGACATATGGGGACCGAGCATGATATTTTAGACCAAAGTTTAGTCAAATGTTTAGAAACACAACCACATTTTGGGATAAAATTTGAGCTATGTTCATGGTGTTTATAATTGATCCCATGCAAATTTGAACTTAGTTTATGATGGGCTAAAGGATAAATGAAAGGCCAATTTAACATTGAATTGTAGAACCCTAGGCATGTTTATTATTTAAATGAGACTAAATTGATTCTATAACATAAATAAAAGCATGGACATTTTTCCAAGCATGCTTGGTTCATGAGCTAAAATTTGATAGTCTCACAGATGTCAATGATGGGCTCACAGACATCAATTGATAGTCATGAGAACATTAAATGTAAGCTCGTATAGGGCTTAAAATTTGATGGCCTCACGTACTTCAATGACGACCTCATAGACATCAATTGATGGTCACGAAAATTTTAATTTTAAGCTCACATAATTAACTATAGGGACTAAAATTTGACCACCTCATGAATGTTAATTATGGCCTCATAGATGTTAATTGATACGTGCGAGAATGTCATATTTAAGTCACATAGAAGCTTTGATTCAATACACATCATCTGATCATATCTTATGAGTAAATGTAAACCATTGATCATGATCCAAGTAGGTAGCTGTAATTGGTCTTTGGCATTTTAACATTGTGTTTGATCTATCAGATTAATTATGTACAAGTAGTTGTGGGCCATTGATTTTGCAAAGAAGCACATGACTTAAATTAGGGCTCAAAAATGTATAAGATTTAGATTAAAGTCTTAAGACTAAGGTCCCATTTATTTTAATAATCATAGACGAGGTCTTAATAATAAGACATTAGTCTAGGTTATAATAAGAGGGACCATGGTAACAATAAAGGTCAGACCAAACTAAGAATGTAATAAAAGAACCCTACAAACATTTAGACCATATTAAAATAAGGGGAAACAAAGGGGCTCAAGCCATAAAGGGGACCAAGCTTATAATTTTTAGGCTAAGGTTTGGTCATGTTGAAAAACATGATGGAGCTTTCGTGTAAAAATTAATCTTAAGTCCTTAGCATTTTAAAAGTGAACCCACCAATTTTGAATTTAAATTAAGGGGTCTAAGCTAAGGTTTCTGAATGAGGGTTTCATGAAGCTTAGACATAGATTTAACTTGGATATCCATAGGCCAAAGGCTAGTAAAATCCCATCTGGTCTATTCAATGAGGGTTTCATTAAACCTACAACTAGAAACATGAATATCAAAGGTTAGCAATATTAGGCAAAGATGAAGCAAAACTATGAACAAATAGACCAACTAGGACATGGTGTGGATGAGCTTCAAATACAAAAATGTGCAATAATGTTAATGATACTCTGATTAAGTGAATTTTTAGTTTTAAGGTACAAATTGAAAAATTTAACACATGGGTCCCCAATTTTAAGAAATAAGGGGTATGTTAATCTCAACATTATTCAAATTGTATGTTTACAAAGTGTATTATTTTGAATTAGAATGGAATTCCCTCATATTCGATGCATGATATTTTTAAATGACTATGTGTGTGTGTGTGTGTGTCTATATATATATTTACACAAACAAATGTATGTATATACATGTACATACATACAAATATACATACATACACATATGCATATACATATACATACTATATATATATATATATATATATATATATATATATATATATATATATATATATATATCAAAAGGAAAAGTGTCAGTACCCTTTATTCAATTTGATAGAAAGATACATCTAGTATGAGACTTTTTGTAAGGAAAGTGAACAAAAAAACCATCCTGTAGGAGGATATAGTGAAGTTGTGTGCTGGAGGATGGCATACCCTCAACATATTAAGAAAACCAAGTGGGGAAGCAAAAGCCTCGACCCAACAAGAAATAAAATTGGTAATCCACCCAAATGGGAATGATATAAAATAGTCAACATCATTATGGGATGTAGTGACTAGACCAATTATCTAAGGGAAATATCCCTCTAAGTAAAGGAGCAATCATCATGATTGAAGGTGATGATAATATTACCTTCTACAATGTTTTATGCTTCCTTTGTAGGTCAATCAACCTTCATGTTATGTTCCCAGAAGATGCGGGAGAAAGAGATGTGTCTAAAATTCGATGCCAGTGTAAGAGTGTGATCCAAAAAATAACAAAGAGAGATATTAAGGCATCGTGCTTTCCCTATGATCCATATACACACATTCTGAGAGTCTAAAAGGATGTTCAAATCAGCAATACCATAATCCATCACTAAGTTGAGTGCTATGTGTAGAGCTTGCAGTTTTGCCAAATTATTTATGTTCTATCCCATCCCATACCTAAAGGTGATCTTGTTCCCATGGAAAATAAGTAATCCACTAGCACCACTATGACCTAGGTTACCTTGAGAGGCACCATCATAGAATACATGTGTGGATGTATTATCCACCTGAAGAGATTTTATGCATTTTTGAGTCTTGCCTTTGTTTTATACAATGGGTAGTTTAGAATACTTGAATTTGTATAAGGTGGAGATGATAATGGGGCTCTTATCCATGAAAATAGCTTCATTTTTGGTGATCCATTTATCCCATGTTATTTTTAAAGGGATATGCAAAGCGTTGTCTGAAGAGCCTCTATGCATTGACCAATTATCCCAAGCATAGAGGAGAGATTCACCTTCCCATGTGATACCAACCTGTAGAGTATTAGTGGCATCTGAAACTACCCTAGTAAATATGAAATTTATAAATAAGTGATTGATGGTTTCTAGATTATTTTCATAAAGAAAACAAATACCAGGTCCAGTCTATCCCCTCCATTGTAAGTTATCCCATATGAGTAATCTATTCTAGAGAGTGAGCCAAAAGTGTAGGATTATCTTTGATGGGGCTTTAATCTTCCACAACCCTTTCCACCACCAAGGGGTGGGAATGTCTATGAACTAAGGTCTAAAAGTAATATATCCCTTCTTGATAGTATAAATCCCTCCTTCTCTATTGTATGCCCAACATATCTCATTCAGATGTTTTGTGAGGTGAATGACACATGAAATGAGTTTAAGCCTATATGTTTCCCATTAGATATAGATATGACTCATGAGACCCATCTTATCAGCATCTAACCAACTATAATTCCATCTATCATCCTGGACATGATCATTTGCATCAACCAATGTAAGTATATGCTATTATTGTAAGGTGTACTATAGTTCCTTCATGAAATGTAATTCAATTAGAATAACATATATGTCATCCATGCCAATATGTATCTTAGTGTCATCTCCCAAAATCCATGCCAAAAAAATTCCAATAGTATCAAATGTTTGAAAAATAGCTTTCCAAAATATTGACCCTTTAGTGTGTTTTTTTGTATGCAGCTTAATCCATTCCATGATAGTGAGGGGATGGATGTATTTGTGAAGCATAATTTTTTTCCACAGACCTTTAGATTTGATCAAATTTCACACACCTTTTGTAGAAGAGCTTGCAAGAAGATGTTGATATATTTAATCTCCCATCCACCTTCAGACTTGGGCTATGATATAGTGCTCCACTTGACGAGTGGAATGCCAATATGTTCTTTATTCATAGTCCAAAGAAATTTTAAACAAAGTTTTCTGATGTTGTTCAAGATCTTCCTTGGTAGATAGGTTAAATAGAGCCAATATACTGGGATTGATTCCATGACATGTTTTATCAAGACCAATATCCCCGCCATAGAGATCCATTGATTACACCAAACTGTAATCCTCTATTGAAGTTTCTCCAACAACCATAGCCAATATGCATATCTATAATCATTTGATTTAAAAAAAAAACCCAAGTATTTTATGCTGGCATCATGGGGTGGAGTAGGGAAAGGTAACACCACCTTAAAGAGGTTTTGTGTGGCATGGGGAAGGTTGAAGAAACAAATGACATATTTTTGCATATTGATCAACATGCCCGTAGTAGAGGTGAAGAGATTAAAGATTTTATCATATGATTTTTCTTATTGTATGGTACATTACCAAAAATGTGGATGTCATCAATGAAGAGAATGTGGGAAAGAAAAATGTTGGATGCCATTTTAATACATATAATATTTCTAGCATTACACTCGTGGTGGATATGCTGATTGAGATCTTTGGTAATAAGAAGAAAAATGAGAGGGGATAGTGGGCAACCTTGGTGCAAACCTTTGGTAGGGGAGAAAAAAGTGGAAGCAGATCCATTACCAAGAGCTACATATGATACAAATTTGAAGCAATCCTTAATCCAATTAATGAAAGATGGGACAAATCTAACTTGGGTTAAAATGAGCCATAGATAGAGCCAATTGACACAATCAAATTCCTTTGATAAATCAATTTCTAGGATAAATGTATACCAAGTTTTAGTTTTTATAATGTGAAGTGTATCTTAAGCCAATCTAATGGCTTCTTGGATATTATGATTGTCCAAGAAACCAAACAATTCTAGTGAAATATGTTCATAAAGGATGAGCTTAACCTAGGTAGCGATGATCTTGAAGATAAATTTGTAGATGCAATTACAAAGGGAAACAGGGTGATAATGTTCAAAGCTAGAAAGGTCTTCATCCTTTGGAATTTTGGCAATGAAAGTGGTATATAAGGGGTTGTGGATTCTACCAATGATACGTGATTCTTCCATCACCTATAGTAAGTCTTCCACTAAGAGGTCCTAGAAACTAGTGAAAAATTCCACCATCCATCCATCTGGTCCAAGGGCTTTCTTGAGCTGAAAGGTATGGAAAGTGTCTCGTAGTTCCTTCAGAGTGATCGGCCTCATGAACATCTAGTTCTACTTTTCATCCACCCATCCATAAAAAAAGTAGTAGTCACCATAATATCTCCTATATTTTCTCTTGGTGGTTTTGGGTAGATTTACTGGTAATGATTAACCACTACCTTAAAAATAGAGGGAAAACTATTACATTCTTATCCTTGATTATCAAGGATGTTCTAAATAATATTTTGTGCCCTCCGAGCCATGACACATCTATGAAATTTTTTTATGTTGCTATCCCCTTCCAGTAACCACGTATTTCTAATTTTTATTTTCAATTTTGCTTCATGCCAAGCCAACAATCTAGCATTTTCCTTCTCTAATCTATCCAATTCATTGAGTACCTTTGCATTATGTTCTTGGCCCAAGATTTTGTAACGGTCTTTGATCTAGTCAAATTTTATTGGATCCATACCATAGCATGCTCACCTTGACCCTATTGAATTTTACCCACATATTCTTGATCAGGTCCTTGAAGTCTTCATATTCTAACCAATGTGGGTTGAAATTGAAAGGTGTTGGTGGTGGCTTCAGTTTCATGACCATTTATAATTGGATAGGATGGTGGTTAGAATAATGTTATTTCAAAGTAGAAGCTCTATGTGAGATGAACTTTAGCAAAAGTGTTTATTTGATCAAGAAATGATCAAGCCTTTTAGATATACCCTACTGTCTAGAGTGATGATTTGACCATGTTGAAGCATTCCAAGAAATCCAAAATTAAATTAACCACGGGGTCAGCCCTAGCACATATACATACATACATATGTGTACATATATATATATATATATACATACATACATACATATATATATATATACATATATACACACACACACACACACATATATATATATATATATACATATATATACATATATACATATATATATATATATATATATATATACATATATATATATATATATACATATATATATATATATATATACATATATATATATATATATACATATATATATATATATACATATATATATATATATACATATATATATATATATATATATATATATATATATATATACATATATATATGTGTGTGTGTGTGTGTGTGTGTGTGTGTGTGTGTGTGTGTGTGTGTATGTCTATATATATATATATGTATATATATATATATATATATATATGTATATATATATGTATATATGTATATATATATATATATATGTATATATATATATATGTATATATACATACATATATATATATATGTATATGTATGTATATGTATATATACATATACATGTATATATATGTATCTATATATATACATACACACACACATACATACATACATACATACATACATACATACATACATACATACATACATACATACATACATAATACACAGACACACACACTCACACACACACACACACACACACACACACACACACACACGTACATGTGTATGTGTGTGTGTGTGTATACACACACACACACACACACATGTACATGTGTGTGTGTGTGTACATGTATACATACATATACATACATACTTACATACACACACACACACACACACACACACACACACACACACACACACACACACACACACACACACACACACACACACACACACACACACACACATGTATGTATATGTATATACATATGTACACACATATATGTATATATGTATACATACATACATACATGTGTATGTGTGTGTGTTTGCAGGATATATTGTAATGAGTTTACTATTGAGATGGAAAAAAAAATTCAAGATTGTGTTGCTAAATGTATGACCAATTATACTAGACTAAAACAAAGAAATTAGAATATTCAAAATTTGTTTGTGCATCTGAAGAAATCAATATACATACAAATTTTTAATTATGAGGAACTAAGGTTTGAATAGATTCAAATTAATTAAAATGGTTACTAAAGTGCATATCCATACATCATGCTCCTAATTTTACACGCGGTGAAAGATGTAATACATTTTTAAATCATTAAGGCCTAGTTATAAGTAATGCAATGGATATTCAAAAAAAAAATTGATATCCTCATGAAATATTTTGTAATATTCAACCCTATTAACATAATCTCATCTAGGCTAATGATCTTATCTATTCATTAAAAAAATACTAATTTATTACTACTCTATATATGATTGTTATTATTCTCAAAATTTTGTCTAACATAAATATACAAAGCTTTCAATAATAAATATCCTCTAATATATATGATATCTATAGCTATTTTTATATAACACATACTTAGTGTCCTCAATTATCTATTTTAGACCTTATAACAATGGTATTCACTATTGGCAACATCACCATTGCATAGCCAGACTAAACAAACCAAAACTAGAGATATCTAACATGATCAAGGTAGCATGAACTATATGAAAAAGTGTCCCATTTCCATCCTCTTTAGCTGTAGTTCATATTGTAAAGCAAATTAATTTTTTTTTTTTAAAAGGACTATGAACACAAGTTAACAACAATATAAATTAAGAGGAACACTATAAATCTCATGAATTCCAAGTTAAAATAGCATTGAGAAACTTGGTAAGAAGCAATTCTAGAAGGAAATGAAACTCTATCAAATAGAGTTTGGCTGTGTTTGTTGCCTCTCACCCCACATCCTCATTTTTGGCTATGTCCTTCCTTTATATGTGGCATAATTCTTCTTATTCCATTTCCTTTCTATGTTGATTAGTTATTCTTTAAAAAGGATGGAAAGATATATTTATGGTTTTTCTTCCAACTAGAGTATTTACTTCACTTTAGTGACTTTCTACTTCAAAGATGGTATAGTTAGGTGAGGTGTAAATGTTAATGGTTGATGCAATAATTTTTAATGAGAGTTTCAATTGATTTCTAACTCTTTTCTCCCATGTGGCATAGCCCATGAGATAACTTTCTCCAAAATGAAACAACTTCATTTAATGCTTGAAAAATCCTTACTCATGCCAAATACATTGATTTTAATGCTACTTCATAAATTTTAAAAAATTCTAGATGATGCCAATTTTAATGTAGAACTAGAATGTGTTTCCGAAATACATAGGGGTTTGTAACTAGAAGGTGTATTTTTTTTTGTTTCCTTGTGCTCATGCAATATTTTTAAATGTTTCTAACCATTGGCATATCTTTAAATATATAATTTATTATTTACTATGATGAATGCCTCAAAAAGGTGTATGTAATGTAACTAGAGTTTTAATAAATAAATATTTTCTCCAATGTTTCTTCTTCTTACTATAAAATATAGTAGAATTTGAAAAGTAAATTTGAATAGGTAACCATAAAAAAAAATTCATAAAAGGCAGAGCCAACTACTGAATTTTGTTCATGGGGTTGACCATCAAACTTTAATATAAAGTTGTGGGTGTAGTGCAAAATTTGATTACGGTTGACACAATATCCTACTAGAGATGTATTTCTTCTAGTAGAAGATCTCGACTATCATACTAGATTTGATTCAACCAACAAAGGAAGAGTAATAATTATATATACATAAATTTATATTGAAGGCACATGTGCAAGTGCGTGCACACACACAAAGGAAAAAATATGCATTTACACATCCTTAAAATTGTAGTCCATTACTAAATGAAAAAAAACACACTATAAGAAGTTTACAATGGAAAAATAATTAATACTTGAATCAAGGGAAATAAATCCATTAATAATGTTTTGTATTAACAAGAGAATCATGGAAATAAATCTATTTATGCACACTGACTCTAATGCAATTATCATAAGGTTCCTCAAGATATTCAAGAAACATAAAAAAGTTTTTAAGATCAAGTCTACAAATTCAACAAGGACATTGAAGTCTTTATATCAAACAACCACATGAATTATCATTTTTGTGGAGCATCAAAGGCAAATAATTAAAACACTTATATAAAA
Source organism: Torreya grandis (assembly GCA_037957365.1). NCBI lineage: Eukaryota > Viridiplantae > Streptophyta > Pinopsida > Cupressales > Taxaceae > Torreya > Torreya grandis. The sequence goes on along the minus strand of JARHVA010000320.1, from coordinate 582,868 downwards.
TTAATCCAAATTTATAAACATACCTTCTTCAACATCAAGAAACAAAATAAAATATTCTTATACACACATATCTAACTTGATTACCATCTTCACCAATTTAAAAAAATTGAGGAAAAGTGACATAAATTTTGCTACATTATTATCTTGAGTTTAAAATCCATTACATATAAAATGCACTATGGTTTAGATTGCTAACCCAAATAAGCAAACTCAAATACACTACTCATGATGGCCAACAGGGCATCACACACAAAACATGAGCACAAGGGAGTCATAAAATGCATCAACCATAATAGATAAGTTAAGATTGATGAGGGGGAAATAAATCCACTTGAGAGGTGTTAAATCATTTCCATTTTATAAAATCATCGTCCTCAATGCAGATATTACAATTAAGAGTATTAAGGTAAACACATCTCCCTAAGATAACTCCCAACAAACCTAACAACTTGACACAACAACAAAATCCAAGAAGAATGCATCAAACCTAAATTTTCCTATATTTATTAAGGTCATAAGGTTATCTATAATATCACAATTTTCTCTCTTGATTAATTTCACTCCCCTTATTAGGTCCTTATAATGTTCAACATATGATGCTTATTGACACAAAACTATTCTTAAAGTATAGAGTATGGATTTACTAGTATATTGCATAATTTATTAGTAGTAATCATTAATTATAGATCTTATTTTCAAAATTATTTTAAATATTGTATACAAGAATATGATGTCAATATCCTCATGTATATCCTATTAATATCAAATTTATACCCATAGTTCCACTATAGACTAGCTGATAACTAGACAACCTCTTATATGAAAGATATGAGTAAAAGTGCAAATATAATGTACAATCATACTGAACAAAAGTTGTTTTTTATTCCATGGTAGAATTAAATTGTGATAAGTTAAGTGTCATTCCATGGCATGATCACACTAAGTAATACTGAGCAATATTGAGCTCCATTTCATAGTGTAAGGAAAATAAGAAAGTAAGTACTTTAGCTAAATCACATGGGTGAAAGCACCATGTATGGTGAGAGAAGGATGCTATCATAAAATCACTCATATAGGTTCCCATCATGATCCTATATCTTGTTTGACAAGCTATCATCTTCTCCTCCATACTCACACAATGTAAATAAATATTCACATTATAAATATACATGAAGCCAACATCTACAATCAACCAACAACTCAAAGGAAACCAGTCAAATAATAAAATAATTTTAAGGCTAAGCAACCCAAAAAGAGAGTTATAACTTGAATAGATAAAAATTCAAAATTTAAACAAAAGAAACTCAAAAAATAATTAAATAACTATAATGATCCAAATTAGATGAAATACAAGGTAATGGTTTTAAAATAAACTTAAATTATCAAACAAATTAAAATAAAGTTTCAACATATCAATATTGTAAAAATTCCACATTACTTACACTTTCTGGCTTAGGAAGGCCACCCAAGGGGAGAATGACATAAAATAATCATCATAAAAGCCTCTATTACCTCCCAAAGGTAAATAAAAATATAACACTAGTATTATCTGATCCACAAATCTCAACATAGAATGGTAATCATAAAGATTGTCTTTTGACAAGCACTAAGGGGTGAGTGGAGGGATACATTGTTCACAAATTGACCATTATGTATGAAGAGCCCATGGTGCATGAATAAATCATGGTGCACTCACCTAAAATATTTTGGGTGATACCTCATACAAATGGGAAATTTTAGTTTTCAGCCTATGAGAAGCTACACTTTCTAACCCATAACTTGGTTCAAACTAATGTGAACAAAGCTCTACACCTACCTCAAAAACCCACACTTACATCCATATTCAAACACTAGAAACATGATGCAGGGTTACACCTCACAAAACCACACTAACAAGTATGTAATCACACTACCTAATAGTTTCATATAGGTGTTATATTTTTGCATGAGTAAGTGTTACTATACACAATAATTCCACATGGGTTTCATATGCACAAGGTATATCACAAGTACGTACACGTTTACGCAAGTATAATTTAACCACATAGCAAGTTTTTTTTTTTCACTTTAACATATACATTATGATTATGAAAAAATACTTTCATATTAGAGAGGATGCATTTGTTTTACAGGTTTTATACAAATACAAGACAATGTAGGGGCTAAAATAAGAATTATCACATTTACACATACATGCATGCGTTGTCACTGAGGACCAAAATGAGGTATATGAACAAATTTTGTAACATTAATCCATAATGGTTCACAATAGTGAGAAAAGAGGGTACAAGTATATAACAACATAAGGAAATTGGATCACTGGCATAAATAAGATATAATTAGTTATCGTGTCGGTCCATAACTATAGTATACATAAATCCTCTGTAATAACAAATCACTGAAGACTCTCAACTATTTTTGAAAATAATGATGTCAAATGGGTATCCTAATAAAAAAAAATTGGTTCACTAAGGTGACTCATAATAATTTAATTACTCCTCTATAACATCGAACCATTGATTAGTCATGCATCACTACAAATGTAAAAGTGAAGAAGAATATCAAGTGGCCTCCCTGTGCATAGCATTCTAGTGCCTCAAGAGTATATTAAAAGATGATTTACATGTATTCTATGTTATTATTAATATTTAACCAATCATGAATCACAACTACTAAATAAAATCAAAGATGACATCCTAGAAATATTATCTCAATATAAAAAAAGTCTCACAAAAACTTATAACTATCATAGAACAGTATGAAAGTACACAACATGTTTTTTTATGTCATTTGGAAGGTAATTAAACTAATAAAACTAATATACCTAGAACTCATAATGCTTATCCCACACTTTGATACCAAAATGTCATGCCCAAAATTTTTCATGATTGAAACACACAAAAATAGACCAATTTAATTTTTGAGAATGTAAATGCACATTCAATACAACTTACATTGCTAATTTTATATCCATATTCATATATTGATATACATGTTGTGTCAATAGAAAACTTAGATGTTTATATGATATGAATATCAATGCACAAGTGGTAGCACGATTTCTAGGCAACCATGTGGACAGTAATTGCCCAAGTCGACCTACAAGACCCTTATTGGCCTATAACTGATTATGTAGGTTAGGCAACCCCTCAACATAAGGTAGGAATTGAACATAAAACAAAATATATGTTATCATAGTATAACCTACATATAAGTTATCAACTATCATTTTTCTAAAATCTCAATTATAAGGTCAATAATCCTTCACATTGAGTCTGCACAAAATTTTATTTCTCATATTGATGATCCTCAAAAAAATATTTTTAGCATACTTCAAGGTTTGGAGAGATCAAAACCCTAACCTAACCTAAGAACAAAGACACAATGCCCCCTCAAATCAATAGCCTATATATCAACTCCTTAGAATTAGGGAGAAATGAAGTTCTCCACTAGAACTTGTGAAGAGTCTCCTTGATGAGACGCCATCACCAATAGCGGTTAGAATTATAAGTCAACAAGGGAAGAAATAACTTAACTCCAATGAGATTCCATGAGCTCTAAATGTCAATAAACAATAATAAATCAAACACTCATTCACAATCCCTTATCATCTTGACTTCTTAAGGTCTAAACGCTTACCCAAAGGTACTATTGCACAAGAGCATATACGAACATGATAAATAAATCCCATGATCTTTTAACCTAACTCAAATTAAAAGTATATTAAATCCTTATAATAATAAAAATCATATTAAAACATAATTTTTCTAATATTATCAATATCTATTATCATTCCAATGTCCTTACACATTACCATACCTATGGTTATAACCACATACTATTCAGTTTATATAACCATAAATTTATTTTGCTTTTTTAATCTTAAAACATTAAAAACTCATTATGTTCTTAAAGCTCTAAAAATTATCATTACTTTAAAAATTATTTGATAAGGTTTAAAAAAATATACATTGTGTTTTCATGTGATAAGAATACATGTTTGTTCCCTCTCTACATAAAAATTAATAATAATATCTTGATAAAACTTATTAAATGAAAACATGAAAATTTCATAGGTATAACTCATGCTTCCACTTCACATAGAACTAAAAATAGTTCAAATGTATTTTTATCTAATGAAGATATTCCTACATTATGTATCTGGCATAGATCCATAACTAACATATGATGAACTAACAAAGTAAAACTATTTCTAAATTATACGTGAATTTAACCTTACACAAGCCCTTCATTAAACACCTTCAGAATGAGCCCTTATTCCCTTATATATTGGTATCATTGGTTGAATTAATCCTATGATATCTTATAACATGTCTATGTCGTGCCCTAGATTTTCATCCAATAAATCTCGATAATTTATATATATATATATAATTATCATTACTCAACAACATATTATACAAAGGAAGTATATTACTATACTAAAGTAATGATAAATTTTATTAAAATGTATCCTTGTAATTACACACATGAAACAATCAACCATTTTTTAAATAGAGCACCATTAGATCTTTTGTGAATCATTTATAGTTGATTCAATTCAATTTATTTATATTTATTTGCTCATAAGATCAGACTAAATTTTAATTTTTACAAGCATTCCCATATGACACTTAATTATGATCATGTAAATTCTTATTATATACGTAAGGATCGAGATGCATTCCATATTCATATATATGTGTACATATGTACATACATATATACACACCTACATACATACATACATATACATATATGCATACACACACACACACACACACACACACACACACACACACACACACACACACACACACACACACACACACACACACACACACACACACACACACACACACACATACACACATATATACATACACACACACATACATATCTACACATATACAAAAAAAAAAACTTTCAAAATACCATTCCTTCTATTCAATCCCTTTACTCAATTTGTCAAGAATGTATCATGTCTTATTTTCAAGGAACTATTCAATCCCATTTTATTTCTCATAGGGAAACATAGAAGTATTAATAGGTATAATTAATATGCCATTAAAACAAGTCTCTTTTGATTTTATATTCTTTTCTTTACTCCAATTGTGTATAAACATGATATCACTCTCCTATAGTCAAATGTTTCGTAGATGCATTTGGCACATGAGAAAATTATTAATAAACCAAGGATACAATTTACTTTTGATAGGGTTTCCACACAATGGCAAATGTAGAATGTCTTAGTTATAAGTTTAAGACAAACATTGCTTCAAAGGATCATGTAAATAGAAAGGGTGTTATTCTACAACAAACAACATATAGGCTAACAACCTCATCTCATAATGCATAGAAGTAGGGTTAACAATACTTAAAGCTTAGATTAATCATAAATAATTTGATTAACTAATATACTATTGATATAGTAAAAGAGTATTAATATATCTCAAGGATTAATAATGAAATCCCTGATCTAGCTTAAGACCTGGGACTTGATGCGCCACGCTATTAGGATAACCTACATATTTACTCTTCATAATTAGGGTCAGATGTAGTTCTCCATTCGAATGAGTGGAGCACCTCCTATACAAAATGCCATCACCAAAGAGGTTGGATATCTAGGCCAATACAATGGATAAAATAATAGTGATACAAATAAGCTTATATAAGCTTGAGACATGAAATAAAAAACATGAAACGTTTCTTTTATTAAGCCCAATCATTTTGTTTCATCTTTTGAGGTTAGTAAGAGTAGGCAACAAGGAACTTATCTAATGTATTTTAATTGTAATTATCTAATAAAATTATTTAATTATATATATGATATTTTTAATTTATTTAAAAAATAATTTAAATTTCATTTTTAATAAAATTTTACAATGAGTATTTATTTTTTTTCAAAGTAAAGTAATTAAAATACTTGTTTGAATGATTATCAAGTTTTCAAAGTTAAGAAAGAGCATTTTCATTAATCTCACATACTAATAGTGTTATTAAGGCTAATCAAATATCTTAAAATTATTATTACTCGATACAACAAGAGCATTTATGTATAGTTTCATGTTGAATTAAGATTTATATTAAAAAATAATAATTTAACTAAAAATTTTTAACTAAAAAAGGTTTACTAATTATTTTATAATAATTAATATTTTGTAAATGATGATAAATCAAAATTATATTAAAAAGCTAATTAATCAATCTACCAGAGTATTGACTTTCAAATATGATACTATCACCTCTCATTGAAGATCACTATATTGTGCCCTCAACCCTCATTTCCTCGAAAAATATAATCCATGTCCAACTTCTTACAATACAAATTACATAACGACAAATCTATTTAGTTTTTCAATGATTACATAAAGAGCTCTCTCTATGAATATATTTAATATTACTCCAACTAAGCCTCTAATCAATGGGTATATGCAAGTTCTAAATTGTCAAAACTAAACACGGTTCTATGCAAGGCATTGATATTCAAAACACGGATTTGGAAAAAAATAGAGAACGTATGACTATAAAAGTAAGAGCTGGCCTCAAAACAATGGTTATATGTTCATTTGTAATATATATTTCTGGCAAAGCACAAGAAAATAAGACGATAATAATATCATTCCTTTTTGTAGGTAGGAAGAGAGAAAAGTGGGATTGCACAGGATTGAACTTGTGACTGTTGCTAATATCCCTCAATACAGTCATCCATTCTAATTGAAGACACAACCTACTTCCATACTATCCAAAGCCCATCTCCTAAAAAAATACTCCCAATAAAATATCCCTCAAGCTGTAAATCTGTATCCTCACATGCATCCCTTCAATGCTCACCAATTGCTGTTGACCACCCACTTTCCTTGCCCACACTTTTGCTTCCTTTACCGACTCATATCTATTTTATTATTATGATTGTTATATATATATATATATATATATATATATATATATATATATATATATATATATATGAAAATATCAATATAATTTTCATAGATTTATCACATATTATATTTATTAATAATATATATTAAAATAATTAATATAAAATCGACAAGCAATAACTCGATGTCACAAGGAATTCACACTTTAATTAGATAAACTAAATTATACATAATACTTTAATGCAATTGAAAGTATACTCATTTGTAAAAAAACAAAAAAAAAACAATTTTTTTTAATATTTTAATATCACATGATTCATCTTAACATTAATTAATTTTAAATTAACTGGGGTCCTTTGAAATGAGCTTAATTTTCTGAAAAAAAATCTATCAAAAGATTTGCATTCAATACCTTTGGATATAATTTTCAATTTTTCAATTCTTGAAACAAATATTTTCAAAATATGATGTATATTTTTTTTTAATATTTAATATTATTTTTATTATCAAATCATTGGAACATGTTTGAGAAGTAAGATTTTGATAGTTTCCCAAAAAAATTAAATCAAGTAGTTAATGCCAATTTCCCCTTGTAGTTTCATTATTGTGATCATAAATCATCATGTATTCAAATAATTTATGATATGAAGCATGTGTATAAACAATCATAATTTTTTCACATGATCATACTAAGTAAAGTTGAACACCATTCCATGACAAAAGTGCATTGAGTAGAGTTCAATGCTATTTATATGTACGGGCTAGGATAACCTATAACTATCCTCTTTCTCTCAATAAACTATGAATCTAATAAGGTCAATAAAATAATGATTGTGTATACTTGGATGAGCAAATAAGGACCAATGATATCCATTGTTCTTGTGAAGTGTAACCTACAACTCAAATGTCAAGAGGAAATGATTACAAAGCCTAAACCTATGACATATGGATATAACTCTCATTAAACCTCTACAATGTTAAATAATTGTAACTATGATTGTAAATATGCAAGTAAAATAAGTGTTTGTAAAAGGGTAAAAGTAAAATAAATTATGGGTAAGTGATTTTAAAGAAGGTAAGGTACAATGGTCAATAAAATAGGGGTCTATGTAACCTAAGGTAATAAATGGCAAGCCTAAGAAACCTTTTATCTATACTAGTTTATTCAGTATAAGAGTTTAAGGAATGACACACACAAATATCCAAAAAGAAATAAACAACATCTAATCTATTAAGTAAAAGAAAGAGTATAGGGATAGAAATAAGTACCTTGGGGTGGACCCATCAAGGCTTCAATCTCCCCCTTGGCTCAAACGAAGCTTTAAAAGAGATATTGTAGGTTGAAAACCTCAAATAATTATTAATAACTCCCAATGACTCCTCCTATTGAACTTCAATGACACCACAAGACAAGACCTCCAATATAAGGTTATAAACCACTAACTCTGCCAAATAATTTCTTAGGAAAAATGTTAATGCAAGCATAGTGTGTGAATATGATATATCTTATTAAGAATATATATTCCTAATAATATATATCATATTCACACACCATGCTTACGTTCACATTTTTCCCTAAGAAAGTATTTGGGAGAGTTAGTGGTTTATAACTACACACACACACACACACACACACACACACAGATATATATATATATATATATATATATATATATATATATATACATACATATATATATATACATACATACATATACATATATATATATACATACATACACACACACACACACACACACACACACACACACACACACACACACATATATATATGATACAATTGGAAGATGTCAATTGGTACAGTACAAGATCAACATGGTCTATACAATTGAAGACGTTAGTTGGCATAATATTGTATCGGCTAGGTTGATAGAGTTTAAATATAAAAAAATACACTTATAACTATATCACATTGGTCGATACAGTACAAGAAATATGCAAGCATAAAATAGATGGTATCAACCATGCTGATAGCATAAGATATATGGAAGCTAGAAAATCTAGATAAGATATAGATAGAAATGAAAAATGGATAGATATTTGGAGGGGCTTATACTGACTACAGTGATGGTGTAAAAATATAGGATGGTGTAAAAATATAAAATGCCAACATCTCTCACAAAGCTCTAAAATTTGATCCCACCCCATTCTTGGTGCATCCTTTAAGACATGCACTTAGGGAGATTGATGCATAGATAACTCGTTGTAAGAGAAAGTGTCAGTAATGTGTTAAAGTGAAAATTTTATCTATATACACTATCTGAGTATAAAATATCATAGGATTGAAATAGAAGAGAAATTATTTTAGCTCTCATTTAAATTTTTTCCTTAGATCTCCTAAGTAATAATCCTTGTTAGAATTCCTAATAAAAATAAGAAAGTAATTAATTTAGCTAAATATTGTATGATACACCATGTCTAGTGAGGGAAGGATGGTGTCAAGGAATCTTTTCTACAATCTTGTTCCATGTCAACCTTATAGCTTGTTTTACAAGATACCACATTCTCACCCATACTCGCAAGGTGAATAAATACTCAAATCATGAACATGCAAGAAACCAACATTTATATCCAAATGGAACATCTCAAAAAAAAAAAAAAAAAAAAAAAAAATCAAAATAATTCAAGGGCCAAGTAGCCTCAAAATAATGCTATCAAATACATAAACAATTCTTTAAAATTCAAAAAAATATTATCCCAAATGATAAATGGTTTTGTACTCATAATAATTCAATTAAAAAAAAATAGTGCTAGTTTCGAGATCAACTTAAACCATCAATAAATCCAAAATAAAACCTTGACATACCAACATAGTAAAATTCCACATGACTTGCACCATGTGGCCTAATTAACCACCCATGGGAATAAGGACATAAAGTATCAAGTAAAAATCATCCTTACTCCTCCAAACAAGGTTCACAAGGCTCAACATAGGATGCTCATCACAAAGGATGTCCTTTTAACAACTAATAAGGGGTGATTGGTGGGGTTGTATGGTTCATAAAGTAATCATTATGCACAAAATAATCATGGTACACTTGCATGAAATATTCAAGGTGTTACTTCATGAAAAGAGTAAAAGTGGCTTTTCATCCTATGTGAATCTCCACTTCCTAGTATGTAACCTACTTTAGGAAAGTATGCAAAATATCTCTACATCTCCCTCGACCCCACACTTGCATCAGTAGTCAACACATTGAGAAATTATATAGGGTTACAGAACTCAACACTATCTTGTAAGGATAAAAATTACATTACATTAAAATTTCACATGGGTTTTATACACAAGGTACATAAAAAGTATGTTCACATTCACATAGGCACACGCTAGATAAGTGCACAAAGTTGGGAGACAAAAAGGTGCCTATTTGTGGACATGATTTTCTTGAAATTTCAAAAATCTAAAATTTTGTAGATAATTTGAGATATCTACACTCCAAATTTGAAGATTGTGTAGGAACATGAAATGTAGCATTTCGAGTCTAATTTTTAAATCACTATTTTTAAAAAAAATGGTTAAATATAACTAGGTTAAACATCTAAAATTTGAAGAGGAATTCATTTTTTATTTTTTTGAAATAGAGTAGATAGATGACCGTGTGGCGCACCATTTTTTGAGCAATGTTTAATATTATTTTAAACCCTTATATTAACATTTATATAAGATATTTTAATTTGTGACATATTTTTTTATATTTTTTCAATGAATGCTTTTTTTTTTTTATGAATTTTTTAAAAGTAAATAGATCTTGAAAACTAACAAAAAAATGGATAGCCACCCGTGCAACACGTTTAACTACCTCAAAAAAAATGAAAATCACTTTTTTTTGAATTTGTGTATAATTAGGCTTAGTTTGTGACCATATAACTTGTTTTTCACTTGGATCAATGAAAAACAAAATACAAGAACATGTATAGGCATGTATGTTTGCTATATGTAATGGCTTAAAAAAGGTATAGTTAGATATCAACATAGTTTAAAACCTTCAATTAGTCTAAAAATTATATTTTTGGAAAGAGGAGAGCATTCTCATCACGATGGTATTAAGTTTTTGAATTTTATCATTGAAATTCATAGTGTATTTGGTGATCAAAGTTTAATTTTATTGTTTTTTTATCAATACTCTAGGACTCAATTGTAGATTGACAAGTCCAAGTCTTTGGCTCAAGAATCCAAGCCATTCCCAAGCCAAAAGGTCTGGTTTTTGAATTCAAATTCAAATAGCATGATTGCGTTAATAATTCAATCACATTATTAACCACGTTAATAATGTGATTGCATTATATATTCATAACACCCAAAACTGCAAGTTTGCTCTTGAACTGAAATTTTATATATGTTCTTATATGTTATTGAGGTTCCTAATAGTGGTGTTCTTTCATGTGATACGACAAAGGTACCTAACCTTGGATAGTGAATTAAGGCATCGTGGTATCACATTATACTTCAAAAATTTTACAAACATTTTAATATGTTGACTTGATTATTTATAATTTTTTGGTTTTAAGGTGTAACTCATTATACATTTTATGATATAATTGATTTTATCACATGTCATAAAATAAATTTTTTAAACCTATGGCTAAAACATAGAATTTGGAGTACCAATATAGTTGTGCATCTAAAGTAAATTGGGGCTATTTCGAGCGCCTTCAACCTAATTGCATGAATATGAAAATGTAATCTTTGGGGGTTGATCAGCTCCAATTTCATTAGCTCGATTGAAGCAAAGAAACATTATTTATTTACATGCAAGTTTTACATGTATAAAATGTGGTTTTGAGCTCAATAAAGTTGAAATCATTATAAAATGGATGCAAATTTAGATTAGTTCAATTGTGGAGGTAATTAGGGTCAAAATGAGTCACATGAACCTATTTTAAATCATATATGATGTGATTTGGATTAAAATTAACCCTAATGTCATGTCATATATAATTAACTAGATAGTTGATTCATTTAATTGAGGAGGCATTTGAGGCCAATTTGAACCCCTTCAAGAGCAAAATATGGGGCAAAATTAAGTTTGATTTTATCATGAATTATTCCAATTAGTCAGTTTATGTAATTAGGGGTATGATTTGGGAAAAATTGAGCCCTTAAACCACATTTATGGCTTAATAAATTATATAATGTATGCAATATATATGGCTTAATTGACTCTACTTTTATCAGAAATGCAAACATGAAGGTAATTATCACAAATAGGTAAACAAGCAGCTCACATTTTCTTCATTTAACTTAGTGATTGGACCCTATATCTGATATCTTAAACCCTAAAACTTGTACCATTTATCATAAACCCTAAACCTTGTACCATTTACCTTGAACCCTAAGTCATAAGCCCTAAACCTTAAACCCTTTAAATTGTAGACCCTAAACCCTAAACCAATCAATTTAGCCTCAATTAACATCCTTTATATAATAATAATTAGGTTTAAAAGGATCAAATTGGTCAAAATTGCATCACTCATTACCGTAATTGACTTAATTGGCTTAAATTGTGATGATGTGGGGGCTAATTGAGCCCAAAATCATATTTTTTACTCATAAATATAGGTTTAAAGAGATGAAATTTTCCCTAATTGCCTTCACAATTGTACCTTATATACCCTAAAACCTATACCCTAATACCTAATACATAAACTCTAAACCATAAATATAAACTCTTTAAACCCTAAACCAATCATTCTGGTCCAAATTAACATCATTTAAACTAAGAATTAAGTACAAAAGGCTTAGTTTGGCCTAAATAACATGACTGATTACCCCATTAAATTATTTCACTCAATTTTCATGATGACATGGGGTATAATGACAACCTAAAAACACATTCTATAGTCATAAATAGGTCCAAGTGATTCTAATTATCCTCAATTATCTTTGCAATTGGACCCTGTGTACCCTAAAGCCTAAACCTTATAGGTCTTAAACCCCAAGCCCTAAACCATAAACCCTATAACCTATATTTAAAACCTTAAAATAATCAATTTATCACTAATTAACATCATTTAGAGTAATAATTAGGTATATACATTACTTAATTTAGCTTGAATCACATTACTCATTGTCTTAATTAACTAATTGGATCAATCTATGATGATGTGGGGGCTAATTGAGCCTAAAAACATAGGGGACCCTATGTACACCCTAAACCATACATACATTAAACCTGAAGCCCTAAACCATAAACCCTAAACACTAAATTATAAACTATAAACTTTCCCCATTTACCAATTGATTTATCTCGAATTAACATCCTTTGTAGTCAAAATTAGGTTCACATGGCATAAAGTGATTAGACTTTATATACACCCTTAAAGCTAAATATTATTCCCTAATTCCTAATCCCTAAACCCTAAAACATAAATTGTAATCTCTATGACTTAATGCCCTAATCCCTAAACCTTATGCACTAATGCCCTAATCCCTAATTAGGGTCAAAATGAGACACATGAACCTATTTTAAATCGTATATGGTGTGATTTGGAGTGAAATTAACCCTAATGTCATGTCATACATAATTAACCATTTGAAGAGTTGATTTTTTTAATCAAGGAGGCATTTGAGGCTAATTTGAACCCCTTCAAGAGAAAGCTATGATTTTGGGTAAAATTAAGTTTGGGTATATCATGAATTGATCCAATTAGTCAATTTGTGAAATTAGGGGCATGATTTGGGCAAAATTGAGCCCCTAAACCAAATTTATGACTTAATCAATTGTATTATGTATACAACATGTATGTCTTAATTGACCCTACTTTTATCAAAAATTCAAACATAAGGAAATTATCACAAATAGGTGAATACATAACTTAAATTTTCTTCAAATATCATAGCGATTCGACCCTATATCTTATACCTTAAACCCTAAACCCTATACCATTTACCTTAAACCTAAACCATAAGCCTTAACCCCTAAAGCCTTTAAATTATATACCCTAAACCCTAAACTAATTAATTTATCCCCAATTAACATATTTTATAGTAAAAATTAGGTTCATAGGGATCAACTTGGTCAAAACTGCATCACTCATTATCATAATTAACTTATTAGCTCAATCTGTGATGATGTGGGGCTAATTGAGCCCAAAATCACAATCTTTACTCACTAATATAGGTTCAAAGAGCTCAAAATTTTCCCAATTTCCTTCACGATTTTACCTTATATAACCTAAAACCTAATCCCTAATCCCTAAACTCTAAACCATAAATATAAACTCTTTAAACCTTGAACCAATCATTTTAGCCTAAATTAACATCATTTAGACTAAGTATTAAGTTCATATGGATCAATTTGGTCTAAATCACATGACTAATTTCCCCATTTGACAAATTCACTCAATTTTCATGATGACATGGGGTATAATGACAATACAAAAACACATTCTATAGTCACAAATAGGTCTAAGTGATTTAAATTATCCTCAATTATCTTTGTAATTGACCTTGTGTACCCTAAAACCTAAACCTTATAGGTATTAAACCCTAAGACCTAAACCATAAACCCTATGTACCCTATATTTTAAACCCAATCAATTATTTTAGCAATAACTAACATCATTTAGAGTAATCATTAGGTATATACATTACTAATTGTGGCCTGAATTACATTACTCATTGTCCCAATTGAATAATTGGCTCAATCTATGATGATGTGGGGGCTAATTGAACCCCAAAACATAGTAGACCCTATCTATACCCTAAACCATATATACATTAAACCATAAGACCTAAACCATAAACCCTAAACACTATACCCTAAATTGTTTACCATAAACTTTCCCTATTTACCAATCGATTTAGCCCCAATTAACATCCATTATAGTATGAATTAGGTTCACATGGCATAGATTGATTAGAAATTATATACACCCTTAAACCTAAACTCTATGCCCTAATCCCTAATCCCTAAACCCTAAAACATAAATTATAATCCTTATGCCCTAATGCCTTAATCCCTATTCCCTAATCCCTAAACCTTATGTACTAATGCCCTAATACTTAATCCCTAATCTATATTAAGTATACTATGATCACGTTATTATTAATATAGACAAAAATAGCTTCTCAAAGTCTATGTTTAACTTGAATCTTATTCTTAATATAGACAAAACTCACTTCTCAAAGTCTATGTTTAACTCAAATTGAGTATTACGAATAACATGATCACATTATTGAATAACACGATCACATTATTTAATATGATTGTGTTATTTCATAACATGATAATTTTATTCTTAACATAGACAAAACTCACTTTTCAACATCTATTTTTAACCCAAATTGATAATTCTATCCCCACAAACATTCTCTATGTATTTTTGTGGGACATGCAGGACTTGTGTACTTTTGACCCCACCTTTCAAAAGGTGTCAATTGTCCTTGATGGGTGACGAATTACATTGATGGATTACATTTGAGGAAGAGGAATATGTTGAAGAAAAAAACACTAGAGGAATTAGAAGAGTTGAGATAGAAACACAAGATACAAATGCAAAAACTTCATGGTAGACAAGGTACAAACTCTAATCCTGATGAGCCAAATTCCATAGATAATGATCCAATTGACAATGATGAATAAAAAAATGATGAAATTGACCATAATGAAATTGAACATAATGAAATGAGTAATAATGAAATTGATAATAATGAAATAGATAATGTTGGAAGTTTACATTCAAAGTTCCAAGTTTTTGATTTTGTTGATGATGAGTCTATGTATGATGCTTCACACCCCATGCATGAAGAAAATTTGATGGAAACAAATAATGAAGAAATTAAAAATTAAGAAAATTTCACGAAAACATATAATTAAGAAATAAATAATGAATAAAATGTCAGCCCACCTCTAAACAATGAAAGTAATAATGATTTTGAAACACCCTCTCAACAAATTCCACCATTAACAACACCTCCAAGAATTGTGCATAGAAAAGACAAGTATTTAATTGAAGTCGATGAAAATATTTTAGAACCAATGCATAAAAAAATGTCTAAACACCATTCAATAATATTGGCTCAACAAATTTGGGATAATTTATTTCATAATTTGGATTATGATAGTCAAAGATGCCAATTATTTGTTTTGTTGATAAAATTTATTAAGATGAGACCTATAATGTACATATTAGGACTAAGAACATCTAAAATGGATGATGAAAATAATGAAATTGTTAAAAATCTATATGATGCATATCATATTGTAGGCCCAAAATCATGCACCCAAGATTTTAATGCTACCCAACATATACTTACAACTTGTACAGTAAGTGGCCAAATAGGGAAAAAATGAATGCTTTCAAAAACAAGCTGAACACTTAATATAAACAAAAAACATTAATGAAAGTAATTGAAAGATGTGAAAAACTTAATGAAACTAATACCAAAGATCTCTAGCATTCTCTAGTAGACTTCTATGAAAAGACAAGGCTATAGCTGATGCTCTTAAAGAGTTACTTGCTCAATTTTGGAAAGACAATACAAGAGTTTCACCCAATGCAAGAGATGTAGTGAAAATAAGAGTTGGTTATCATAACCATGAACCACATCTAAAATATTTTTTGGATATGACTAAAAAAAAATTTACTCTAAGTTCATGAAAAAACATTCCACAAATTTCTATTTGTCAAAGATATTTTGAGATGGCCAAACCTTTTTTTGTAAAAATAAATCACACACACACCACTTGTTGTAGGCAATATGTTGAATTTTCAATGCACTATGATGTTTTCACCATATTTATTATACATTACTTACTAACAATATTTTTTAGGAGTGTGGCATTGAATTTATACCAAAATTAGCTAGGGAATTTATTCCAACTATTTTTTGTAAAAGACTAGATGGACAATTATTTTATAACAAATTATGTTTAGATGGAAATTGTAGCATTTGTGGTGGATTGCCAAAATTAAAAAAATGTATCCATGAGGAGAGTAAAAGTGCAATTGGACATGAATTATTTTTCTTCAGCAAATATAAAGCAATGACTTCTCAAGTAAAAGATGGAAGTGAATCTAAAATGTGTGAGATTGTTACAAAAAAGATATTTATTTTCAAATTTTTGGTCAAATTTAGGGAGAAAATTATTTATGAGTATGCAAGACACACACATAGGGCTAGATGGTTGGATGAACATTTCAAGATAATCAAGGATACATTCCTACTTGGCTTAATTATTTTAGTAGTTGGCTTTGATAAAAATTACACATTCAAACCCCAAATGGAAGTTCAATCATAATATTACAACTCATCACAAGTTACCATATTTGTGCACATAACATTCATGTATGCACATGATAGTACAAAGTAACAACATAAAATATTAAGTGAGTACCATTTCTACATCAACGATGACCAATCACATTATTCATAGTATTTTCAAGGTTGTTTTTAGAAGTTATATGAATAGTTGAGTCAGAGGAACATTACTTTTAATCAACATTGCATTTGTTCAGATAATTGTACATCAAAATTCAAATATGCATGGATGTTTTATTGGTTGAGAATGATACACATTACCATCGGTGTAAAACACATTTTGAGCTCACCAAGGTTGGCCATGAAAAAAGGGAGCATGACGGTGCTGGAACATGTGTAAAAAGAGTTGTTGCAAGAGAGGACTTGAAATTTGAAGAGGGTGCTAATTTAATAAATGCAAAAATTATGGTTGAATGGTATAATAAGAACACGTTTCATGGTGCTCAACCAAATTCTACTATTTGTAGATATTTCTAGTTAATGGAGGAAGAAAACTTAGCAAAGTATAGGATTGAATGACTATAATGAGTTCAAGTGAGCTCCACTCATTTTTAGCTCAAATTCAAGTTATTGGACTATTCATATGAGACACCTGGCATGTTTTTTTTTTGCATGTGTGGACTCTATTTGGAATGAGTATGAGTCACAAGAGTGAGTGGATGATCGAAGTTTCAAACTTCTAATTTTAATCAACATATAACAGGTTTCAATAGCATTGTAACTTACATGTATGACATTATCAGATGACTTTGACCATGTATCTGATCTAGTGCATCCGGGTAGAACTTTTTCATTATGTACAATTTATTTTCATTATATATCTTCATAATGTCACTAAAATGGTCTTTTGTGATATAGGGCATGTTTTTGTAGTTATTACAAATGAGGACAATGAAGAGGGCACATATTAATACTTGTGTTGTTGTGTAGAGAGAAATAAAAAAGTGACTTCTCCAATTATAGATGGAGAAAACATTGACTATCCCACTGGGTCAGTGGTAGTCACTAGAACTTGGTTTCGATGTTATCCTATAAATTTTTTTAGGTCAATGGTTGTTTGAAGAGTTTGAAATTCATAAGAAGATACTAAACTATTCAAATTTGATTCTTGCAATGAATATTCAATTATAAATATATAATGGGAGGCCATTAAATAGGAAACTATAGAAAGTTTAGGAGTCAGACCATGAATTTATTCTTGATACTATCAAGGTTAGAGTAGATCCTAGTGGTTTTTGGAATGAAAAACATAGGTATGTTGAATTTTCAAATGTAGATGTAATCAATTTTACCAAATGTTTTTTATTTTCTAGGTAGTACATATGAATTTATTTTTTAATTACATACTAACAATTTTTTCTAGGTTAGTGGTGTCAGATAAGCTTACACCTTCATGTGGTTGGCACTATCAGTAAAGAATTTCATATTCTTGACGCTGAAAGAAGCTTGCTAAAAGTAACTAGCATTTTTCCTTAAAATGAGGTTACCTTGAATGAAGGAAGGCATAAAAGGAACATCATGGCTATTTGAAATGTTTGATGTGGTCGAATGCCTTCATGAGTATACCTATATTTGGGGATGGTGGTCTCCTCGATTCCATTTTAATCTTAAATCACCATGTCCTTGACTTCAATGTTTCACTTATTCTTCAACCAACTTGTTTTCAACTCCCATGAAGTAGTTCCCTTATTATAGGGTAGTTTAAAATACCTTCAATACTTCTTTGAATCCATCAAGTGACTATTTGATTGATCAAGTCATAAGGGTAACATGTTTGAAATTATTGAAAGCCTATTTCCTAAGAGATCATGGTCTAACTATCTCCCCATTCAACATTTATTCCTTCTTACCTGCATGTAATTGATTGTCAACTCTTAAGTTGCCACTCTTTCATTGCATTCACTAGCATCTTCATAATATTGCATGTTTTCTAATTTAGGATCCCCACTTATAGAAATTAATCCACATTAATAATGGAAATAAATTTTAAGCATATTTTAAGTCTTATTACATCTCAAAATATGATAAAAATCCTCAGATTAGAGACCTCTTTGCTTAGAGAGGAAAACTAGATCCTCTTGATTCTTGACTACACCAATCCACATCATTTGTGTAGCCAAAGTGGATAGTGTATTGATCAATCTTATATTTATTTTTGACCTTCACATGGTTTCTTTTTACATGTGTTTGAACTTAGACTAAAAAATTGCATTTTTCTTGTATTAGGAAGGGCATTCTTGAGGCCAGAATGGGTGGTGGGTTTGTCAATTGAGCCTAATGGGAGGACAAGAACCTAGTCTTGGATGTTATCTTCCCCATGGACATGTTGGTAGTGACAATTTTTATTCAAGAAGCATTGGAATGAGATTTATATAACCAGAACTTAAACTTTGATAATATTTATTGTCAATGTTTCCACGCTCCTAAATGGTAGTGAAAATGCACTTTCAGGTGGATTTGAACATCGTGGTTGTGTGATAATATGTAATTTGTCTATATAGACATGATCTCAGTGATATATTCTCAAGTTAAGGTCCCAGAGGTAGAAATGATAGTTGGATCTCAAGAAGTTTCCTATTCAATGCCAAAAAGTTGTATTTTAGGACCCATCACTGTAACTTGTCGAACATATTGCTCTTAAAGGATATACCTAAGTGTTATGGGTTATGATTATAGGGATTAAAAAGGTAGGGGAGGGATATGATGGTTCATATAAATTACATATATATGTAATTTTACACATGTTTTCACTTAGGCTAAAAAATTGTATTTTTATTGTATTGGGAAGGGCGTTCTTGAGGTCAGAATGGGTGGTGGGTTTGTCATTTAGGCCAATGGGAGGCCAAGAACCTGGTCCTAGACATTATAAACCCCATTAAATGTGTTGGTGGTGCCAATTTTTGGTCAAGAATAATCATAATGAGAGTTATGTAACCACAACTTTAACTTTGACAACATTTGTTGTCAGTATTTCCACGTTCTTAAATGGTAGAGAAAATACACTTTGGTGTGGATTTAAATGTTGTGGTTGTGTGATCACATGTAATTTTCCTATCCATATGTGATCAAAGTTATATATTCTCAATTGGAGGTCTTTAAGGTATAAATATTAGTTAGAGCTCAAGAAGTTGCCTATTCAATGTCAAAAATTTGCTTTTTTAGACCCATCACTACAACTTATCCAATGAATTATTCTCGAAGGTTCCACCTGACTTCTCTGAGGTGTGATTAGAGGGATTAAATGGGTAATGGATATATCTAATAGTTTGTGGAAATGAATTAAAGGTTTTATTTATGTGTGTTTGAACTTAAGCTAAAAAATTGCATTTTTCTTGTATTAGGAAGGACATTCTTGAGGCCAAAATGGTTGGTGGGTTTATCGATCAGGCCTAATGGGAGGCCAAGAACCTTGTCCTAGACATTATCTACCCCCTGGACATGTTGGCAGTGCCATTATTTTCCAATATGAGGTCTTTGTATAGTGACACTTAACTTAGAACTAATATTTTCTACTTGCACTTATTTTTAATCTTTGTATGGTTGAATGGAAATTAATTGTATTTTTGAATGATGCAAGGAATATGTGGCTAGCAAATTCAATTTACTAGTTGAAAGTATATATAAAAGTTTTGAATTCCATCAAATATATTTAATTTTCTATTTTCAAGTATCTATAAAAGTTTTGAATTCCAACAACTCAATCAAATTCTTTCCATAGGACTGTAGTAAATTGTATCTCCATGATTGTTATTCCTCAAGCCACTTTTACTTGAGGGTGAAACTACCCATCTGTCTACCTATAACCAATCAATACTCTACATAGTTTTCCATATTATTTCTCCATCTATCCGTATTTATTGAACCTCCTACCTACTCTACTGACTCATACTACTTCCCCCTACTCTCCTAAACCATACACCCCCATGAAACTCTCTCCTTCCCTTTTCTCACCCACTATATAATGAAAGAGTATTTTAAGTGTTAAAGGTGATTTAAAGGCTAGAATAGGTTTAAGATATTATAAAATATCAATTTTAGGAGGCCTAACACCCTTAAGGTACAATCCTAATTCAATCAATAGAACTATTAATGGGCATTGACTTAGGTCTAGATACCTCAATGGGTAGTTAAGGTACGTCAGGAGTGAGGTGTTGAAGGTGATGGAGTGAGGTGTTAAAAGGTCAGAAATAAGTCTCAAGAGCATGTATTAGGACTATTATTCCAAATATACCTTGAAGGGAAAAATTGAAATAAAGTGTAAATGAGTTTGGAGGCCTTTGAAATTAGATTGAATGGGTTGAATGAATGTTGGATAGGTGGATATGAGAGCTAGAGGAAGTGTTGTTAAAATTATTGAAGAAGAGGAAGGCATCTAGGAATAGCCAAGCCTAGGGAATGTATAGTGAGAGAGTGTGAAGAGTGAATGAAAAAAGGGGTAATTTGGAGGATAGTAAAGGTGATGCAGGAGCATCAACAAATACATGTAGAATCTATGTTTACAACAATCTTAGGTAATTATTAAGACCTATAAACTAGGTTAGATTAGTAAGTTTAATTTAAATGAGTTAGAAAGAATCTAAGAAAGTTTAATAATTTACTAAGCTTGGTTTAGACTCTAAAAAAGTGATAATACTCACTCCCAATGAGGATGGACCATACAAGACCGACCAAATAGTTTAAAAGGATAAAAAATATCATTTTTGAAGAGGTTAGAACATATGTTGTAGGTCTATCTCAATGGAGAAGGACTATGTAAATGATTTATTATTGAATATAATAAATATTTATGAGTATTATTTCATGTTTTCCATTATATTATCCTTTTATAATATTAATTTAATCCTTTCATATTGACTACAAGCTTAAATCTTAGTTATATTCATGAAACCTTCAAGAATTTTGTATTTTTACTGTTACAGTCATTTTAGAGGCTTATTTACACATGGAAAATATTATATGAACTCAATTGGAGTATTGTAATAGTTTAATAGGTTTTTTAATACCAATATACATTTTTTATATCATATAAAATCCCAATGAGATCTATGAACTATCAATAATTAGCTCTCAGCTTGCAATTTTTTTGAGTAAATCTTAAGTAAGGGTTTCATGAGTAAAACACCTATAAAAATCAAATGTTTGAATAATAAGGTCTAATTATTTTTATAATATATGGAATTTATCTTATAAATTATTCAAAGTATCATTAGGTTGACAAGAGGTTTGAAATTACAGGTACAGAGGACTATTTTTTTGTACACCAGTAGAAAACCATTTTTGAGAAAGTTGTGCATAAGGTAAGATGAGTTTTTGGTTGATTTAAGTTATATAAACTTGGATAAGGGTTGAAACATGTTATAATTGATAAAATAATACTATAAATATAAATTTTTATAGATACAAACTTTATTTTTTATAAATTGACCTATTTGAGCAACAACTAGGTCTAGAGACCTAGAAACTTAAAAAGATAGAATTTGAGAATGAAAACTCAATCTCTTAGAGACGTATAGTTGGTTGATTTTTTTAAAGTTTTGAAACCTACATAAATCCTTGATTTTTATTAATACCTATCTAAAGTGTCTTAAATATGAATTTTTCAAAGGAAGGAGAGCAGATTTGAGAGATTGGTGACTAGTTAAGAGCATACCTAATGAGTAATTGACTAGTTTAAAAGAAGATTGTTTGAGAGTGGATTTTGAATCGAGTTGAGAAAAAGAGTGGATAAATGAGTTTGGAATTATTCATGATATTAGAGCATATAAATATGAATTTCATAACCTTATTATACATAAAAGAGCAAACTATGCATTAGGTGGTATTAGGGGATGATAAAGGGTTTTGGCCAAAGATGGATCATTATCTCATGAGTGAATATTCTATCTCAATTCAGTAAGGTTGTATTTTATTAGAATAAATAGATTGTATTCAAGGTTAGTCATAAGTTAATCTCTGTATTATACAAGTATGAACATGATTAGGTATGGGCCTTAAGTGAAATCAAATTGCATGCTAATGATCAATTGAAAAATTGTAAATGGGTGATGATAAATGAAAAATAGATAAGAGTGTCATTATTTATTTACACTACACATTATCAAATAAAAAATTTAATTTATAAAAACATGGGAGATTAGATATTTATAGCATTGAAAAGATCAATTTTTTAATCCTAATTTGTGTACAACATTAAATATGAGATCCACTAGATAATAGTTTGGAAGATCAAAACAACACTATACAATAACATTTTAAATTAAATCTAAATATTAATTAGATATATTAACACAATTCAGATGAAAACCCCAAAAAAATTATATAGACACATGTACAATGTCAATAATACATAGATTTCCATGATAGGCATACAAAAAATTACAACATCTACCAACATAGTATCTAATGTCAAGTGAATGTCATATATGCATATACAATGCCAAAAATGTGTACATTTCCATATAGGCATACAAAAATCACATTTCATATAAGGTATCCTAATCATCAAATAGACTCACTCTCTTTGCCTTCCTCAAAAAAGACTCTTCTTGGGATGCCTTGCTAGTAGATGGAGATCCCTCTAATGTCTTGGATTGTTCCAAGGTCTGAATGTAGGGCCTATGCTCATAGCTTGTTTGTAGTTGAACCAATTCAAATACAAGTATTATTAAAAAATTAACATAAAATACATTCAACCAATTTTTAAGAAATTAATTTTAAACTAGAATAAAAAATCATTTAAATATGCACTTACTGTAACCTTGCAGTCCTCAATCTATTTTGACACTCCAACAAGTTAGTGGCAGGTTCAACTATTTGAATAGGTGTCTGAAAAAGAGAAAAACATGAGAAGTTTCCCTACTAATCATATGACTGAGACTATCAAATTTCATAGAATAAACTTGCATACACAATACATTCACATAAGTTATATTTTTCCCAAGTATGTAGTAAAATTATTAAAACAAGTCTATTTTTACAATTCAAAATTACAAGTTAATATATACCTCTATCAACACTTGTGCAGATGACATTAGATCAATAATGCATATGTCTATCTTAGCTCGCAATGATGGAGTAGTGTCTACTTAAGTCATCAAGTAAATGTAAACAAGGTCTCACTTACTTTTTTATAATGTATCAAAGATATATATGGCAAGTTTTTCTCATTTATCAAACCAAGAGTGTATTTAATAGCATTGAACTTGAATTTTGAGATATTTGTTAGATAAATTTAAGTTAAACTTACAAGTTAAATATACATAGACTAAATGTACATAGAACATAAGATTAACTCAAAATTTTACCTATGTATAAGTAAAAGGTGTCATCTTAACAGAGACAGATGCAGTAATGGATGGGCCAACAACTAGATTTGAAAGTGTAAACAATGACTACATCAAATCAAATACTACAAATGTCAACTATGATGATGAAGGCACCATTACCTCTTGGGGAATAAAAAATGACATATATATTATTCAATTTCTATGTAAATTAATTGTCAGCTAAATTAAATTTGCAATTCTAACTTAAATTTAACATGACATTTATATAAAATAAACCTGCATTTATGTAGTGGTTGATGTTTGCACACCAAATGTGCATGCCAAAAACTCATCACTAATAAGTATATTATCCAAGCCATCTAAACCACCAACATTGTCATCATCATAAGGTCTAGTGCATATAGCTCCAAAATAACTACAAGGGTGGGGTCGAGTATGCACACTAGGTGGTGTATCTCTAGCATCAGTATGTGAGAGCCTACTCATATGATGAATGAGTATATCAGTGAGAAAAATAAGTACATGTAGAGTATCGATCTTCATGACCTATTAAAATGTAGAGGGGATCTTAGTTTTAAGTGGATTTTGGATATGGATCTTTGTAGGTTGATTAGGTGCATGTCATGCACCTAGTCGATCTTGTGTAGAGCCTTTCCCTTGGCCCTAAAACTCACTAAAATCAAAATAGTTTAGAATATCATTGAGGAAAAACTCAAAATAGAGTTTCCTCAAAAAATATAATGGGACCTTGTGGTTGTTACATGATGGATAATCAAACACCATCTACCATCGATCTCATAAATTGGTTGTGATTAAATTGTGTTAGCAGTGATGGATTGGAAAAAATTTAACAGTTACTAAAAATGGTATATTGGTGGCTAGGTCAATGAATAAGGTGCAAATGGAGGATTTTGATATATCTTTATTCTTGACCTCACATGCTGATAATTTATTAGCATAATAATCCCTACAACTATCCTGATATGAATCCCATCTGTCAATTTGACTTGCTATAGAGTCAATTTGACCTAATAATGTCTCTAGGGAATTGGCTAGATAGGTGTGATGGGTGTTTTTGGAAGTGGGATCCCTTATTATCCCAATTAATTCTTTAATTTATATTTTATTTTCTATAATGTGGTCAACCAAACTCTCCTAATTACCTGGGGGATTTTTTGGAACTATAGAAGGGTTTAAAGGAGGGTTAGGCTAAGGAATAAGAGGGTTAAGAGTAGGGTTAGGTTGAGGAACAAGAGGGTCAGGAGGGTTAAGCTGAGGAACAAGAGGGATATGAGTTTTAGGTAGAGGAATAACAGGGTTAACATGTCAGGCTATTCAAAACAAATAAATTACCAATTAAATAATGGAAATTACAAAAAAATATAAAATTAATAAAAAATGAATAGTTTTTTAGCACTTACCTCTTTTTGTGGTAAGGTTTGGCCTCACTAGGGAAAAACATAATTTCAAAGTGGAGGAAAGTGAGGGAAAAGATAGAACATGAATGTAAAATGAGGAAATTTTGTGTTTGATTCATTTTTGTGACACAAGGAATGTACTCACATTATTAATGCAATCAGATTCCATATTTTAAATAACATGATCAAATTATTTATTTTAAATAATGTGATTGTGTTATTTGTTTTAAATAAGGTGATCATGTTATTTAATAACACAATCATGTTATGGCTCAATAATTATAGACCATAATTTAAATAATGTGATCATGTTATGGGAAATGTCTACAAAATTATCCTCCAACTCTGTGCACATACCCCACTAGCCACACATCCATGGTCACATTCACATAGGCACAAATTAACCACACATCATAATTGAAATGTTTTCACCTTAACATCATGATCACACTACAACATAATTATTTTAATGAGGACAAGTTTTTTACCATGGGTTCCATACAATGCATAATGATGCAAGGATAATTAAAACATGTTTCACATACATTCATACATGTAATGCCACCAAGTATTAGATGATATATACATAGTTTAAGTAGTTCACTAGTCCACACCAGTCCACAAAAAATAGATATATGATTATAAGCACATAACAAAAAAATATAGATAGGAATGCTATAAATATATATGAATAATTCATCATCAATTTAGTCCATAATTGTAATACATATGTTTCTCTTTGTATCATAAAATAACTAATCAATCATGAATATCAACTAATATCAGAATGTCAAAGTAGGTGTTCTTGTGCATAATATATAAGTGCATCAAAAGTATCATATAAGTATGACAAACTACGTATGTGTTTTGTATAAATCATTAAATAGTTGATCAATCATGAATCACAACTTATGTTAAAATGAATAAGATCAAATTGAGCACCCCGCACATAATATCTCATGAATATACTCGTCCCATCAAGTACCATACTAAAACAACATAACCTATTTTTTATTTTCTATAGAAGATATTAAACCATCAAACACTATTTTACCCACATTTATCAATGTTGAAACCATGCTATGATATCAAGTGCTGTGACCAAAATTTTCATTAGATAAATCCCAAAAAAATATGGTACAATTTTTAATTGGTTTGTTTAATTAATCATCATTACTGAACAACATATGATACAAATGAAGTATAGTACCATACTGAGGTAGTGATTATTTTTATGAAAATGTCTCCTTATAATTATGCACATGAAGGAATCAATCAACTTATATGTAGTAGAACATTAGATCATTTGTGAATCATTTATATTTGATTCAATTTAATTTATTTATATTTATTTACTCATAAGATCAAACTATTTTTTTAATACAAGCCTTCCCATATGATACTTAAGTACAATCATGTGAATTCTTATTATGTTTGTCAAGATCAAGTTGCATTTCATATATACATAATCATACATACATACATACATACAAAGACATATATGTATATGTATATACATATACATATATGTGTATGTATAACTCATAATATCACATTAAAATTTGTTTTATACAAGCCTTACCATATGACACTTAAGTAAAATCATATAAATTCTTATTACTTATGCCAATATCTAATTGATTTGTACACACACACACACACACACACACACAACCAAAAATACTTTCACAATATCATTCCTTCTATTCAATATTTTAATCGGGAATGTAAAGAATGTATCATGTGTTATTTTCAAGTAAATAGTTCAACCCCATTTCCTTTCTCATAGGGAAACATAAAAAAATCAATAAGTATAATTAGTATGACATGAAAATAGATCTCTTTTTATTTTATATTCTTTTCATTTCTTCAATCATGTGTAAATAATTTATCATTCTCCTAGGGTTAAATGTATCATAATTGAATTCAACACATGAGATAATTATTAATAAACTAATGATACAATTTAATTATGATAGGGTTGCCACATCATGGATAATATAGAATGTCTTAGTATACTTAGAGCTTCAGATAACCATAAATGTTTGATCAAAGTAATATACCACTGATCTAGCAAAAAAGTCTTAGCCTATCTCAAGGATTTATGATGAGAAACCATGGCCTAGCCTAATACCTAGGACCCAATTCTCCACTATATTGGAACATCCTACATATCCAGTCCTTAGATTCAAGGCCAAATCTATATATTCATTTAAATAAGTGGAGAACCCCCTCCACTAAACATCATCACCAAAGGGATAAGAGATTTAAGCCAATATAAGGGATAAAACTATCATGATAAATATGAGCTTATATACATTTTAGACATAAACACTGACTAACAACTAATTCACAATAAGATATACTTCTCTTGATCAAAATAAATAAGGAGAGTAACCATGGATCTATACCTTCTACTTCATTTAAATGCCAACCTAGGGACGTAGACTTGATAGGATGATGTCATTGTATGTGTACACTCAATCTCTGATTTGACATTCTACTAATTATATCTAAGATGATGAAGTGCAGTAAATGAAATGCTTGAAATAAAATATGAACAAAATATAGAAAAATAAATGCTTAGGTGTGGGAAGATTCCTTAAACAAATCTTAAATAATAATGTAACTCACACAATTCATAAATAAATCACATAATGCATAAAGAAATCAAATAACATGCTTAGCTAAAAAAATGGGTTGGATTGTTGCTACAACCTTCCAAAGGGGGCCTTTCCTCCTTCTAACTCTAGCTTCAACCATTCCTCTTATAACACTAAATTTAACTCAGAATTTCTCACTCATATTAATAAAAAATGTAGCAATGGATTACTACATGAAGTCACAAAACAATTTCTTAACACAAGTACTTTTGACAATCTCTATTCAACATATACTATTTTATATATATTTCTCAACTCTACTATTACATATTTATATATCATAGAGGAGATTTTTTAATGCAAAACCAATATATACATTCTACTCTAAGATACATTTGAATTGGGATAACCAAAATTGGTTCCTTTTGCTAAAGACGTCCTTCATGTGAATATTGAGACTTTGTTGTTAGACAAACAAGGCATTTTATTCTTTAACTACTTCCTTATTGAGCTCCATGGAGGTTATAGTCATTTCTATGGGTCAGTTTAAAGAGAATAAAAATTTGTTCATCCACGGCTTTGCTTATATAATGGCTACAAGATGGTCTATGTAGTGAGATTCCCTTGTTGCAGGATGCTCTGTGCTATATACCTATTTCTCTAAAACATATTCAAAACATATTTATAAAAAGCATCATAAAGAAATAGATAACCATCATATATTTAATTTTAATACATAATTTTAACTAGTTAAAAGAGTTTGGAAACATAATGCTATATGACTTATGAAAGCAGGAAAATAATATGGAAAAGTGTTAAAAAGCATGGTAATCAAGCAAGATGTGTAAAATAGATGGACACAATAACATGACATTTATGGGGCTCATGACACCCCCAAAATTAATATCTTTCTCGACCTCGAGCAACATACTTTTTCATTCCCTATTCATAAAGAACTCTAAAATCCATGGAATCTATAACACCCTTAGCAAGGTGAGCGTAAAATCCCCACCTCTATTCAAATAGTTGCCAAATTTTGGCTTCTTTGGCTTCATCCACTGAGGTTTTGTCCTACCAATTTGGAATAGGATACCATAACAAGGGTGGCTAGAAATTTAGGTTCAACAATTATGATCCCATGTCACCTACAAGAAGAATATATTTTTTGGTCTTATTAAATGTTGCATTTAAATTAAAAGGGGAATATGGCTCTCTCTTTCTTAGTGCTAGGGTGAGCTCATTCTATCATTAAGTGCATGATTCCCTTGAAGCAAGACTAGTAGAAATTCTCAATACTAAATAAAAATCTTGGACCTTATCACAATTCTTACCAAACCAAGTTATTCATTTATTTAACATGATATTATCCCATTCTACTAAAACAATATTAGGGGCCATTGATTCACTCCTAATGAGTAGCTGGATTTCATTCTCCTTTTTCCTATATTATTCTATTTATCTTCCTCTTCTTTGTTCATTTAACAAATATGATGAAAATGCCTACAATTGAACATCTCCAACATATAAATTAGGGTTCCACTCTCTATCATATGGAACAACATAATTGTACAGGTAGAACTTGCACAATTATGATTGTTATTCTTATGAACTTACTTTATAGATAGAAAAGAAGGAAAGGGGATCAATAAATTCATGGGGCATATCAAAATAAATTCTCATAAATTTAAATTTGTGCCATTGTTCTTCAAGATAAACTTTATAAACTTTTGTAGGAGGTTTGAAATCAAGGAGTTCTTGGGTGATACTAGCCATGTCCTCAACTTTCTATTTTAGTTTGGTGATGCTCTCTTCCTTCAAATTATTTTATTCTTTCAATTTCCTATTTTCTTTCCTTAGTTCCTCCAGAGATTCAAATTGACTATCCATATAATTCAATAGTTTTTAAAATATTGCAAAACAAGAGTGACCCTTGACCTCTTGGGTATATTTAGGTTATTCTTTTTGATTTACCTCTACAGAAGGTTGTGGAATGCTGACTGTAGGATGATATTCGATAGAGGGATATAATTGACAAAATATTATAGCAAGTGCATCCAGAACTCTACTAGATTGATTTTATAGTTATTTCCTTAGTTTATTAATTTCTTTCAGGACTTGATCAAGAGTGGAAAATTCCATTTATTCAGTGGGTTGCTCCAAGTGTTTAGCTTCTTCTTGCATGGGTTCCTCATGCAGTTATTCAAAACTATGCTCAACTTATTCTACTTCTTCCTATATTGGCTACTCATATAATTATTCAAAACTATGCTCAACTTATTCTACATCTTTCTGATGGCATACTAGAGAACATTCTTCCCTATCTATTTCAATCTCTAGAGATTCACTACTACTAGCAGTCTATTCCTCCCTAGATTCTTCATTTATTTTAATAATAGAAGAAGGTTTAGTTCTCATTTTAATCCTCAATATATGAGATCTACGAGGAGTAGGAGTAACCTTGATATTTTTTAAAGAAGGTGGAATTTCCTCCTCAGACTCATCTGAATCAGGGCAAAGAATGAGTTTCTTTCTTTTCCTTTCTCCAGACCTTGCTACAGGTTCTTGTGTTGTTAAAGGAAGACCTTCTTCTATAGGTTCTTGTGTGATTGTAGGAAGGTTTTTTGTTGTAAGTTATTGTGGTTCTGTATGGATGGATTAATCTAATCTTTGTTCTTCAACTTCTAATTCTTCTTCTATTTCATTTCTTTCTCTATTACTTTATCTATTTCTTAGTATTTGGAGAAATTTTTCCCAACTGATGCTGGGTCTAGTTATTTGCAAACAATCTTAAACAATTAACTAGATGAGACAATGGTGGGAAAGATATTTAGAATTACCTTTTTGAAAGCCTCTGACATTTTGGTGATCATGTGAAGCAAAAATCTAGGAATGTTTATCTCCGTTCTATGTTGTAAATGATTTAGGAACTTGAAGTGTAGGCCATTCAACATAGAATACCTTCCTTCATAAATGAAATATATAGAGATAAAATCAATAGATTTATCCCATCTTCCTAGTAGAGACAACCACGTAGTACCCAACTTTGAAGTTTTTATATTTTCATTTCCTCTAATGAACTTTTGTCTCTCAGATTTGGCATCAAATTTGTATTACTATTCCTCCCCTATTCTTGGTCACCCTGTTACTCAGCTGATTGATATTTTTGTTAGTTTTATTACCATCCCCTTTATCATGGCCAAGCTATTATGTAATGTACCATCAAATTCCTCCATAATTCCTTCATCCAGGGCCTGTATTTTATCAAAATATTGCACCCATCCTATATGCTAAAATAGGGCCAATATTTTTGAGCTATTAGTTAAAGGGGTGATAACAAGTGGTTCATGTTTTAACAAATTACCTCCCATATTATGTGAGTTACAATTCTGGGTGATTATAGTAAGGGTTTAGGGATATGTCAAAAATATTTAAGAATTTTACTTTGGGAGGTGAAATAATCCTTTTGAATTAATGTAAAATCTCCGCCCAACTTAATTTGTCACTTGTCCTCTAGGGACGAAGTCGATGTGCACAAAAAACTCATGGTAAGAGTAAGGGGTGGCATCAACAATTATGTCAATTATCAAATTAGTGAAGATGGTAAAAAGGTATGATAAGGAGAGGATACAGTGGTGCATTGATATAATTAAGTCTCATCATCTTTAGAAATAATTAAAATGCATGATAGAAAATAAATATAAAATAATTACCATATTACTTATAAAAATACCTTTCATAAATATGCCAATGATGATTCAAAGTGGTGGTCATGGCATATACTAGAATTTGAGTGGGATAAAATGCATGATGTAGAATGGAATGTAGGAAGACATCTTGTAGAAAGATATGTTTCCTGTAGCATCAAGTGTTGTCTTATAGTAACAAGTTTTATCCTATAGCAGTAAGTTTTTCACTTGTAGTGACAAGCTTTCCATCCTATAGAAATAAGGAAAAGGTATTTATATTCTAAGGGAATGAATATGCAAGTAAAAACAAAACATTTTTATTACAGTAGTACCCTTTCTTTTTTTCATTTGTTTTTAACAGATGTCGATTAGCCAGTGACCTGGTTTTCTGAGATAACATCTGTCAGCAATGCCCAAAGGTTTTCATTGCTGAATTTTCTATTTTTTTTTAGTTTTTTTCATCCAAACTCAACTAAAATCACAAGAATCTAGAGGGTAAGATTTTATTCAGCCTGAACCAAGCCATTGTGAATGACTTGTTCTTGGCTATAGGAAGCTTTATTACTTTTGGAAAATATAGAGAAGGGTTGAGAGAAATACCCTTTGACTACAGGAATAGGTTGTTTGCTTCATGAAGAAGAGATAAATGTTATTAAAAAATTTGGTGAGTGAGAGTTTCCTTGGAAAATGGTTTCTTATATAGTTTGAGTCTATCCCCATTAATAAGCAATTAGAACCAAACAAAGTCAATGGTTATGAGCTTTACAACTCCATTGTCAAAAACTAGTTTGATCTCATAAGGCCCAAGCCATCTCGACTAAAAATTTCCTTTATGATATTTGTATTTAGTGTCAAAAATGAGTGCCTAGTCTCCTAGTTGGAAATTTATTAGTCTTGATGTTCATGTCATGACATCCCACACGTTGTCTTTGCACTATTTTAGTATGATGAAGTGATTCCTTCCTTAGTTCATCAAGTGCATTCAGCTTCATGATTTTATCTTGTTGAGATTGTAAAATATCTAAGCCCAAATCAAGTTTTGTCATTAATGTCTTATGTTAAAAATCAATGGGCAAAACAATCTTTTTATCATAAATTAGTTCATATGGAGTGAAACTAGTTGTAGCTTTCCAAGTGATTCTATACGCCCAAACTGCTTCTAGAAGACCAGTTGAACAATATTTTTTATGCAAGATAACAATCTTAGTGAGAATATTTTCCAATTAATGGTTTGTCATTTCCACCTAAACATTTGAATAGGGATGGTAAGGGGTAGACTTCTTGTGTTTGATTTCATATTCTTTTACTAAAGTAGCTGTGAGGTCTGATGTGAATTGTGGGCCTTGGTCTGTGACTATTTTTCTTGGTAGTCCATAGCTGGTGAAGATTTTTTCATAGAGGAACTCATCTAATTTATCATCTTGAGCATAGGTTAAGGCTTTAATCTCTACCCATTTGGTGACATAATCAATGCACACTAGTATGCATTCCTTTTTGTTGGATTTAGAATCAATGAGACCTATAAAATCTAGTCTCCATTTGTCAAAGGGTTTCGGAACCAGTTGTGGCTGTAATGTCATTTCATTAGAGCAAGTAGGATTTTCCATACACTAGCATTGGTCACATATATGGATGCACATCATGGCATCCTTATGCAAAGAAGGCCAATACTATCTTGAAGTGAGTACTTTCATGGCAATCCGTTTAACAACAAAATGACCCCCACAACATTCATCATGACAAGCTTTGAGAATGTCATAAGCTTCATCTTCTCGGATACATATTTTCATAACTAAATTTAGTCCAATGATAAAGAGATATCCTATAATCTAGGAATAATGTCTACTCTTTTGGATTAGGTGTTATTTTCTCCTAGGTGAGAAATGTTGTGGCAGTGATTCTACAACAAGATAGTTAGCAATATTTATGAACCAAGGAGATTGAATTGTTATAGAAAATAAATTTTCATTAGGAAAAGACTCATAAACAATAGGACTATGCTCATCATTTTGCAACTGAGATAGAAAAATTCTACTACATTATCCTTACCTGGCCTGTCCACAATGCTAATATCAAACTCCTACAACAAATGATACCAACAAATTATCCTACCTATTACAACAAGTTTGTTCATTAAATACCTTATTGTTGCATGATTGGTGTGGATGAATACTTGGTAAGCTATAATGTAGTGTTGAATTTTTTTGATGACATAGATGATGACCAAAAATTATTTCTCCCTTAGAGTGTAGTTAAGTTTAGACCGTTAAAGATTCTTGCTGATAAAATAGATTTCATAACTTAGAGTTTCATTTTTTTGGCTAAAGACAAATCCTAAAGTGGTGTCAGATGCATCTATATGAATGTGAAAAGGCTTCTTCCAATTAGGTCCTCTTAGAACAAGATTTTTCATGAGGTTTTTGAGTTGCTAAAAGGTAGTTTGACAACCTTCAATCCATGTAAATTCAAAATATTTAGTAAGGCATTCAAATAATGGGGTGCAAATTTTACTAAAATCTTTGATGAATCATCTATAATAACCAACATGTCCTAAAAAACTTCTAATATATTTCTAATTTTTTGGTATGGGTAGATCTTTGATGATATTTATCTTTGTTGGGTTAACTTCAATTCTAGTAGGGGATATGTGATTCCCCAACACAATTGATTTAGTCATAAGCATGTAACACTCTTGATTGCTTAGAGATAATTTATGGTCTTGGTAGCATTGAAGAAATTTTTCCAGGTTGGTCAACATTTCTTTGAATGTTTGCCTAAAGAAAGTGAAATCATCCATATAAATTTCAACATAGTCATGGGAGAGATCATAAAATATACTCAACATAGCCCTTTGAAAAGTAGATGGGGCATTGCAAAGACCAAATAGAAAGATGACATAGGCATAGGTTCCCCAAGGGTAAGTAAAAGTGGTTTTCTCTTGGTATTGTAGAGAAATTTGAATTTGATTATAACCACTATAGCTATCTAGGAATGAAAAGTACTTATTCCCTGCCAATGTATCTAACACTTGATTAATAAATAGAAGGGGAAAGTGATCCTTCTTGGTAGCAACATTCAACTCTTGATAGTCAACACAAGTACACCATTTGTCCCTTTCTTAGGGACAATGAATAGGGGAGAGACCCACTAGATATCTGAGATAGGATAAACAAATCCTATATACAAAAGTTTTTGTAACTCAATTTTGACAATGTTTTTGACTAAAAGATTCATTCATCATTGGGTTTGGTGAATAGGTTTGCATTATTCATTAATGTAAATGTGATACATGAATAAATCTAAGGGTATTCCTCTCATATCATGGCAATCCAATGCAAATTATATTATTTTCCTTCTCAACATTGTAAGTAACCAAATTTCTTGTTGGGGTGTTAAGAAAGTGTTGATGTTGAGAGGTTTGTTTGAAAGGATGTCTACTTGCTTTGTTAAAGAAAGCATGGTTTCTACATTGGTGATTAAAGGAACATAACTGCATTGATGGGGAATTAATTGATTGAATGTCCAAATGTCTCTCATCGTTTTAGCAAAATCATTCTTAGGAAAGGTATTCTGAAGAGGGCATAGTGTACATTCTAATAGGTTGGTGGCTACAAGATCCTATTGATAGGTGTTTTTCAGGATACCAATAAGGACATTGTCTTATTCTTAAGCTTGTAGAGCTAGACTCCAATCAATTGTGCAGAGAGCCTATAAAGAGACAACTTCTTCAAAGTCATCAATCCAAAGACTTGGGCCATCAATCTGAGAAGGCTGAGCTGGTGGATACAACACCAATTTCTTGGTGTTATTTCCATTAGAAATTAGCATTTTTCTTGACCTAAAACCAATAAAAGCATCATTAGTAGCTAACCATGGGTGACCAAGGATGAGAGGATAACCCCCAAATTTCTCTTTGGCTATAGGACAATAAAGTCTACTAGATATTTCCAAGAATTCATAGTGATAATAAGGTCCTCAACAATCCCTTCATGCTTAATAGTTTATTTATCAGCTATCTAGAGGATGGTAGGTGTTGGATGAAGAGTGGTAAGTTTTAGTTGTTACATGGTCTCCATGGCCATCACGTTAATAGCTGTACCCAAGTCAATTAAAGTATTATAAATGGGTTGGTTGTGGATGCTAACATTAACTATAGGACTTCTTAGATCAAAATATTTTGGGATAAATATATTTCCCAACATAATATTTGTTAATTATCTAGTAACAAAAACTTTTTTAGGATCCTTCTTCTTTCTTCTCAAATTTTTCAAACATATCTCTCTAAAAACTTTATTGTAGATAAGAACATCCTTTATTGATTAAAGAGTGGGATTTTGATGCACACATTCTTGAGTTATCCTAAGATATTAAATTCAAGCTCTTGTTCAAGATGTGATATGCTCAATCTCTCCAAAAAAGGAGGATTGTTAGTTTCTTTTTGATTTTTTGATGGACTTGGCTCAGGATTGACCCTGAGTGGTTTTGGATTAGTATGAAGTGAATTTGATTCAAAGTGTTTTATGATTATGGGTGAGGTGGGTTGTGGAAGAATATGACCTCATTGAAGTTAAACTTGATCAATATCTAAGGTGTATGTTGAATATTGTATTATTTTAGTGGATTATGTTAGTTAAACTGACTTATTGGTAGGATTGGGGATGGGTTGGGTGGGTAATTGAGTGGTTTGAATAGGTTACTGAGTATTTGGCATTAAGGCCTATTGTTATTGTGGTTGTTACATTTTTTGGGGAAAGCCTTGATTTCCTCTCCAATGTTGTTACCATGGATTAGAGGGCTAAAACCATTACTGGTTTCGGAATTAGCCCTATTGAGGTTGTTGTCCATTTTGTTGCATCCATAATTGATTCTTGGGTAACTACCAATTTGTTTTGGACCAATTTTAATTAGGTATATTAATCTAAGGACCGTATTGAGGATTATTTGAGAACTGACAATTTATAAATATAGATTTTGATAGCATAACTAGTCTTTGTACCCATGATTTCTGTTGAGCCAAGAAAAACACCCGATTCTCATCTTCTCCTATGGCATCCAGATATATTGTCTCAAGATTTTCTTTGATGATACTGGCTATCTGAGATTTCATGAAATGGCATGTGAAACCCACCTTCTTATTTTTTCCTTCAAGACAATAGGTGGCTAAGGATTTCTTCTTGATTCCTTCATGTATCTAATGTATCAAGCTGAGTAGCTAGGTGACTGATGATGTCCTGCTTCATTTCTTAGAGTAGGTTGCTAAATTCACCTTTAGATAGTCCTATAGTAGATGTTGTAGGAAGGGTTCTACCCCTAATTTTATTCATGGTTGATCTAGAGTAGTTTATACATAGAACTATTAGTTCATTTAATGGTAGTGTAAAAACATCACCACCAGACATTAGATCTAGTGCTTCCAGACAATCATCTCTAATCCCTTTGAGAAATATCAGCTTGATCAATTCCTTATCCATTATAGTTTACTTGGATTTTTTCAAGCTGAACAAAAATATTTCCATATATTCCTCCAATGACTCATCATCAACTTGTGTCATTCAAAAAATGTCATCTCTCCTGTAGTTTTCCCCCTATAATAGTCTTGGTATTTCATCAGAAACTTCTCCTTCATTTCTTCCCAAGTGTAAATAACATCCTTTTCATGTCCCATGAACCATCTAAGTGATGTATCTTTGAGTGTTGCTAAAAACAATTTGAGTTTTTGACCATCTTGATTATAATCATAGTTGTGGCATAATATGTCAAACTCAAAAAGAAATGTATCTGGATCCTTAGACACTATTCCTCTAAAGGTAGGGAGGGCAGAGTGATGGATATTATCCATAGGTGAATTTTCATCAAGAGTAAGGATAGGAAATTCAAAATTAGCAGACTCATTGGTAGTGTTTTCTTCTTGGTGAACCCCAATGAATACTCTTTGTGTTGGTATACGGGAGGTTGTTACTACCCAATGCTCAAAATTCCTATCAATTCTTTGATTTCATGGGGTGTAGAAGATGGAGATTTTATCTTTTTCTTTAGGAATGTATGGATTATTATACAATGGAGATGGTGTGGATGTTTTAGAATATTCTCTAGTGTCTCGATAAAGAGTCTCTTTAAATTGGAATATTCTATTGGCTTGGTATTTCTTCTAAGGGCAAGAATATCTTTGAATGCTTCCTTAGCAAGAAATTTGGGTGACAGAGGGAAGCAAAATTTAGATCCATGATTAGGATGTGATAAGGTGGGAACTTTCAGAGGTGGTATATGTGGGTTTATTCTAGGGGTATGAACCTCGTCAATATCTCCAGCTTGTGCTACCAGTCTAGCCAAAAATTCTTCCTTCTCTACCTCTTCTATTGACAACTACCAGTGATCTTCAGGAATCCCTTCATGTTCTTTAGTTGATATAGGATGAATATCTAATCTTGAATCAATGTTTAATGATTCAAGAAAAAATATTCCTATATAGTCCCCTTTTCTTTGCATATATTAACCACTTTTTTTAACTTTTTTCCCACCCTACCTACACAGGGTTAGTATTTTTTTTAAAATTTTTTCCACTATTCTACTTGTAAAAAAGGAAAATTTAAACTATGAAATTAGGAAATATGTAATCTAAATAACATCAAGCTTTGAAAATAAAAATAATAAATGTCTAGAAACAAATACAATCAAGATTGAAGATTACCAGTGTGTGACACCCTTCCTTGACAATGATGCCAAAAATGACTAGCAGCTGATTCACAATTAGATATACTTATCTTGGTCAAAATGAATAAGGAGATTAACCATGGATATATACCTTATACTTCATTTAAATGTCAACCTAGAGATGTAGACTTGATAAGATGATGTCACTGTATGTGCACACTCAATCTCTAATTTGGCATTATCCTAATTGTATCTAAGATTTTGAAGTGCAATAAATGAAATGATTGAAATAAAACATGAAAAAAAAATATAAAAATAAATTATTACGCATGAGAAGCTTCCTTAAATAAATCTTAGACAAGAATGTAACTCACATAATTTAGAAATAAATCACACAATGCGTAAATAAATCAAATAACATGCTTAGCTAAATAAATGGGTTGGATTGTTGATGCTACCTTCTAAAGGGGGCCCTTCCTCCTTATAATTCCATCTTCAACCCTTCCTCTTACAACACTAAATTGAAATCATAATTTCTCACCCATATTAATAAAAAATGTAGCAATGAATTACTACAGGAAGTTACAATAACAATTTCCTAACACAATGTACTTCTGATAATCTCTATTCAACATATAATATTTTCTATATATCTCTCAACTTTATTGCTACATATTTATATACTACAGAGGAAATTTTTTAAAGCAAAATAATAAATACATTCTATTCTAAGATACATTTGAATTGAGATAACCAAAATTGGCTCCTTTCGCTAAAGACATCCTTCATGTGAATCTTGTGACTTTGTTGCAGGACAAATAAGGCTATTTTATTCTTCAATCGGTTCCTTATTGAAATAAATTGAAGTTAGAGTCATTTCTATGAGTCATTTGAAAAAAAATCAAAATCTATTCATCTGCGGCTTTGGTTATGTAGTGGCTATAGGATGGCCTGTGTAGTGAGATTCCCTTTCTTCAGGATGCTTTGTGTTATATACCTATTTCTACAAAACATCTTCAAAACACATTTATAAAAAAAAATCCTAAATCAATAAATGACCATCATATATTTAATTTCAATACTTAATTTCATCTATTTAAAAGAGTTTGAAAACATAATGCTATATGGCTTATGAAAGTAGGAAACTGATATGGAAAAGTGTTCAAAAGTATGGTAATCAAGCAGGATGAGTACAATAGAGATGGACACAATAATAAGACATTTATGGGGATCATCAAACATAATAACATAAATTATTTATTTCATTAAACCTAAGCATTTATTTTCATCTTTTGGGGTTGCACAAGAGTAGGATACAAGGCACAACCCCATTCTAAGATCATTTTTATCTCAAGACAACACCATACCCCATTAAAATAATATATAATTTTTAGGATTAATCAGTAAATCCAATATTTCTTAGTCATTAGTTATTTACAAAGTTTCAACAACTTTTAATCTCACATTACTAGGAGTAACTCTACCTTTCAAAAGTGTTTTCATTAATGATACAGATTAATTGGTTATTGACAAGCTCCAAGATCCACTCAATTATTGTAACAACTCTAGTCATCACCTAGTTATAATGTAAGGGCCACACACTAATTAGTCATATGCCTTGTAATGTTAACAAAGTAGATAACTATGCTTAGTGCACAAGGGAAAACACTACTAAATTTTAGTTATTAGTACCCATGCCCACTCTTACAACTGCCTATATATTAACTTATGCACACCTTCATAATCAGAATCAGGACTATTGTAGTTCACCCATTAGCAAAATGAATGTTATCTCTACTGCAAAAGAAACTAACCTTCACCACTCAGCCTCAAAACTTTTAATTTCCCTACTACCCTAAAAAAAAACTGTGACCACTAACTAGCCCATACATGGTTAGACCTTACCCAGGGCTAAATACAAGACATATCTAAGACTCGATT
The DNA here is from genome assembly GCA_037957365.1 of Torreya grandis. NCBI lineage: Eukaryota > Viridiplantae > Streptophyta > Pinopsida > Cupressales > Taxaceae > Torreya > Torreya grandis. The sequence goes on along the minus strand of JARHVA010000320.1, from coordinate 542,114 downwards.
AGATATTCCCATCTAAGCTAATTAACACTTGTTATAAAATAATAACACACTCAAATACACAGTAAGCATTATCATTCCCATGATTAATAGAATATAACTGAAACACTATCAAAATTTAATATCTCTAAGGTCAATAACTCAAACTATGGTTTAATATGTTTTTCCTAGGAGATATTGTAAAATAGTCACTAAAAAATCCCATTTGTGATAGTATGCACTAGAAAATTCACAAAAGTGATAACAATTCTAATAAACAATTTTTGCACAAACTATAAGTTGATAAAATTCATTGAAAAGGTCACTATACTAAAATTAGTTAAGCAAGAAATAAATTATTGTCATGATTCAATTGCATTTTATAAGCTAGGGAATATATGGTTGCAACATTAAAAAAATATTCTGTGAGATGATGAATAAAATTTTCCTAGCACTTTGAATTGTTTTTACAAGATATAAATTTGTATTAACAACTATTCTAGATTTAAAATCTGACCAATTTTAATTATAAGAATCAATAATAAAATTATTTGATTAATGAACTGGTAATTTTAATCTAATTAAAAAATATTTCTGTCATCATATAAAATGTCCAAATTGGTAGTTTGAGTGTGTCTTGAGATACCCCACCCATTGGTCCTTTTTGCATGCTCTTGTGACCCTTTTAGACACCTTTTTTTCTCATTACTAGTCATTCATAACCTTCTAAATGTTCATTCCACCTCAGCCAAACAATATTCCTCATGCCAATCCTATTCCCCTAGGTCTCGATCATGTAGGATAGGAGCACCCCATTTGGACTATAGTGTTGGACATCAAAGCATCCACTTTTTAATGGTCCTATCCATTTGCACTTTGAACCCTAACAGTGATTTTCATCTGGTCCTTATCCTTAATTAGGTTGATCTAACATGAATACATCTGACCCATAACCAATTATTCCTTATAAAAGTCCACTCAAAGCTCATTTACAAAGGAGATGACCAAAATTATAAAGTAAGAAAGAATACAAAAAAATAACTAAAACAAATTTCCCTATTATTTTCACACAGTCACCCAACATAGCTTCAAACATACTCAAATCCTTATACCAATCCCTAGCCACCTCAAACACTATCAATTTGGCATTTTCATCAGTATCACACTATTGTACAAAGCACACTAAGTGTAAGAACTACATATGGCTTGATCACTCTTCAAAGTATTGGTATGTAGGCAACATGCCCACACAAGGGGTGCAAATTTCACATTTAGTACATCTTTCACACTAACCCCCCTCTTTCTCAAGTGACTCAAAATATTATTTTATCAAGCATGATGGAGAGTTAAGGTTTGAAGATAAAATCAACTCCATAGAATTTTTTTATCAACAATCAGTGCTTGATTTTTCATAGGCACACTCACACAGGCACATTGCAGCTACCCAAAAATTTTTAGGTCTCTATGATTAGTTTGGACAACAACAACAAGAACAGATAATAGTGTCAGACACCAAAATTTCCACTTTTTGGTACACTTGTCCTTTCATCAAATTAAATCTATATTTAGGTTTATATACCTTCCTAGTCCTGTATAGCCATTTTCAACCTCTGTATCATCCATCTCAGTCTATTTTCTAGCTAAGTTATATTTCTTCCTATTTATTGTTATTTTTAGAAAGGTGAAAAAAATAAATAGTTACACAAATTAGTTCTATATTTATTGATATATTTTGTACTATTTTATTAATCCTGACCCTTAAAAAAAATAAGAATAAAAATCCATTGTTCTAATATAATTTAAATCATTTGGTGAACCTGGCTTACTTCATTTGTGCATAAAACCTTAGAAACCATAGGGAAAATTCTTTGCTGATTTTAGCAATTTTCTTCTAATTTTTCCTACATATATAAATCAGAATTTCACATTTAATTTTTAAAATTCATCATAGTAGTTTTGAAAATCATTTCTTTCAAACCCTAGTTGAATATACTAGATCCCTTTGCTTCTTGAGGTATCAACTTACATCTAACTTAGTTTCATTCTTATTTTATCATAGTAATTCACAAGTACTCTTTCATAGACCTAAGATGTCTCTACTAGGTCCAATGATGTACATGAGTGCAGAAGTTTTTAATTCCTTAATGCAAAGTTTTATCATATGCCTTGTATGCTTGAATCACTTCCTTCATAAGCGAGAACACATGCATGTTATTTTTATTGATAAGCTTTACATATATTTTTTTACACCTCTTGCCTCACCACCCTTAGAGCCTCTATCCCATGCTGAGTCATGTTGCATGGTCTATTTTTCTCTTCCCTAGGTCACTACCCATCACCAGAGAGCCCAACTAACTCCCTTTTCCCCTTCACCACCTTGACCTATCGATTATCTTAGCTTTCCTCCTATAGCTACTATTATCCCTATACAACTAGTAGATAATGTGGTTAGAGTTGTTACTCAATATTCCACCATAAATCCTCCCCCTATTTAGGAACCTTGCCACCCTCCTATTCCCTTCTATCCTAGGCCCAACCCACCTACATAAGCAGATCCATATAGGGCATATGATATTATTGACTAGTTGAGAAACACACCAGTTAAGATTCTATGTTAGAACTATTTCAAAAAGTAAATGTGTTCAAGGAAATTATTTATCAGACACTCACTCTGACCTCTATGCCCATTGATTCAGAGCCTTTTTATTTTTCATCAGTGATCAACACATTAAAAACTATATAAGATGTTATTTATTATGATCATGAGGACATGCCTTCTCAGATAGTTATTGATCAAAATTTACCACTATTCATACAAACTCAAGTCAAAACTAGTGTAGTTAAGAGAGTTTTAGCTGATAGTGGTTCCAGACTTAATATATGTAATATTATATTTTTATAGACTATGGATGTAGATATGGCTTCCATGTAGAAGTCATATAAGAACATTAAAGGGTTTGATGATATACCATGATAGACATTAGTAAAAATTACTTTGGATATTATGGTAGGGCCTAAAACCCTCTCTACACAGTTTCAGGTCATGCTAGGTTATCTTCATTATAACCTTTTACTTGGATGACCTTGGAAACATGCTATGGGGGAATTTCCTTCCACTCTTCATCAATGTGTTAAGTTCCTCCATGAAGGATACCTATACACATGACTAGTAGGTAACTAACCATTTAAAATTTTTAGAATTACATAGTCATCTTGGACTATTTCACTAGATGGGACACCTCATATCATAGTTAAGTCACCACCTCATTGCATTTCTCTTGACCAGATACATACATATGAGGTAGGAGAGACTAACACATCTTGCACTATTCCACTTATAGTTGTTTCCTTAGCTCTAGATACTCAGCCAATTACATCATCTTTAGCCATTCCAACTACTCCATTAGTCATAAGTATTATACTTATTACAATTATGCAATCATCGATAGTAATTCCAGTAGTCCTAGTTGATCCTACAAATACAACTCTTTAGGAAGTCACTATCACTTCACCAATTACAGATACTCTTATATCACCACCATCTTCTCCTACTACAGTTGATGAGACTCCCGTATCAAAATTACCCCTTGTGGTAAATTTTGAGTTACTATATGTGCATGATGTTGATGTAGATTGACAAGCTAATTTAGATGATGATACGACATCCACACTCATAAATGACTATTTGTGTGGATTGATATTTACACCAATTGGCTCAAGAGAGTATTGAAATGACTCTAGATCCCTCATCACACATCCTACATCACTCTTAGCATTTTTCACTACACTCTCAAGACATACTCCACATTTGTGGCCACATATAAGTCACTTAGCACATATAGTTCACATGGTTACCTCTATGGATATAGAACCAATCATCTAGATTTAAGTGGATAACATATAACATCAACCACAGATCATGCTATAGATGTTATTTTATCATAGATTAATCACACCTCCTATAGTATGACACAGATCTATTAGTAGATTATCACAACAGGATGGTCACCCAATTTGGCTTTTTCATAGAATCACAGTCCATGACACAAACTCATGTATAAATTTATAGTAGAGATTACATAAACTATAGGTTTAGGGTACTATTTAGATTATATCACCACTAGCACTGACTTTGCCACTCCCATTGAGGACACCTCCTACCAGAACTAAACACCCTAGAGGAGAACCAACATCTTCACCACCAGAGTGACCCTCAGTTTACCTTCGGTAGGATGACACCACTATGAGTGATAAATATTTGACTACACAAAGATCATAGATCTTACTAACACTTAAAGAGATATCCACCATGTATATAGAGTTGGTGACATATGATGATACTTATAATGATGATCTTGAGGCATTTGATGATGGACGTGATCCTTTCCTCCATCTCCATCCCCAATGGGCTCCATCATTGAACCCTATACCCTCTCTAACTTAGTCTTTTATGTCATTATGTACATATTGATTTACTCACATTATTTTACATAGTTTCTTTCTGCTTATTTATACATAATTTCTCAGCTTACTTATACAATACAATATTTCAAAATACTAAAAATAATATAACATGTCAAAATAAAAAAAACATTTAAATAACTCAAAACATCAAAAACTTTTCAATTATACACATTATCCATGCTTTACATTTCTACTACCATGATAGATTTATATTTTGCTATTTTATGTTATTTTTTGTCAATTTATCTACATTACCATGCTTTAATTGATCTTCTTTGAGTGTGTGCAGTGACACCTAGATATTTGATTACTTCACTCTACCTATTGAGGGGCATCCTATTTTTACAATCGAGACATACATCAACATATCTACCTACCAAGGGAATCTTCTACATGACTACACCATCCAGGTTATGCCATTCCTGCACCACACACTCTAGTTATCATATTGATGTACATTACTTACTAGCCTATATAGATTATTCTATCGACACTCACTACCATATAGTACTTGTGTATATATTAACATCTACCTAGTCTTATACTACATGTTTTTCATACTTTCATTTCTTGCTTTGATTAGTTAGATGTGACAATATTTATAACATTTACATGCCTTTCTTTCTTTCTTTCTTTCTTTGAGTAGCTAGATGTGATTTCATTTCTCAGTTCCTATTTTTTTACTTGTGTGTACCTTAGGACATTTTCCAATATTCTTGCTTGTATTCTTGTATGTGCTTGTGGCCTTCATGCCAATCTTACTTGTTTGTAATTGTATATGGGCATTTGAACATGCCTTGTATGCTTGCTTTCCTAGTTTGAGTGACATGTGCCCATATCCCTTGTTTGTTTCACCCCTTGCCCTCTTTTGTATGCTTCTTTATTTTTGCCTTACATTCTTGTTTGCTTCTCAATTGTTTGCAATGCCATGATCCACATCATGCATTATATTGCCTTCTTGGATACCATGATGGACATCATGCTCCATTCCTCCTTGACAAATAACATGATTTTTAATTTTAGTTTAGTATATATCACATACTATTACATTATTACATCTATTTAGGCATACCCCTATTGATCCAACAATCTCCAATACAAACTATGCTATATCTTGAGACATTTTTTAGATTATCATTACTATATCATGTATTTTGAAGCATAATACACTTGCAGGGCTCTTTCTTCTGAGGGTAGTCATTGTAGTGTCTTCATTCCTACCCTCAAAAGAGGGGGCAACAAATAGGGGTTTTGTCACAGAGATTAAATCCCTATACCGATCAAAAAAATTAGTTTTTCAAAACACTCAGAACAATAATCGAAATTCAAAACACACAGAACAGACCATAATAATAGGGATGAACATAGATCAATCATCAAATATAATAAAGGATAAGAGCACCCCATTATGACTATAACACCCTATAGTAAAGTGTCCACTTTTTGGCACTCCTATTTAAATAACCAAAAATCTAGAATTTTTAAAAATAGATAGAAAGGTAAGGTCAATTACAGTTTTATCAGCTATAGCCTAGTTTAGATTGGGTAGTTTCAGTATAGTTTTACTTAGATTATCTAGATATAGGGGGCATTATGCATGACATGATGGTTCTTACTTCTAGTTTTAGATTGGGTAGTTGGTACAACTTACAAATTAGATTCCATGTTATGGACACCAGTGATTGGGGGTAATGTGAATGACACATTTGCCTTCTTTTCTTTCCAATTCATTATATTACCTAGGTATTATTAGTAGTTGAATGCTTTATTCCATTTGTATGTGGTTGACATTATTTTGAATTGGCTTTCATATAAGCCTAGTTCTCAGTTTCAAAGTGGCTTTCATACAAGCCTAATATCCATGTTTCAGAGTGGCCAAGATTGGCCTAGTTCTCAATACACATTCAAATATCCATGTTATATTGTCATATTATAAAGCATTCACGAGCTTCATGATTCATATCATACGACACATATTCATACCAGTATCAGTTCATGGTTCACACTTAGTGGGCAATGATGGAGCCAAAGGACTAGCTAGCCTTTGTGTTTTTGAGCCACCTACTCAGAGGGATTGGACACATAGTCTAAACATAGATTAATACATGAATTATCACATAGCTTCACTACATAGTGGGTGATGATGGAGCTAAAGGGTTAGACTTTGTATTCTTGATCTAGCCTCAAGGAATCAAACACTTAGTTTTGCTCATGATATTACTCTTGGTACAACACATACCCAACATCACTCAACATCACTCAACATCATAACAAGTTTTATATTGGTTCACATACTTGATGAGGTGTATTCATTCCTTTCTCTTCCTCTCTCTCTTTTACCCAACCTTTGTACATTCTTATTTTAGACATAGCATGCCTAGTAAGAACTGATCTACTCATTATTTTATTCTACAGATTTATGCTTCACATTATGCTCTCTCTATGCACACTCAACATCACACATCTTCATGGGCTTCACCCTTGCAGGTAAGTTTAGGTAGGATTTTTATTTTTACATTATCCTATTATTTTGCTTTATTACATCACTAAAATAAAGGGGGCCAAATGTAGTCATTTAAAATGTCCAAATTGGTAGTTTAAGTATGGCTTGTGACACCCCATCTATAGGTCCTTTTTGCATACTCTTGCAACCCTTTTAGACACTTTTTTTCTCATTGCTAGTCATTATAAACCTTCTAAATGGTCATTCCATCTCAGCCAAACAATATTCCATGTGCCAATCCTATTCTCCCAAGTCTCGATCCTATAAGACATGAGCACCCCATTTGGACTATAACACCAAACACCAAATCATCTACTTTTTGATGGTCCTATCCATTTACACTTTGATCCCCAATGATCATTTTTATCTGGTCCTTATCTTTAATTATATCAACTTAACATGAATACATCTGACCCATGACCAATTGTTCCCTATAAAAATCCACTCAAAGCTCATTTACAAAGGAGGTGACCAAACTTGTAAAGCAAGTAAGAATACAAATAAAGCACTAAGGAAAACTTCCCTATTTTTTACATAGTCACTCAACATAGCTGAAAACATACTCAAATCCTCATACCAGTCCTTAGCCATCTCAAACACTATTAATTTGGCATTTTCATTCACACCAAACTATTGCACAAAGCACACTAGGTGGAAGAATTACATATGCCTTGATCCTTCTTCATAGTATTGGTATATAGGTAGTGTTCCCACACAAGGGGTATGTATTACACATTTAGTACATCTTTCACACTAACCCCACTCTTTCTCAAGTGAATCAAAATATCATTTTATCAAGCATGATGGAGGGTTAGGGTTTGAAGACAAAATTAGCTCTATAATGAGTTCTTTTAATAATCACCGCTTGATTTTTCATAGGCACACTCACACAAGCACATCAAAACTACCTAAAAGGTTTCAGGTCTTTATGATCAGTTTGGGTAATAATGATAGTAACAAACAACGTCGGATACCAAAGCGTTCACTTTTTGATGGTCCTACCCTTTCACTGAATAAAATCTAAATTTAGGTTTATGACACCTTCTTAGTCTTGTACAGCCATTTTCAACCTCTGTATCATTTGTCTCAGTATATTTTTTAGTGAAGTTATATTTTTTCCTATTTATTGCTATTTTTAGAAAGGTAAAAAAGATAAATAGTTGCACAAATCAGAGCTATATTTATTGCTATATTTTGTACTAATTTATTAATCCAGAGCCTTAACTAACATAAGAATAAAAATCCATTATTCTAAAATAAGTTAAACCAATTTCATTTTTAAAATTTGATAAATTTCATTTTTTGGTATTTATTTTACATCAATTCTAAATTGACTTGTGTAATCTTAAAAAGTACTATAAACCACATGAGAAAATGATTTAGAAACCTAACTTGTTTTAGTTGTAATTATCGATAGTAAAATTACTTAATTATTAATTTGGTATTTTTAATCCATTTGAAAAGTATTTCAATTTCCAATTTTAATAAAATTTGACAATGGGTATCTTTTTAATTCAAAATCTATAATGCTTTCATTGGCCCAATAAAATTAAAACAATACAATTTAATAATTTGCAGAGTCATTAGAACACTTGTTTGAATGATTATCAAATTTATCATGTCGAGGAAGAGGATTTTTGTTAATCCTACATAATAATGTCAATATTAATGTTAATTAAATATCTTACTATTATTATTACACGATAACGATATTCATAATTTATCAAGAGCATTTATATAATCCCAAGTTGAACTAGGGTTTATATTAAAAAATGATAAATTAATTTCAGTCTTAATGTAAGAAAATTTAATAAGAAATGTTTTATAATTAATTTTTACTATCAAATTTCTTGTGAAAATAATGGCAAATAAAAATTGCATTCAAAATCTAGTTAATCAATCTACATTTTTTGTTCTAATTGAAAGTCCCTCTTAAATTTTTGGTTTCATTATTTACTCATAATTCATAACCTTTCATGGTTTTGTTCATACCATATCAAAATTAATTTATTCTAGTTTAGAATGTTCATTTTCAAATATACTACTTATAATCACTTCTTATTAGAGATTAATTTCCTTCTTAATTCTCTTCTCACTTTATTGTGGAAACAACCCTCATTTTCTCAAAACACATAGTCCATGTCCAACTTCTTACAATACAATGAACAAATTTTAATTCTCTTTACAAATACAAATCTAACTACTTTTAAGTGATTATGACAAGAGCTTAGATTAGATACTCTACAAATATATTTTATATTACCCTCTCTCCATACCATGAACTATGATTTTAAGCTACTGTTTACAAGCTTTTAAATTATAATTCCATTAATTATATAAAATGATTTATTATCTATTTGTAGGTATACTCTTTCCAAAGTAGAGTTGTATGGTTTCCTAGATTTCTAACATAAAAAAGGTCATTACCCATTGATTCCATACATATTATCTATAAGTTATAATCCATATTATCCATAAGTTCTAATTCATATACATAATTGATAGAGCCAATGTATAAACCATATTGGTCCATTCATTCCATACATATTTTCCATAAGTTCAAATCCATATACATAATTGATAGAGCCAATGTATAGACCATGCTAGCTTAGCATTAAGCATTTTTAGATTCAGTGTCTAAAGTTCATTTGAAATACATCTATTCATAAATGAAACATAACCTAACAAGAAAGAAGAGGAGTACTAATTTTATTCTTCATCTTCTAAGGCAACATAGAGAAGGCTTGTACAACCAATAACTGTAATAAGAGCATGATATTTTATAAGCTTGGGATATACCTAAGTATAACCATAATTCTGAATTCATTAAAGTGGGGTACATCAATGCAAATCTTACCAAATGACTATACATATCTCTATGGCTCAACATAAAAGAACTAACGATTATGGATGGCTATTCTAGGTCATGTAAACTCAAAGCAAGCATAAAATATGACAATTAATTCTCACTTTAACTTAAAGATCGCAACCTGGAATCTATTTTTTTGGCCTAACCTCGCATCAATCAGCCATTGTAGGCTTGCATTTCTTGAGAACTATCTTACCTGATAAAACAAATCAACCCAAAATTTCCCCTCCATGTGCTGCAAATGTGTCATGGTAGACATAGACATATCACCTAAAATGTGGTCTCTTGGAATTATATACACCAAAATGGTGTTCTTGACAAGACTGTCCTTCCTCTCCCTAAGATGCCTCCACCATACATCCTCCTATGGAGCCTGCAACATCATTGAAGCCTTTGTCTAAATCTCATCTCCTGAAAACAAATAATCCCAATAAAATAATCCCTTAATGGAGCATAGACATTATTTTAATAGTTTTGTATGGGAGGGGATTTTTATTTTCCTCATTCAATACAGTGATGGCGGGGTATGGGTGCCATGTCAAGCCCACGTGCATTCCTTCAATTCTCACTAACTATTGTTGACCACCCACTTTCCTTCCTTATAGGCTTCCTTCTTTCCTCAACCTCCTATTTGTTTTATTATTATTGTGATTATTTAATTTATTATATCATTCATATATATATATATATAATGATAACTATTTATTTCCATTCAAGGTAATTATTTTATATTTATTGCATACTACATTGAGTAATAACTCCATAGTATTTCTCACAAATCCATGTTAACCGAAGAAAAATTACTTCATTCTACTCGTTCTATTGTCTCAAGTTTAAAATCCATCACATGCCAATGCAATGCAATTAAAATTACTAACATGAGTAGGAACTAAATACACTCTACAAAAATAGCCATAGGGGGTATCACACAAAAGAAGTCATAATACACATTGAAGGCAATGGATAATCAAAATTTGACCAGGATTGAAAGCTCAACATGAGGGCATTATAGGATCCACTGATCTTTCTTTGCATATGAAAGCCTTTGGTAAAATTTATAAAGAATGGAGTAAAATTAACACATTTATTTCCACCAAATTGTTAGTTGAAACTTAATTAAGGGTGCTTTAGAATGGTACAATAGACTAAGGTCTAGATTTATTTATAGATTAGAACCCTAGTTAATGTGTTGGTCTAATATGTTCAATAAAATACCCTATTGAAAACATTTTAGACAACTTAATCAATTGTAAGCAAGTGAAAAATGACATTCCCCAAGATTTTATTAAACATTGAAAAGCCTTAACTAAAACATTTGAGTATAATATGACAAAATACCACCAATTCCACCTCTTTACTACTATATTGAATTCTGTATTACAATACATTGTTAGGTCCTCCTCTCTAAAATCCTTGGATGAAGCCTAAGATCAAGAGAAATGACATGATCATCTTTTAAGACAATGTTAGACTTCCCAACATAAGCCATAAAGTTAAATTCTTATGAGACCTATGAAAAAGAATGTTAAAGATTATGGTGTCACCAATACTTATTTTCCTAAGAGATCCATTCATGTCATATACCAAGAAGCTCCAAAAAATTGATCCTCTCCTAAACTATAGTGGGAAGTCCCTTATAGCTTCATCCTCTTCCCTCAAAAGTCAACACTTACATAATGAGCGTCAACATCTTACCCTTGATGAGATTAGGAGATGCCTTCCTAGACCCTCGCATATATATATATATATATATATATATATATATATATATATATATATATATATATATATATATATATATATAGATACTTCTTGTCATACTAATCATTGGTATGATATAATTTTTTTTTTCAGTTTCATGATCATTAGGGTCATTCTCATAGTTTTTTTTATTAAAGTGAATAAAATAAAATAATTTTTTTTCTTGGTCATATATTTGATCATGAAGCTATGGTTAGAGAACAACAACAAGCTTATGATAAGAGTTTTTAAAGTTCAGAAGTCTAAATTCAAGCATGAAGCACTTAACAAAGCTAAGTCTCACCTCTAAATTTATACCAACCCTCTTCTTAATTGTATGCAAAACCAACAAGCTAACATTAAAATTAAAACCTCTTCCCAATTATTTGCTAATGTTATTGAAACTATAGTCAACCCATAATATTTTAATGATGTATAAAACTTGGTGAGCATGGATAAAATGAAACATGTCTCATTTATTGATCCCCATGGATTTATATTCCTACTCTAGCTTATTGAATAGTTTAAGCCTTATCTTCCAAATTAATTTTCATCTACTACATCTGAATAAATTAACACTTCAATTCTTTGATATCATCTGTTACATCTTGATTCCCTACCAAGCAAATTTACTTGATTAACCATAGATTTTTATACTTGGTGATTTGATTTAATTATTATTAATTAAGTTGTAAGTCATATGTTGTTATGGGATAAATGTATGTTGCTTTGGTTTCATGATTACATTGCTATAAATTTATCTGTATTCCATATTATTTACATTATAATCATGTTAATTTATTATTTCAACAATAATTAATGATATATATGTCACGATGTTATGGACTAACTACCTTCTTGTCGTGAGTTTAATGCAAGTGAGATTCATCCCTCAATATATGACGGAGGGACAAAATTATCAAAGAATGTGATGTATATGGAGGTGTTAGAGAATGACAATGGAATGGTTAGAACCTTACACACACCACATTAAATAGTATTTATTGTGTTGTCCCCAAAAATAGACTTCTCATTTCTGGGACAACATGTGAACTATTTTGGTTCAACAGACCAAAATAATCTCTTCCCTTCTCAAAATTTGTTTTGAACTTTCAAATTCCTCATCTTTCAAGCTTTTTTAGTAAAGGGATTAATGGGTTCAAGGTTCAACATCATCAGCAAGGGATAAGTGCATATGTCAAAGGTTCAAAGTTCAACTGTTTCAAGGTTCCACGGCTTCGAGCACTTAACAAGTTTCAAAGGCTTGAACCGTTGAACCATTGAACCATTTTGGTTCATCGGTTCAATGGGTTCAACATCTAAATGGTTCAACATGCTTGGTTCAAATATATCAAAGAGACTCAGCTAAATCAAAAGAATGAACTGACCGAACCATTGAACCTTGAACTGCTTCATGTTAGGAGGCCCCTTATCCAACGGTATCACAATTGATTACTTATATATGAGAAATTGAACACGGAAATTATACCAGAATGATTAAGAAACTAGAAACATGAGACAGCAAAGAATTTGAGAGACAATACACACAATTGTATTAGATAATACTAGAAGAAAATACAAATAAGGAAGATGCCACTTCTCCCTCCACCTCAAAGGCTTGCCACACCTCAAGACCTTCTTCCGTCTCCCTTGCTCAACACAAAACCAACTCTAAAACCTGAGTTACAATCCCTCTTTGAATGCTATAGCTGATCTCCTTGACCTTACACCTGTAGATCTCCTTGACCTTGCTTGCTTCAATGCTCTTACTTGATCAATATAATAATTACAATACATGCCTCATGGTTCTTTAAATAGAAATCCATGGTTACAAAAATAGACATCTAACTACTAAAATTAGACACACAGCTCGCGACTTAAAATAGTCTCTTAGCATGCAAACACTCGGTTTAACTAACTGACTATTCGTAAACAGCAGTTCTGGACCGCACAGGTGACCGACGTCGGTCCCTGCTTGTCTGGTGCTGCCGACGTCGGCCGACTCTCTACCGTCACCGGTCTCCTTCTCCATTGCATCTGACCTACGTCGGCCATACTGCCGACGTCGGTGGCTCTGGTTCTTCAGCATCCTTTCTTCATGTGTGTGCAAACAGTTGAAGCTTTTAGCTCCACACCCTAACACTTCATAGGTTTAATGAGTTCACGGGTTCAAAAGGTTCAAAGACAGCATCAGTCAAGGAAAGGAGCGCACAAGAGAAAATCCAAAGAGAGGAAAGCACCAAGTGTCTATGGAAGAAGGTTTCAATATGATGTAGTGGAAGATGCCATGTGTCCTTGGTGAGAATTAGTGGAAGTTGGCAAGTGTCATCGTCCACGTGATTGCCTGAAAGGAGTCTCGATTATTTTTGTGAGTGTTTCTAGAGTTCAACAGAAGCTGCCATGTATCTTCTTCCACCAGAATCTCAAAGTTTTCTAAGAGCTCCTATGAATTAGGTGGATGCTTCCACGTGTCCTCACCTATTCTGGTAGAAGATGCCACGTGCCACTAGTTAAAAGCAGTGGAAGGCACCGCGTGTCAAAGACGGAGCACTCCCAACGCAGAGATGTAGAGTCAAGGAAAGATTTCCTTCAAACAAATCATCTGAAGGAATCCCTTTAGGCATTTTGTTTGAAGGAAATAAAGGGATGATAGTCCTCTAAAGAAATTAAAGCCCGAAGGCCACCTGGATGATCCAAAAGGGTAGGTACCCTTGCGGGGGACACTCAACACTCAGAAATGGACCCTGTTCAAGACCTTGAAGGGCAAGTCCCCTTTGGGAAGGGTTGAGCCTCAAAGTGTAGTGAAAGATTCCAAGTGTCACAAGCTAAGACATAGTCTCTACCAATTTCAAAGTAGTGGAACTCACCACGTGTCCTGTCCTAGTGCAACGAAAGCTGCCAAGTGTCTGCATTCGTGCTTCCAGCCTCTAACAAGTTTTAAAGATTATTCTAATAAGCTTATTTCAAAGCCATAGATGTCTCCAAGAGACAAAGACATAAAAGAGTTGCTAAGGAGAATGATAGGCCTACAAACATCAAATTTAGGATGACTGACTAAGCCGTTAAACTTCAAAAGATTAAAGACCTACGGATGTCAAATTTGTGGCAATAAAGTGTCTGACTGATCTTTGCAAGCTTAGAAGGTGGACCCAAATGCATTCAAAGACCTTAAGACCAAGGCCAAGAGAAAGGAGAGACAAATCAAGAAACTCAATATGAGTTAATTCTAGTAGGTGAAGTAGTTCACTGGGTAGATATTTGGGGCCTGCAAACATTGAAAGCACAGCCTATTTGTCCGCTTTGGAATAAAGGTAGAGTAGACAGTTGCACAGCTAGTAGGTGATGGAATGAGTGATTTAGGCTCAAGAGTAGATACTAGAGATGAATAAACATGCCACAGTTAAGGTAGCCACCCTACTCCAGCATGGCCCTCCTTGATAGAATCAAAAATGCATCCAAGGCATTAATTGCACAACATGGGTCGCTCCATAGGACAAAGTGCCAAGTGTCTCCTGGCCTCTATATAATGTAATCTCTCATTCAATGCAAAGAGAGATATTCCCATTACTAGATGCAAAACTCTACCCAAATTGAAAGGCATCACTAAGACTTCAAGCTCAGACTGTTTATCATATTTCTTTGTTTGAATCAAAAAGCAAGTTACTTTTAGACTTTGTGCTGTTATAGCTTGTATCATTCTAGGAGATTGTTCTTATGTCTATTTCCTAAATGTATTCTTATTTATGCAATTTAACAAGTAGAGCTAGTGGAAGTGATAAGGAAGGTGTCTTGAAACTAGTTACATTCAAACTTTATGTTGATATAATTGTTTTCTGTGTGTGTTTTTAGTTTCTTTCTGTGTAAAGGACCTTGGGATGACTTTGTGCCCCCATTATTCTTCATATCTCACACTTTGGGAAGCTGAGGTGGAGATTTTGTGCTACATTTTAGGCTACTAGTTACTCTGCACATTTGGTTACTAGTTACTTATCCTACCAGAAAGATTCTTATTATTTGCAAGAACAAGCACTTCTGAAAGAAGAGAAGTGCCTTTTATAGCTTCACTAGGATTTCTACTATCCAAGAAGGGATCTGGCTCTTGGCTGAATATTACTTCTGAAAGAAGAGAAGTACCTTCACTAATCACCCAAGATTTATCCTCTATTTGTAAGCATCATCTCTGAAAAAGGAGAGATGGATGGTTTATCCCACCCCTATGTCTTACTTTTTGCTTATATATATATAGTATATAGCCTCTGTATATTTAATACAAAACCTCAGCTTAGATTTTTCCCCTATTGATGTAGTAAAATTGCACACCTAGATGACCAATCTCCCTATGCTGTGGTGATAGGAACTATTTTGCTCACCAATTAGCTGGTCGATAAAATATTCACCCTACAATTTTTGGTGACTCCACTGGGGATGAACATGTAGTCTAAAGCCTCATGTTTTTGATTGAAGTAGTTCCTTCCCTTATCCATTATATAGACTTTGGTGACTTTGTTCTGTGTCTTACCCATTATCATTATAGCCTTACCATTTTCCTCCATCTCCATTATTTTATCTTGTCTGAAAAACTAGAGCTACTAGAAAAGAGTGCGGAGTTTGAAGCCTCAAGCCTCAAGCTAAAGTAGGGCCAATTTTTTTCCATTTTTGTTCTGCAATCTGGCCACTCCACCCAAATTTGTTATCCCTTTTTTTCATAATTAAATCATGGTAGTTCAAGGCCCCTGTGGTAACTATTTTGGCCCACTCAACTTGACTCCACCTCTGCATGAATTTCCATGCAGCTCAAGAAAGAACTTCCCTAAATTCTTTGGATATGGGAGAGTTCACCTTGATGAACACATTATAGCCTTCAGCATAGCCTATGGTGTGATAGGGGTGGAATTTGAAGATGTGGTAGTCAGGCTTTTTGTGGAGACCCTACAAGGTGCTGTTGCAGAGTGGTTCTACCATTTGCAGGCTAGATCAGTGACAGACTGGAATACCCTAAAAGACAAGTTTGAAGCAAGGTTCAAGCCTGTAGAGGATGTCCATGCCTTGCTGGCCCAGTTAACCCAGATGAAGAAAGAGCCTCATGATCTTATGAGGGATTTCATTGCCAAGTTTGACAAATTGAGAAACAGGATTCCTACAATTGCTCAACCAACACCTGAAAACCTCAAATGCTTCTTCATCAAATCATAGCTACCTGAAGTGAGTTTTTTGCTGAGGTGTGCTAGCCACAAAGACCTTGCTACTGCTCATGACTTAGCTACTGAGGTTGAAGATGACCTTATCTTGGCAGGAAAGAGAAGGAGAGATCCTAACAGAGGTAAACCCTCTTCATCTTCTGAATACTCACCCACAACCACCACTGATCAAATGGTACAAAAGCTAGCAAATGAATTAATAGCCTTGAAATGGCAAATGGCACAAGGTATGTCTTCTGATCCTTCATATAGAGATGTACCAAGGAGAACATTCCCCAATCAGCCATACCAAGGCAACACTGCCAGAAGTCAAGGGCAACCAAATCATCTTCCTCCCCCACAGAGGAACCTTGCCTTAGAAGCACCTCTAACCAACTCAATAGTTGGATATCTAGAAATAGAACATGCTTTCTCTTTCCAACCTAAGTTTGAGCAAGAAAATGATGCTAATCTCTTCACAGAGGATTAAAAAGAATCAGCTAGTGACTCCCACATTAGTTTCCTAAATTACCAGGATGAACCTAGAAGTGAAGATGAAGTAGTCGAAGGATCATATGTAGTATTCACCCGGTCCAAGAATCAGTCAGCCCAGCAAGCTGACAAAGAAAAGATATAGGAGTGACCCCAACCAGTAATTTCAATTTCTAAGCAGAGAACCCCTCTTCCTTTTCGATCAAAGGACCCGGTGATTGCCAAAAAGGTAAGTACATCAAAAAAATTTGCACCTTTTACTTCAAATTCGCATACCAGTCCTCCCCCTCCCAAAAACCAAAAGGGTGAACTCCCATCCCCTCTTCCAAGTCCATTTTAGTTATCTAATATAATTGATCATGTCAAGAAATCCAAAATTCAAATGACTAAATTTGAATTCCTGCAAGCCAATCCCGAGCAGTTAAACATTGGTGGAGAACTAAGTGTGGACCTGTCTAAGGCAAAAATTGTGGTCACCCAAACGTCAGCCCCTGCATCTCAAATTCTGTTTGAGCCTTTAGGTAGGGGTAGTTACTTCTTGACCATAGAGGATGCTCATGTCTCAGCTGATGAAAGTCCTGTGGCTGGCAATCCAAGATTTGATCCAAATAAGGCATCAAAAGAATTGGTAGGGCATAGTGTAAATGAAGAAGGATATTCCATCTCCAATGAAGAGAAATCTGATAGAAGATCAGCTTATGATGATGCTTGGATCTTGGAATCTGATGGCAGTGATTCTTCCACAAATGCTGGAGCCAGGATTGTGTTGATATATCCTCAAGGAGATATTTTTCCTTCATGCAAGTTACAGTTTAGCAACACCAACAACACAGCTAGATTTGAATCTCTATTGCTCAGTTTGAAGACTACTCAGGATGAAGATATCAAACTCCTTCACACCAAAGGAGATGCTGTGTTGATGGTTTGTTAGGGGTTTGATGCTGACAATCAAAACATGTGCTAGACTGAACCAACATAACATCAAGCTATGGTAGTGAACCATACTACTGTACTCCAAAGTTAACAAAAGAAACTCTTTGCCAAGGGAGCAAGGATTTATGGTTTTCAAATTGAAGATCACGTCTTGCCATTGAGCAAGAAGAGAGAGCCAAAAGGAGTGCAAAAAAAAATGTGATTCTTGGTGGAGAGTTCCATTCGCTGGTCACTTATTCTGGGGACAAAATGGGTTCCTAATTATTTATCAATATGGAACACCATCTTCATTATCTCACAATGGTTGGCATCTGAAGCACTTCAAATCTTAAGGCATCAGATAAGATCATCTGTACATATATATATCTGTATAGTCTTTAGTTATGTTGTGTGCTTTTTGTTTTCATTTTTTGGAGCCTTTATTTTTGTGTAGCATGACTCTATAGCCCAATGACATACTTCAAGCCACTAGAGATTCTGGTTTCTACTCCCCTCAACTGTGTTCCAAGTTTTCATTTGAAGGAATTTCCCCAACTAGAGCTAGCTGTTGTCTCCAAAAATAGACTTCTCATTTCTGGGACAACATGTGAACTATTTTGGTTCAACAGACCAAAATAATCTCTTCCCTTCTCAAAATTTGTTCTAAGCTTTCAAATTCCTCATCTTTCAAGCTTTTTTAGTAAAGGGATAATGATTTCAATAGGTTCAAGGTTCAACGTCATCGGCAAGGGCTAAGCACATATGTCAAAGGTTCAAAGTTCAACTGTTTTAAGGTTCCACTGCTTCGAGCACTTAACGAGTTTCAAAGGCTTGAACCATTGAACCATTAAACCTTGAACCATTTTGGTTCATCAGTTCAACAGGTTCAACATCCAAATGGTTCAATGCACTTGGTTTAAAGATATCAAAGAGACTCAGCTAAATCAAAAGAATGAACTGATCAAACCATTGAACCTTGAACCGCTTCATAGGTTCAATGAGTTCATGGGTTTAAAAGGTTCAAAGGCAGCCTCAGTCAAGGAAAGGAGTGCGTAAAAGAAAATCCTGAGAGTAGAAAGTGCCAATTTTCTATGGTAGAAGGTTTTAATATGATGCAGTAGAAGATGCCTCGTGTCCTTGGTGAGAATCAGTGGAAGTTGGCAAGTGTCATCATCCGCGTGATTGCCTATAAGCAGTCTCGACTATTTCTGTGAGTGTTTCTAGAGTTCAGTGGAAGCTGCCACATGTCTTCTTCCACCAGACTCTCAAAGGTTTCTAAGAGATCCTATGAATTAGGTGGATGCTTCCACATGTCCTCACCTGTTCTGGTGGAAGATGCCACGTTTCACTAGTTAAAAGCAGTGGAAGGTGCCACATGTCAAAGATGGAGCACTCCCAACACAGAGATGCAGAGTCAAGGAAAGAGTTCCTTCAGACAAATCATCCGTAGTAATCCCTTCAGACATTTTTTTTGAAGGAAATAAAGGGATGATAGTCTTCTAAAGAAATTGAAGCCTTAAGGCCACTCAGATGATCCAAAAGGGTAGGTACCCTTGCAGGGGACACTCAACACTCAGAAATGGACCCTATTCAAGACCCCAAAGGGCAAGTCCCCTTTGAGAAGGGTTGAGCCTCAAAGTGTAGTGGAAGCTGCCAAGTGTCATAAGTCAAGACACAGTCTCTACCAATTTCAAAGCAACAGAACTCGCCACGTGTTCCGTCTTAGTGTAGCGGAAGCTACCAAGTGTTTGCATCCGTGCTTCTAGCCTCTAACAAGTGTTAAATCTTATTATAATAATCTTATTTCAAAGCCATGAATGCTTCCAAGAGAGAAAGACACAAAGGAGTTACTAAGGAGAATGATAGGCTCACAAATGTCAAATTTAGGATGACTGACTGAGCCATTAACCTTCAAAAGATTAAAGGCCTACAGATGTCAAATTTGCGTCAATAAAGTGTCTAATTGATCTTTTTAGGCTTAGAAGGTGGACCTAAATTCATTTGAAGACCTTAAGGTTAGGGCCAAGAGAAATAATAAATAAAGAGGGAAACTTAGCAGGAGTTAATTCTAGTAGGTGAAGTAGTTCACCGGGTAGATATTTGGGGCCTGCAAACATTAAAAGCGTAGCCTATTTGTCTCCTTTGGAATAAAGGTAGAGTACATTGTTGTGTGGATAGTAGGTGATGGAATGAGTGATTCAAGCTTGAGAGTAGATACTAGAGATGAACAAACATGCCATAGTTAAGGCAGCCACCCTGCTCCAGCATGGCCCTCCTTGATAGAATCAAAAATGCATCTAAGGATTTAATTATGCAGCATGGGTCACTCCATAGGACAAAGTGCCAAGTCTCTCATAGTCTCTATATAATGTAATCTCTCATTCGATGCAAAGGGAGATCTTCCCATTACAAGAAGCAAAAATCTACCCAAATTGAAAGGCATCACTAAGACTTCTAGCTCAGATTATTTATCATATTTCTTTGTTTGAATCAAAAAGCAAGTTACTTTCAGACTTTGTGCTATTATATCTTGTATCATTCTAGGAGATTGTTCTTATGTCTATTTCCTAAATGTATTCTTGTTTATGCAATTTAACAAGCAGAGCTAGTGGAAGTGATAAGAAAGGTGTCCTGAAACTAGTTACTTTCAGACTTTGTGTTGACATAATTGTTTTCAGTGTGTGTTTTTAGTTTCTTTCTATTTAAAGCACCTTGGGACAACTTTGTGCCCCCATTTTTCTTCGTATCTCACTCTTTAGGTAGCTGAGGTGGAGACTTTATGCTACATTTTAGGCTACTGGTTACTCTGCACCTTTGGTTACCAATTACTTATCCTACCAGAAAGATTCCTATTGTTTGCAAGAACAAGCACTTCTGAAAGAAGAGAAGTGCCTTCTATAGCTTCACCAAGATTTCTACTATCTAGGAAGGGATCTGGATCTTGGTTGAATGTTACTTCTAAAAGAAGAGAAGTACCTTCACCAATCACCTAGGATTTCTCCTCTATTTGTTAGCATCATCTTTAAAAAAAGAGAGATGGATGGTTTATCCCACCCCTGTGTTTTACTTTCTACTTATATATATAGTATATAGCCTCTGTATATTTAATAGGGAACCTCCCCTTGATGAGAGGAGAGATTTGTCCCCTATTGATGTAGTAAAATTGTACACCTAGATGACTAATCTCCTTATGCTATGGTGATAGGAACTATTTTGCTCACCAGTTAGCTGGTCGATAAAATATTCACCCAACAGTTTTTGGCGACTCCACTGGGGATGAACGTACAGCCTGAAGCCTCAAGTTTTAGATTAAATTAGTTCCTTCCCGTATCCATTATATAAACTCTAGCACTCCATTTTGTGTCTTACCCATATCATTATAGCCTTACCATTTTCCTCCATCTCTATTATTTTATCTAGTCTATAAAACTAGAGCTGCTGGAAAAGAGTGCACAATTTGAAGCCTCAAGCCTCAAGCTGAAGTAGGGCTAGTTATTTTCCATTTTTGTTCTACAATCTAGCCACTCCACCCAAATTTGTTATCCCTATTTTTCATAATTAAATCATGGCAGTTCAAGGCCCCTGGGGTAAATCTTTTAGCCCACTCAACTTGACTCCACCTCTGCATGAACTTCCATGTAGCTCAAGAAAGAACTTCTCCAAATTCTTTGGAGATGGGAGAGTTCACCCTGATGAACACATTATATCCTTCAGCATAGCCTGTGGTGTGATAGGGGTGGAATTTGAAGACGTGGTAGTCAATATTTTTGTGGAGACCCTTCAAGGTGCTATGGTAGAGTGGTTCTACCATCTGCAGGCTAGATCAGTGACAAACTAGAATACCCTAAAGGCCAAGTTCAAAGCAAGTTTCAAGCTTGCAGAGGATGCCCATGCCTTGCTAGCCTAACTGACCTAGATGAAGAAAGAGCCTCATGAGCCTATGAGGGATTTCATTGCCAAGTTTGACAAATTGAGAAACAAGATTCCTATAATTGCTCAGCCAACACCTGAAAACCTCAAATGCTTCTTCATCAACTCACAACTACCTATAGTGAGTTTTATGCTGAGGCGTGTTGGACACATAGACCTTGTTTCTATTTAGGACTTGGCTACTGAGGTTGAAGATGACCTTATTTTGGTAGGAAAGATAAGGAGAGATCCTAACAGATGTAAACCCTCTTCATCTTCTGGATACTCACCCATAGCCACCACTGATCAAATGGTAAAAAAGCTAGCAAATGAATTACTAGCCTTGAAAAGGCAAATGGTACAAGGTATGTCTTCTGCTCCTTCATACAAAGATATACCAAGGAGAACATTCCCCAATCAGCCATACCAAGGCAATGCTGCTAGAAGTCAAGGGCAACCAAATCATCTTCCTCCCCCACAGAGGAACCTTGCCCTAGAATCACCTCCAACCAACTCAGCAGTTGGATATCTGGAAACAAAACATGCTTTCTCTTTCCAACCTAAGTTTGAGCAATAAAATGATGTTGATCTCTTCATGGAGGATCAACAAGAATTAGCTGGCAACTCCCACATTGATTTCTTGAATTACCAGGATGAACCCAAAAGTGAAGATAAAGCAGTTGAAGGATCATACATAGTATTCACTCGGTCCAAGAATCAGTCAGCCCAGTAGGCCGACAAAAAAAAGATAGAGGAGAGACCCCAACCAACAATTTCAATTACTAAGCAGAGAACCCCTGTTCCTTTTTGGTCAAAGGACCCAGTGATTGCCAAAAAGGTAAGTACATCAAACATTTCTACACCTTTTACTTCAAATTCACATACTAGTCCTCCCCCTCCCAAAAACCAAAAGGATGAACTCCCATCCCCTCTTCCAAGTCCATTTCAGTCATCTGATATAATTGATTAGGTCAATAAATCCAAAATTCAAATGACTAAATTTGAATTCTTGCAAGCCAATCCTGAGCAGTTAAACATTGGTGGAGAACTAAGTGTGGACCTATCTAAGGCAAAAATTGTGGTCACCCAAACGTCAACCCCTGTAGCTCAAATTCTATTTGAGTCTTTAGGCAGGGGTAATTACTTCTTGACCATAGAGGATGCTCATGTCTCAGCTAATAAAAGTCTTGTAGCTGGCAATCTAGGATTTGATCCAAATAAGGCATCAAAAGAATTGGTAGGGCACAGTGCAAATGAAGAAGGATCTTCCATCTCCAATTAAGAGAAATTTGATAGAAGATCACCTTCTAATGATGCTTAGATCTTAGAATTTGATGGCAGTGATTCTTCCACTAACACTGGAGCTGGGATTGTGTTGATATCTCCTCAAGGAGATATTTTTCCTTCATGCAAGTTGTAGTTCAGCAACACCAACAACATAGCTAGATGTGAATCTCTATTGCTCAGATTGAAGACTGCTTAGGATGGAAATATCAAACTCTTTTACACCAAAGGAGATGCTAAGCTGATGGTTTGTTAAGGGTTTGATGCTGACAATCAAAACATGTGCTGGACTGAACCAACAGAGCAACAAGCTATGGTAGTGAATGATACTACTGTACTCCAAAGTCAGCAAAAGGAACTCTTTGCCAAGAGAGAAAGGATTTATGGTTTTCAAATTGAATATCATGTCTTTCCATTGAGCAAGAAGAGAGAGCCAAAAGGAGTGCACAAAAAATGTGATTCCTGGTGGAGAGTTCCATTCGCCGGTCATCGATTATGGGGACAAAATGGGTTCTTGCTTGTTTATCAGGATGGAATGCCATCTTCATTATCTCACAATTGGCAACATCTGAAGCACTTCAAATCTTGAGGCATCAAATAAGATCATATATATATATATATATATATATATATTTGTATAGTCTTTAGTTCTGTTGTGTGCTTTTTGTTTTCATTTTTTGGAGCCTTTCTTTTTGGGTAGCATGAATCCATAGCCCAATGACATACTTCAAGGCACTAGAGATTCTGGTTTCTACTCCCCTCAGCTATGTTCCAAGTTTTCATCTGAAGGAAGTTCCCCAACTGTTGTCCCCAAAAATAGACTTCTCATTTCTGGGACAACATGTGAACTATTTTGGTTCAACAGACCAAAATAATCTCTTCCCTTCTCAAAATTTGTTTTGAGCTTTCAAATTCCTCATCTTTAAATCTTTTTTAGTAAATGGATTAATGAGTTCAATAGGTTCAAGGTTCAATGTCATCGGCAAGGGATAAGTACATATGTCAAAGGTTTTAAGTTCAACCATTTCAAGGTTCCATGGCTTTGAACACTTAACGAGTTTCAAAGGCTTGAACCATTGAACCATTTTGGTTCATCGATTCAATGGGTTCAATGTCCAAATGGTTCAACATGCTTGGTTTAAAGATATCAAAGAGACTTGGCTAAATAACAAGAATGAACCGATCGAACCGTTGAACCTTTAACCGCTTCATAGGTTTAATGAGTTCATGGGTTCAAAAGGTTCAAAGGCAACCTCAGTCAAGGAAAGGAGTGCATGAAATAAAAGCTTGAGAGTGGAAATAACCAAGTGTCTATAGTGGAAGGTTTCAATATGATGTAGCGGAAGATGCCACGTGTCCTTGGTGAGAATCGATGAAAGCTGGCAAGTGTCATCATCTGTGTGATTGCCTGAAAGGAGTCCCGACTATTTCTATGAGTGTTTCTAGAGTTTGGAAAAAAGCCACCATGTGTCTTCTTTCACTAGACTCTCAAAGGTTTCTAAGAGATCTTATGAATTAGGTGGATGCTTCCATGTGTCCTCACTTGTTCCAATAGAAGATGCCACGTGCCACTAGTTAAAAGCAACGGAAGGCACCACGTGTCAAAGACGGAGCACTCCCAACGTAAAGATGCAGAGTCAAGAAAATATTTCCTTTAGACAAATCATTTGAAGGAATCCCTTCAAACATTTTTTATAAAGGAAATAAAGGGATGATATTCCTCCAAAGAAATTGAAGCCCAAAGGCCACCTGAATGATCCAAAAGGGTAGGTACCCTTGCGGGGGACACTCAACACTCAGAAATGGACCCTGTTCAAGACCCCAAAGGGCAAGTCCCGTTCAAGAAGGGTCAACCCTCAAAGTGCAATAGAAGTTGCCAAGTATCACAAGCTGAGACACAATCTCTACCAATTTCAAAGCAACGGAACTCGCATGTGTCTCGTCCTAGTGCAGTGAAAGCTGCCAAGTGTTTGCATCCGTGCTTCCAGCCTCTAACAAGTTTCAAAGCTTATTCTAATAAGCTTATTTCAAAGCCATATATGTCGCCAAGTGAGAAAGACACAAAGGAGTTGCTAAGGAGAATGATAGGCCTGCAAACATGAAATTTAGGATGACTGACTAAGTCATTAACCTTCAAAAGATTAAAGACCCGTAGACGTCTAATTTGTGGCAATAAAGTGTTTTATTGATCTTTGTAAGCTTAGAAGGTGGACTCAAATGCATTCAAAGAACTTAAGGCTAGGGCTAAGAGAAAGAAGAGACAAAGAGGGAAACTCAGTAGGAGTTAATTTTAGTAGGTGAAGTAGTTCACTGGGTAGATATTTGGGGCCTACAAACATTGAAAGCGTAGCCTATTTGTCCCCTTTGGAATAAAGGTAGAGTAGACATTTGCTTGGCTAGTAGATGATGGAATGAGTGATTTAGGCTCGAGAGTAGATACTAGAGATGAACAAACACACCACAGTTAAGGTAGCCACCTTGCTCTAGCATGGCCCTCCCTAATAGAATCAAAAATGCATCCAAGGCATTAATTGCGTAGCATGGGTCACTCCATAGGACAAAGTTCCATGTCTCTCCTGGACTCTATATAATGTAATCTCTCATTTGATGCAAAGGGAGATCTTCCTATTACCAGAAGCAAAAATCTGCCCAAATTGAAAGGCATCACTAAGACTTCGAGCTCAGATTGTTTATCATATTTCTTTATTTAAATCAAAAATCAAGTTACTTTCAGACTTTGTGCTATTATAGCTTGTATCATTCTAGGAGATTATTCTTATGTCTATTTCCTAAATGTATTCTTGTTTATGCAATTTAACAAGCAGAGCTAGTGGAAGTGATAAGGAAGGTGTCCTGAAACCAGTTACTTTCAGACTTTGTGCTGACATAATTGTTTTTAGTGTGTGTTTTTAGTTTCTTTCTATTTAAAGGACCTTGGGACAACTTTGTTCCCCCATTGTTCTTTGTATCTCACTCTTTAGGCAGCTGAGGTGGAGACTTTGCGCTACATTTTAGGCTACTGGTTACTCTGCACCTTTGGTTACCAATTACTTATCCTACTAGAAAGATTCCTATTGTTTGTAAGAAAAAGCACTTCTGAAAGAAGAGAAGTGCCTTTTGTAGCTTCACCAAGATTTCTACTATCCAGGAAGGGATCTAGATCTTGGCTGAATGTTACTTCTGAAAGAAGAGAAGTACCTTCACCAATCACCCAGGATTTCTCCTCTGTTTGTTAGCATCATCTCTAAAAAAAGAGAGATGGATGGTTTATCCCACCCTTGTGTCTTACTTTCTGCTTATATATATAGTATATAGCCTCCGTATATTTAATAGGGAGGAGAGATTTGTCCCCTATTGATGTAGTAAAATTGTACACCTGGATGACTAATCTCCTTATGCTGTGGTGATAGGAACTATTTTGCTCACCAGTTAGCTGGTTGACAAAATATTCACCCAACATATTATATGCATAGTTTGAATGGTTAGTGTTAGTACATTTTTTATGAGTGTTTATATTTAGATAATTGTTTATGCATACTAGTTGTGTGTTAGCATAGTTTAATGCTTATGTGTAATTAATCTCATGTGATTACATTGTGGTACTATGTGATTATGTCATGTTATTGTATTCATGATCATTAACATTTTTACGAGAACATAGACAAGTTATCTTTATGATACTTCAAGAATACCAATTACTGTTGAAAAGACATAGATAGTCTACGTACTGTGATTTACCAATTTTGGATAAAAGAATATTATTGACTTTATATTTGCTAGTAAGTCATTATGCTTATTTATTGATTATCTATTTTTAAGTCATATTATTAATTAGAATAGGAAATACAAATAAAATAATTGAGTTATTAGTAAATGTGTTGTATTATATTATAATTACGAAATAAAAAGGAATAAAACAAATAAAGTAGAAAAAACTTGGTGGTTTAGGAAAAATAAAAATAAGAAGAAAAATACAAAAAGGAAATAAAGTGAATTGGAATAAAAGAAAGAATGGAAAGCTAAAAAAAGGGGGGAGCAAGTTTTAAAGATTTAAAGAAAACTCAGTCTATGAAAAAGGAAAAAAAATGAAGAAAAGGCAGGGTGAAACACAACATAAGAAGAGAAGAGGAAAACAAAAGAAGGAAGGGGATAACAGAGCATAGAAGAGTACAAAGTGGAGATGAGAAGGCAAAGCTTGAAGAGAAGGAACAACAAAGTGAGGGAAGGTATGTGATGTCATTATAATTGATGTGAATTTGTGTATTTTTATCTCTACAATACATAACAAACTAAGTGTGATAAATAATGGATTATATAAAAATAAGAATGATGATACATTTATGTATATGAAACTACTTTTTTTTTAGACTAAGTTTATGTATAACCAAAAAAGTAAATATACAATAATATATATAAAATATCTAAGTATAATGACATGTACACACACACGCACACACACACGCACACACGCACACACACACACGCACACACGCACATGTGCGCGCGCGCACGCACACACACACACACACACACACACACACACACACACACACACACAAACACACACACACACACACACACACACACACACACACACACACACACACACACACACACACACACACACACACACACACACACACACAAGCATAATAGACACACACACACACATACATACAACAATTTATATATACAAGCAAACATGACACCTAAATGAAGTGCTTACATACATTTGTTTTGTTATTCTTTTTTTATCTGGTGATGATGTTTACTATACATTCAAATTTTGGTAAATGCCTAATGAATCTTAACAGGGTGTCTCTACTAGGAGATGCATTTAACAATCTAAATTCAATCACCAACTTCTCACTATGTTGGTAGAGGAATGATTGCCTTTCCTCCTTCACTACCTCATTTAGTACATATCTTGAATCCAAAAAATACAAATTCTCCAATTTTACATAAATCAACTTCCCTTTTTAACATTTCCCACTTCTACATAGAGGTCTAACAGAAAAATAAAGGTCAATTATATTAGTCTATAGAACTAATATCACATTATATTCATTAATATAGTTCAAGCTATATTGGTTAAAAACTCACCAACAAAATCAAAGGTTGATATAATTCTGATATACATTAGATATAATTGTGTGCATTATCATACATTAGATATAATGAAATACATATTTATATACAGTCCAAAGACTTGAGCTTCATCTATCTAATGGAATTCAGATATAATAATTTGAATATAAGATATAGTATATGGAATTCAGATATAAGAATAATTAGAATATAAGATATAATGAGGTATAGTATATGGAATTTAGATATATGATATAATTTGATATATATATATATATATATTTATGCAAGTTATTAGACAATGTATAGCTAATGTGTTTCCTGAGCTTTGCATGTTTGTATTTAACTAGTATCAAATTTAACATGTAAAGTCATTAAGTCCTAAAACGTTCTAAGTCATATCGAGATTCTATGACTTAATAGATTTGATGGAAATGTGGATTTGAATGTCATATATTATAAGATATCAGTATCCATAACTTTATCAATAATTTTATATTAAAATATTATAGAATAACTAGTAGTATTATGGATATGAAATTGATATATATATATATATATATATATATATATGGGCTAGCCTAACAGTGGTGAGTTGAGTGCTAAAAGTGGGATGTATCAATGTCAAATCCCCAAACTAGCCATCTTTATAGCATCATTCCTACACTAGGCTCCATGAGTCAGATGCATAAATAGTTAGCCAGAGGTTTATATCCCCTATGCGGTGACTGAGGCATGACTAGGTAGGGGGTTCCCCTTGAAAATCTTTCTAAAAATTTTAGCCTAATGAGCTAGCTCAAGTGGTGATGAGCCTGTATACTACATATAGGAGGTCTTGAGGTCCATTCCCTCGAGCTAGCCATCTAGGTAGGCACTGGTTACTAGATACTTGTGTCCTCATTGGGTCAGGTGTACTAGTCTATGCCAAAGGTATGTGGCATGTGGAAACACTGTAAGACCCATCCTTGTTATTGTTACCTAGGGAGTAGTGCCCTAAAAAAGCATAAACCCTTTATGTGTATATATATATGAATGAAGTTATATGAACTATATGATTTTCACGTTTAAAACAATGACACATAGGAACTATATAAACAATGGGGTTTAGATAATTATACATGATGGTTAGATGTATAGATGTATAGTCACTATATAAACATTACAAAGACACACACACACACAAATATATATATACATACATACATATATATATATACATATATATATACATATATATATACATATATATATATATATATATACATATATATATATATACATATATATATATATACATATATATATATATATATACATATATATATACATATATACATATATATATACATATATATATATATATATACATATATATATATATATACATATATATATATATACATATATATATATATACATATATATATATATATACATATATATATATATACATATATATATACATATATATATGTACATATATACATATATATATGTACATATATACATATATATATATACATACATATATATATATATATATATATATATATATATATATATATATATACATACATATATATATATATATATATATATATGTATATATATATATATATGTATATATATATATATATATATGTACATATATATATATGTACATATATATATATATATGTACATATATATATATATATATATATATATATATATGTATACATATATATACATATACATATATATACATACATATATATATATATATATATATATATATATATATATATATATATATATATATATGTGAGGTCGATTGACCTAAGAAGAGTAGCATGTGGTTATTTACATGTGTAATTATGATGATCAGCTTTTCATGAGTATATTATGAAGATATTACAAGTAAAAATTGAGCTAAGTCATAATAGGTGTAGCCAATCATTACTAATATTACTCTATAAAACAAAGATTAGGTGGTATAATTAAAACCACCATAATTTTTATGATACTTATTGGAAGTAGCATGTAAAATGAAATAAGCTTATTGCTACACCTATTATGATATTATCAAGGAACTCGATGGACTTTAACTAACCTAGAAATATAAATGACTGGTGACATTTATACACAATTTTATATATTATTTGTTTATATATGGTACATGTTAGGAATGTATTTGGCATGTACAAGTACTCGTATATATGAAATATGTCAATAAGAGAATTTAGGTACTTATTTACATATATATCACTTATTAGTACATTAGGAGTTGTATCTATAGCTATAGTTTTTATTGACTATTAAAAGTAAGTTATAGGACCCCTACAGATAGTAAACTATTATTATATGAATACAGTCTCCTAAAGACATAAAAAAATGTAAAAATGAAAGATTATTTTCATACGAGATGTGACTTGGTTTATGATTTATTTGATTCTCTAAAATTATTATGACTATTGAAATTGAGTAGTGTGTACACAAAAATGATAGACTGTGATATTAGTGTTTATCATAGAATATACAGTAACTATATCTACATATAAAAATTAGAAAAGTATAGTCTAATATATATTATAAAAAAATGTTATGAGTTGTACTTATTATGCTTATTATCTATGTGATAAATAATATAGTGGAGATTCATTCATATGTTTGATAGATTAAACATATGCATTTTGATTATTCTTGTGTTTAACATGTTTTATACCTACTAGTAAGAAGTAATCTATATGAATATGTTGGTTATAATTATATTAACCAAATCTTATATTGCTAGTACTAAGTAAGTAGTGAAACAAACTTCACTAGTTTACTAGCATCACCAATGCTAGATGAAGGTAATCCGATCAAGTGGTGTGTATGAATTTATTTGATCCTAGAGATCAATAACTATTGAAAACTTTAGCCAAACTAATATTAGTTAGACATAGTCATTTCATATGTATGATTTACATGTTTTTGTGATATCATGTTAGAACAAATTTCTATATGGTACACATCATGTTCTTAGAAATCATAAGCACATGGGTACTAACTTTTTTCTCTATATTCCTACACCATCACTATTTACTCATCCATGAAGGGAGGGACATTCCATGATGAGGGATTATGTGGAGGATTGATGGTTTATGATTGATGTGTAAAAATACTCATATGATGCTCTCCCCACAACATTACCTATTTAGATACTAGACTTGAGATTGTCATAGATACTAGAGTTCAAGAATTCTTGCTTTGTGGAGCCTTGTATCTTATATATTGTATTGTATTTAATATTATTGAAACATTATATCTGATAAGATGTAATTATTTACTTATTGTACCATGATATCAGTGGCTACATGTTTATACTAGTTGTGGATATAAATATATAATTACTTTCTATATCTAGTTATGTTTTATTTCATCGGATCACTTAGAGTGTTTTATCTGGATCACTAATTAGCTTCTTGTGGTGAAATCTAATAAAAAATATGTTGATTTTTTTTAAATTGCATTATTGTAGGTAGATCCCAGTGGGGATGTTACATCATCCAACCTATCAACCAACCTAGCTCAATTTTATGTTGGTTCAACTATATCAGAAAATATGGTATAATTCCTTGTGTCCATAACTATATCAACTAACTTGATATAGTTTCTAGTTGATCCAACTATAACATCCAACCTAGTGTAGTATTTTTTGTATCTTTGGTCTACTGTATCATTCAAATCGATATAGTCTTACTCTTTGACCAATTTTATTTCAATTGTATCGACCAATATAATACACTATATTTATTTGCCCATTTTTGTCTCTAATGTATTGGCCAACATGATAAAACATGTTTATAGGACTTATGTGTCACCAACTACATCATCCAGTCTGATACAGTTGCCTCACCCTAACTATACTATACAAACATGGCAAAGACCATACACTTTAACTTCAAATAAAGATAAATTACATTTAATTTCATCTATAATAAGACCTAATCAGTTTCAAAACTTGGTTTCTATTTTGTATTCTTATCTAATGCATTTTAGTTATGATGAGTGGGATCCCATAGAAAAAATTTCTAGGCTCCCATCTCAAATCCCATTTTTTAAGCTCATAAAGACTTATCCATGACATAAAAATTGCCTTATGAAACTATTGTTTAACATGAACATTTCTTGACCACCACTTATAGGGAAATAAATAACCTTGCCTAGATATGAGGAAAATATCATATGATAATACATATAAATGTTTATCCACATTGATAGTATAATGAATATAGCCCTATATCTCAAATTTCCTATCACATATATGATCCTTGATGAAATTATCCTCCGTGCGGATGACCCTCCTTTGTTTATTAGAATCCAAGTAGTTAATATTCAAGTCAAGAGATCCTTGATTGATAAAGGTTCAACACTTAAGTCACCTTTTTTTAGTTTAACAAATTTTTAGGATATTTTAAATGCAACCTTAGCTATAATTGTATCATGTACCAAGGATATTACTGAAGACAAATACCTCCATTAGGATTTGTTTGGATTCCTATCATAATACTACTTGTTAGGGTCAGGGTGATGGCTATGATTTTTAACCTTCCTATTTATTATAACATTATGTTCAATCATCCTTAAACTCATAACATGAGGACCATAGCCTATTATACATGCCAATGTGTGAAGTTTAATTACATTGGTGTTATCTATAAGGTACAAGGTGATACCAACCCTTAGAATTTTGAATAATTCTAAGAATGTGGTGTCTATAAAATACATACCTTTGAACCTTTAACTAGTATCCCATTTTGTGGGTACCAACATTTTAACTATCCCATTAATTTAAATTGAGGTTAAAATGGTTACCTTGAGCTTCTGGCCAACATACCACCAAACATCCTTGATTCTATCAATGATGAGCCCAATGATATTACGTTGAAAATAAAAATGTTAGAACTTCATCATAGTATCTTTGCTTAGATACTGGCTACATTGTGACCTCATTCTTAAAAGAGAATAACTAACAAGTTTCCCATTTATATGTAAATTCCTAAGAATCCTTTATTTGATAGATTTTATTGTGACATAGTGGTTGAATCCCTCAGTTTCAATCTCACCACTCCTAATTATGACAAAAATTATGCCTTATATGACCCATACTTATTTAG
The DNA here is from genome assembly GCA_037957365.1 of Torreya grandis. Taxonomy (NCBI): domain Eukaryota; kingdom Viridiplantae; phylum Streptophyta; class Pinopsida; order Cupressales; family Taxaceae; genus Torreya; species Torreya grandis. The sequence goes on along the minus strand of JARHVA010000320.1, from coordinate 508,559 downwards.
TTATGACAAATCCAATGATGTAGAAATCCTACAACACCTTTCCTCCCATCAATGCTCTTATAATTAGTTACCCTCTTTTTTCAAATATCATTAATTTAATCTTGTAATGCTTCATATTTTCCTAAAATCATTCCTTCTTCAATTTTTATTGCTAGATATGATATGGATCCACTCCTTATTATGATAGATGCACCCAATAATTTTGATGATATGGATGACATGGATTTCTTTTGAATAAATTTATTTATTCTCAAAGGTGGCTCTAGAATCATGCCTACCCACCCCATAAGAAGAGTCATACTATGAGTTTCAGAAGGATTCTATTAATTCAACTTAACAGTGTATAGCCTATCATATATTTTTAGCACAACAAAGGCCACAAGGCTAATTTCCTAATATTTATAGTGGACCATCACTTTTGTCTGCTCCCAAGCACTCTTATTGTTTCTATGGGACTCGTAAACATTCATCAACTAATTGTCAAGCTCTTCAATATTATTTGGATGTACTTCATCTCAAGGCAATCAATTTAATTATTTATCCAAACATGTCACCTTTTAAGGTCACCCCTACATATATCCCTGAAAATGTTGAGTTGTATTTCCATTGGCATGATTTTTCTACACATTTCATAGATACTTGTAGAGATACTTAACAACATTTTTAGAGGTCCATGTCTTAATATCCTCCACAACATTGACATGGCCCATATACTATGAATAAACAACCTCCCCTATGGCTAGAACCATCTATTTGACTAGATTATTTGTGCTCACTCACTCCTTTCATGAGTGGCACTTCCTCTTCCTCATCTATGTTATTCTAATAAGGAGGATCCACATACTTCTTATTATAGTGCCTACATTTTCTCTATACATCATACACAATGAAGTCCTTTCAAAACTCACAAAAAATATAGAAGAGACTATGGTTTGAGTAAGATATTAGTTATATCTAGATTTCATAGATGTTATTCATGATTTATAAAGATATATTTCATGTTGATTTTTAATTAGATACCTCATTTATTTCAATTTTTTTTCATGATTTAATCTCATATTATTATATTTATCATTCATGATGCTCATTTTATATATCTTTCTTACACCATGATCTTTAATTTTTATTAATTTATTTTTAGCATGATATTTTACTTTACAACATTATATTCATTACATCACTTTACAATCAACCTTAGTTTCCTTAATTTATTTTTGGTATTACATTTAGATTTTTAGTACTCCACCTCATTCTTTTTTGGGATGTTGTAGTCTTTTATTTATATAGCTTTACCCTATAGTGGCCTTAGTTTCCATTATGGATATTTGGTATCACCTTTGGGTTCTTATGACTCCACTTCCTTCCTTTTTGGGATGTTGTGGTCTTTTATTTTATAGTTTTACATTTAAGACCTTATTCCTTTTGGCCATTATTTCCTTTATGGGTCCTTTGGTCTCTTTTTGGTAATCCTATTTTGGGATGATTTCTCTTATTAGTGATTGTGCTAGACCTTATATATGTTAGTAAGGCTTCTCTATTGACATGCTTAAAATTTTTCATAGAATTTCCATTATTAGATTTTTGATTTTGTGATTTGAGTTACATTTCCATGTACTTTCAGATCCCCTCTTTTTTCTTAGTCACTTCTAAATAAAAACTCTTACTTCTTGTGATTAACTACTAGCACATTCTCATTATAATATTTTTCATGGATGGATCTCCCATGATACCCATATTTTACTCTCTTTTCACTTGAGTCACACTTGGGAGTTAGTTTTGTAATTGCATTATTTTCTAAAGTTCAAGTCTAGGAGTCTTTAGGCATCTTGATATTTAGGTTATCTTCTCTAGGAGCTAGGTATAGGTTCTCTTGTGTTAATCAAGTTTAGAGCCTATGTTTAGATTTTATGAATCCAAATTAAGGAGAAAAATAACTAAATCCAAAATATTCAAAATTCATATCTTAATAAAAGGAAAAATTAAAAAGAAAAATAATATTAAAATTTATATCAAACTAAAGAGACACGATATTTTTAGCATAACTCATATTTTTTTTGAAGCTAAAACTCCATAGTTGGCCTCATGATTGTTGGTAAAAGAACATAAATTGTAAATATGTGAAGGATATTTATTTGATATTCATGCATTATGCACTCATTTTGTCATTGTATAAGTCTATTTTGTCCTATCTTCATGATATATATATATATATATATAATTTTATTTCTAAGAAGAAGAAGGTTTAAATTTTTAGAGAGATCAATATAAACTATCTGGTTATGGTTACCTATGTGATTTCTTATTATGTTCTTTGTGTGCATTCTCATACGTAATGTTTTGGTTAATTTTTGTTTGAACTATAATGAATGCATTATTTTGGTTTATGTAATACTGGTTGTTCCTAATTCCTCAATAACATAGGATAATTAATGTACTTTATGTTTCTACCATCCAATTTCTTGTATTCTCATGGTAAATTATCTTGTGCACATGAAGTCTCTCATAACTATCCTCATCCTTAGCATGTTTCGATGTTTTAGGAACCTCTATTAATAATGGTGTAATGAGCATGGAACTCCTTTTGGAGGGAATTATGCCAAGATGATTACCAAGGTAGAGAGATATTGAGATATAATTAGACCAAAGGATATGTAATTTTGTAGAAGAATAATAAAAAATGACTAGTCTTACCATACAGGAAATCATTTGAGAGCATATTTATTAAGAAATTTATGAATTTTTTTGGTGCGAGTTGCCTGAATTGCTAACTAACTAGTTAGCATGGTTGGAATACTATTGATTTAACCCAATGATTAAAGAAACTATAATTTAGATGAATAAAAGATATACCAATTATAGATATTAGAAATCAACTGGATAAGAGTAGTAGATCATTGGGTTGATAATATAGTAGACAAATATATAAATGAGTTTGTAGTATAAGGATGCATATATTTTGAAGTTGTAAAGGACTTATTCATCAGAGGAATTCAAGGGAAATTTTTATAGTGAATACCTATCCTTGTGAAGATGTTGGTTATGGATAAGGCCATGGTGCCTACTCTAGCCAATATAGAGTCGTCACCTCAGACATATGGGGGTGTGTGTGACATGACAGTGAATGATGATTAGAGGAGTATATAAGGCTTGAACTTGAATCTAGAATGGAGAAACAAGGGAAGAAGAGTCATAAGAAGATCCTAGATTTAGAACATGAGATATGATAATAAAATATATGGAGTAAATATAATAATACCCAGGTAGCTATGAGTAGAGTTAAAAGTAGTAGTAACATAGATGAAGAATGAGTAGGAGGGCATGATTAATGAGGATAAATATACTAAGGATGAAGGATGATGAAAGATGAGATGAAAGAAGAAGATGAATGCTGATAGAAAGAAAGAAGTGATGGAGAATGAGAGGAAGAAGAGATGTTCAAAGATGAAGCCAAGATTAGTGCAGAGGTAGATTAGTTAGATGATAAATATAGTACACAACTAAAATAACAAGTATTATCAAAATAAGGACATGAAGTATTAAGAAAAAAAGTATAAAAAGTCATAGAATAATCACAAGTTTAGGCTCAAAAGAAGAAGTTGTAGGAAATAATCATTCATCAAAAGAGCACACATCCTTGTAGCCCAATTTTTTATATTCCAATAAAGGTTTTCACCTAGAAGAATAGGCAAATAGTAGTTAGGAAGGTCCATTTGTATAAAAAGTGAATTGATGGGGTAATGAAATTGAAACAACCTCAATTCATAAAGCTTTGAAGGTCATAGGGTTTGTTGAAACCAAGCAAAGAAAAGTAGACAATACAAAAAATTAAAGTGCGAAAAATAACTCTCTTAATGTGGAGGTAAAAATTCTTATTACACAAGTAAGATCACATATAATGAAAACTCACACTATAATAGTTATGTAGTAGATCCCCTTGACACTAGTTTATAAAATGGGTATTGTAGGAGCATTTATAACCCTGGTAACCTATGATGGGTCTGTGAACTCTAAACAATACTTAATAACATGTGAAATGAGATGGAAAGATAAGGGCATTATCAATGAGGCTATAAAGAAGTGTAAATTAATAAGGGAATTGAATAGAAGAACACTTGAGTTTATGTACTGCAAAGAAATTACTTAGGAAAATCTATAGTAGGTTAAGGAATGGATTATCACAAAATTTAAAATAAATAAATGTACAAGTCAGACTATTCAAGACCTAAAGGAGATTAGGTATAAGTCTAAAGAATTAGTCTGTAATAATGATCATAGGTTATTTGATGTTATGAATAAGGTAGAGTTTGTCTTAGTAGATGAAGATAAAGCTACATGGTTTGTTGAAGGATTGCATTCCAAGATCATATTTGCTATAGTGTAAACCCAATATGATACTAAGGTAGATGCTAAAGATGTTTTTATTTGAGTGGAGAAAATTGAAGATTATGGGGAAGCTCCCATAATGGGTTCTAAAATTATAAATACATTGCAAGATTTTATGAAGAGGATGAAGAAATATCATGAGGAAGATAAACCTAAGCTAAATCTATAGTGTATGGAGTGTGAGAAAGAAAGAAATCACATGAACAATTGTCCTATGATCAAGGAAAAGTTATATGAAATTTTTAGAGTAGTAAGGCATGCAACAACACAGTTCCATCTCCTGCAATACTATTTAAAGAGCCCAAAAATTTTGTATTTTAATTTTTTAAAGTCATATAATCATAATAAACAGAATTATAGGGATTTATTTGAGCTCAAATAAGATATTACAAAGAATGTATTCATCATCATTATGCAAAAAGTGTCCTTAGTGAAGCAGATGATTCGAGGCCTAAAAGTTGATAAGGGTTGTGTGAACCAAGTAGGTTCACAATGGATTTCCAATTCACCATAGTACCATCCTTAAGGTTTGGTTGGATGGATCCCTCTTTCATCAAGTTGGACACCACCATCACCATAATATTAGTATGCAACCCCTTGAAATCTAAAAATGATGCAATGACAACAAACTAGTTGGACCCCACCAATTTTACAATAAAAATTTAGGATTGGAGATAATACCTAACAACATTAACATTATAATATACTAAAATAACAAGGAGGTTATATATGAGGTTATCAGTCTAATAAAGGAGGATCTAAGGGTAGATACAAAAGGGGTTACCAAGGTGGTAGAAGAAATAATTACCAATGCTCTCATTTTCAATGCTAATTATGTGGAGAGTATAATCATGTATAATGCAATTGTCTTTTGAATCCCCAAAGATAATCTTACTATGCATATTTTAGGGTATATGAGCAACATAGGATAAGATACTATCATATTTTGGAAAATCAAAGGAAGGAAAAGGCCATCAAGAATGTTAAAATGGTGAATGCACAACCTAAGGAGGATGCATTTTTTAATGTTGTTACAAGACACAACACATGAAGAGAGGATTACCTCCTCTTGAAATGATTTGATATTAAGGAATCTAAAAATCAAAATAGGATAAATACCCAGACCCAGATATAGAAAAAGGGCTCATGTATGAAGTTGAGTATATGTTGAAAAATATTCAACACTAAGACACTACTAAATTAGATGTTATAGAAATAGATGCCCAAATGTATGGTTAGATTATGTGCACTATGGACTAGGATGGAGTTATTACTGCACTAATAGATTTATTGAAACTGTTAAGTACACTATGCAATGAAGAGTTTTTTTAGAACATCATAAAATTGATACATAATCTACTGGAGTGTGCATAATTAGGGAAACAAAAGACATAAAAACTTGTTTGGTATGTCAAAATAAAGAAGCCATGGTATGTAGATGCACAAATCAACATTGAAGTTGTAGGATATGAAATTCTAAATATTGTCTTTGATTTTGGTAGCACAGTCAACATGATACCTAGGTTTACATGGGAGGTAATTAGATGACCAATTATTAATTATAAGCTAGTGACTCTGAGCTTAGTAGAATATGGAAGAGTTAATCCTATTGGCCAATTAGAAGACGTTGAGATCAAAGTCATAAAACTAAGCTTGCAAGGTGATTTTGAAGTCATTGAATAAAGATAACAAAAACTCATTATCCTATGCTGGTTGTTAAGAGATGGGCATATGATGGTTAGATGACTATCAATACTATGTAGAATCAGTTATAGGTGCATCATAGAGATAAGATTGTAATAATTCCTTTATATAAGGCACACAAAGCCTACATCATTTTGACTGAACTAGACTCTTTGTATATTACACAAGAAACCAGTTGGATGAAGTTAAAATCTAAGGAGAACCAAAAAGCTCTGTGCACATCCAAGTGTAATTTATTATATGAGTATAATAAACATTAGGTGAAGTCTTTACTCACTCAATAGTTGAAGGCATCTAAAAAATGGAATCCTAAACCAATAGGGCATCTTAGTTTGTCATACAGGATTGTGCATCCATGTTTGTTAAATCCCCTACTCATTCAAAAGTTAATTTTCTCTATAAAGAAGTTCATCATATACAATATTATATAGAGCCAACCAGAGAAGGCACCTTACCTTGGGAAATATCTTCATCTATAAGTGGAGACTCAGAAATGCAATGATGATCATGAAATTTGACCTATGTGAATGGTCTTCACCTATGAAAGAGAAATTCCTTTATACTATGTGAATGAGGATATAAATCAATTCATTATGTGCCTACAAGTTCATGTGCCTATGATTAGTCAGTGGATCAGTACTTTGAATTACACTTTGAAGGGATTTGTAGTGATATGGTGGGCAATTCATAGAGATGATCAACTCGATTGGGATGATGTGTGCAAAATTATAATTAGTATATTTCAACTACCATAGGTCATCAAAAGTAATTGGCCTTTATTTTAGGAAGGTGAGTGCCCTAAAATACATATCAACAAATATGTTCAAGTTTGGAATGAAGAATGTTTGGCACCTAAGTAATGGGCTCATATCTTTCATTACACACTTGCCCCTTTACCATCAACTTGGTATATGCATCAAGGATGTATGAGGGAGACAAAGAATCGGGCACAGGTGAATTCATATAAAATTTTGCATTTGAAGACTAAAATCTTATTTCTCATAATGCACTGCTGAAAATAAAACATTTCTTATGCCATGGGTACACATAATATTCAAGCACCATAATAGAGTCTACTATGTAGAAAAATGCATCCAGTGATATGAATACAAAATTACAAAGATATAAAGCTACCAAGATGGAAGAACAATATTTATGTAGTCATGCCACCAAATATAAGATGAAGATGAGGAAATTGAGGATTTTGATACTGATGGTGATATTAATTTGACTAAATTGTTTGAACATAAACGACCAGTATAAGCATTCAGGGTTCCAATCGTAGAACCCATTGAAGAAGAAAATACATACAACATATAGATTATAGATTATGAAGGGCGAAGAATGATAAAATAATATATTTTTGAGGAAAATTATAAGATTTACCAGCAACCTATGAAAAATATGTGGAAAATATCAGGAGTGAGGAGATTCCTAAACTATCACATATAGGTGACTATTGGACTGAATCCAAAGTTTTAAAAGATATGCAAGTCCTATGGGATTAGAAATATGTGTTTCCCATAAATTTTTTAGAAATTAGAGGAGTAGATCTTTCCCTAGGTGATATGCACATTGAACTTAAGGAGTGTGCACGAAACATAAATAGAAGACCATATAAGTTGAATCCAAACATGAAATTGAAATGGAAGGTTAAACTAGATAGAATGCAAGAAGCAGGTATAATCTATCCAATAGAAAAGATAGATTGGGTTAGACCCATGGTAGTGAATCCTAAGAAAATAAGGGAGATCATAATATGTGGTGATTACCAAATTTTGAATGATGTATGTGTGAATGATCTATTTCCAATTCCCATAATAGATGAAGCTTTTTAATCTATCACATGTCATGAAGTTTACTCTTTCATAGATGGTTTTAGTGTCTATCATCAGATATCCATCACATAATAAGATGGAGATAAAATAATTTTTACCATAAAATGGGGATCTTTTGTGTACAAAGTAATACCTTTTGGCCTTAAGAACACACTTACAATTTTTTCTAGAGCAGTGATGACTACCTTTAAGGATTTCATTCATGACTTCCTGTAAGTATATCTAAAAGAGTGGGAAATATTATATTTGTTTAAAGATCACTTTTTCAATATGTACCTCATGTTATAATGTTGTCAAGCACTATGCATTTCCTTGAATTTGAAAAAGTGTTTATTTTTTATTCCTTTTGGTGTCCTGTAAGGTGATGCATTGTGTAGTGAAAGGATTTTGGTGGACTAAGCCAAAATTATAGTCATTATAAGTATGCCTCCACCATCTAGTTGTTTGATAGTGTGATCCTTTCATGTCCATATAGGGTATTATCACAAGTTTATCAAGGGATATGCAGCCATTTCATCCCCATTAAAGTGTTTGATATGCAAAGGTGTGAAGTTTATTTGGACTTCTAAGTGTGTAATCAACCCTCATAGAACTAAAATAATGATTGGTCATTGTACCTAGTCTCATCTTTCTAGATTGAAGCAAGCTGTTTCATGTGCACATTGATGCTTTTGATATTGCAATTGGTTTTGTGCTTGCACAACTAGGAGATGGTGGACCGCCCCATACATTTTGTAAGCCAAAAGTTATCTGACACAAAAAATAATTACATGATAACTGAAAGGGAAGCACTAGCTATAGTGTTGACAATGTAGAAATTTTGACATTATCTTCTTATGACACCATTTGAAGTGTTCATAGATCATCAATATCTACACTACCTAGTTAATAAGCATATGCTCAAAGGATGCATTTCAATATGGTTGATTAATTTTCAATAATTTTAATTTTGTATCAATGTCAAACCAGGCAAAAAAATGTTTGGCCAAATCATCTCAATCGCATCACAAATAGGGAAGAACCCAAAGAACTATAGGAAGATTCTCCTGATGCCCATCTATTTTGAGTTTCTACAATCTCTAAGAATTTTGAAGCAATTGATAATTTCTTAAAACAAGGAGTATTCCTTGTGTACTACCAAAAAAGAGATAAGAAGCAATTTTTCACTAGAGATTTTCCATATACTATTATAAATGGCCTCTTGTATTATTTAGGGAAGGATGAAGTACTATGCAGGGTAGTTCTAGAACAGGAATGACCCAAAATCTTACATAAAGCACACCAAGGAATAAGAGGAGGTCATTTTGTTGGAGAAGTTACTACAAGAAAATTATTATAAAGTGGGTTATGGCTGCCAAATATTTTTTAGGGTGTACATAGAGTAATGTATCATTGTGATGTATGTCAATGAATGAGTAAGCCACTCTAGAAGGATAAAATGCACTTACAACCTTTGTTAACTAAATAACCTTTTGAATAGTGGGGCATCAATTTTTTAGGACTGATCAATCCCCCATGTAAATATAATAAAGCTCAGTATATTATTACTATGATAGATTACTTTACCAAATGGGTTGAAGATACTGTGATACCCAACTATGGGGTGAAAGATGAAGCATATTTTCTTTATGAGAATATCATCATAAGGTTTGGATGTCCTATCAAGCTCATTAGGTATCAAGGGACACACTTCTTGAAAAATACCATCAAATCTCTTAATGAATAATTCATAATTTCTCATCATAAAAGTACTGCATACTATTCACATGATAATGACCAAGCTGAGGCTTCTAATAAAGTGTTCGGTATGATGTTGAAAATAATCTATGACGTCAAAAGGGATGATTGGGAAGACCACATTCCTATAATTATTTGGCCCTATCGAATGCACTATAAGAGGGCTACAAGTTTTATTCCATTTTAGTTGGTCTATATGCTTAAAGCAATAATGCCGATGGAATACTTGGTACCTAGTCTATGCATTACAATGGTTATGAGAGTAGGGGATCATGAGTCTCTCATATACAAGCTTCTCAAACTAAATAGGATAGATGAGTATCGACATAGATCATATTGGATGCAGGAAGTTTATAAATAGAGATAGAAATCATAGCATGATAAGAATCTATGCCATAAGAAATTTCACAAAGAACAACCAATTTTATTATATGATAGTCACTTCAGAGCATTACCAAGTAAATTAAAAATTAGGTGGAAAGGGCCCTATTTTATACACAAAATATCACAACAAGGAACCTTTATTTTGAGAGATCTATAGGGAACCATTTTTACAGGGTGGGTCAATGGTTGTAGGCTTAAGTCCTACTACCAATAGTCTTAATTGATCTCTTTTTTACAAATGAGTGGTGTTGAGTGACATTGATTATATTAGGATTTACCATTTTTGTATGTTTTTTTGTGTGGGTTTGTGTGTGTGTGTGTGTGTGTGTGTGTGTGTGTGTGTGTGTGTGTGTGTGTGTGTGTGTGTAGATGATATCTTCAATAGATTTTGGAACCATGATAAGAAATATAGTGTGTACCAACCATGAACATAAAAATTTAGGTGCACCATTGTTGCTGTCAGTAGGAGTAAGAACAAGCAATTAATTTTGACAAATGTACAATCTAGTCACATCAGCCAAGATCTCAGTCATATAACTATCATCCCCAAGTATTTAATGCTAGATGTAAGGCTATATTAATCTAATCTTCACCAAATTAGTGTCCACTCAACATTATCTATTTTTAATTTAATATAGATATCAAAGAATATAATGGTGTATCTTGACACATGTGCCAATGACTAACTACCTTCATTGTTAGATTGGATAAGATTTATCACATCAAAATTCACATTGCTATCAAATGGATAGATTAGCTTGACATTTACATGTAAAATAAAAGGTGCCAAATATATAAAGGCATAAGGTTACAAATCAAGTTTGTATTTCATTCTTGCAAACATTTTATGAACTAAAGTTTCAGAGCTGAGATAATTTCTATTATGTAAAAATCAAAAATTTTTTCAACTTAAATATTCACCAATCAAGGATCATTCATAACTCATCAAAAGCTTGATAGATGCTCAGAAGGAAGCAATGGTCATCAGCCTTACACTTTAATAGATAAAATACACTGATCTAGATCTGTTTGACTACCTCCATGTGGTAGAGCAAAAATTCTTTCGACCAGATCTAGTTGATGTTGTGCAACCACTTTCACTTGTAGCCCCACATAACTTCTAGAAAATATATGTCAAGTGCCTAATTTACATGACCAAATTTGATGATTTGGGGAATATTGTGCAAATATTACTAGGCCAATAAAATTAAAATAATATTTATCTTGGCGTCGACACTACTATAGTCATCAACACCAAAGCAATGCCCTGTGCTTTGGGCATGTCTACATGGGGTGATTCTCTTGATTAATATAAGAATAAAATGCCTCATATCCTTTAGGAGGTTATAATCTTATATGTTTGGGGGTCTAGAGGAATCCCAATTGAATAAATCCAAGATGAACAAGTGTGTATCTTAGTCGAGTGCATCACATGGAGATTTTGGTAAACCACTAAGTATATGAAATAATTCCTAAAGGAGTGGTGGGCATTGCACATCATATGATCCACCATAATAAAAATTCAATTGTCTATAATATTTTGTATAATAATTTCTTATAAACATTTACAAGTGCTACATGACTTCAAAGCATACCTTCTGGTATCATTTTCTCATCTTTCTATTGTGTTTCACCCAATGGAAGTCCCATGAAGAAGAAGTGCACCCTAACATTGACTAATGGATAACACAATAATTTCACAATCTGATATGGACACATGAGTTCAATTCCTTAACACACGAGGGAAAATTCAAGACATAGTGGGAGGAGTGTTGGGATATGATTGAAATACATCCATGGGTGTCACTAGACATCATGCAATACTTGAGATAACATGTTGTTGTCACCTTTCTCTAAAAAGGTGTGTTCATCCACGTTCATGAGATACTGAGGTTTCCATTTGGACCCCTACCATACTTTATTACCATGGCCATGGCACAACTAGAAGTCACCAAATAAAAAACATATGTATCTAGGAATACAATACCACTCCAAGCCATACCACCTAGTATAATAGTACTTTATTATAGTAACAATAAAAAACCACAACCTTATAGTAATAGAAAGGAAAGAACAAGAACTTTGATGAAAAATAATAACCATCACCTCCACTAAATCTCAAGATAAGGAGCATCCTAACCTAACTAGATGAACCTAAGGTACCCTAGATTATAAGTTCCTATGACCTACTTTAGATGGGAATGAATGAGTAGGAGGTCTACTAGGTGATGGTCACAAATATGGTAGGTGAATTTTATGACAAGGAGGAAGAGGAGTTATTATTTTGGAAGGTAGTTCACATGGTATAATTGTGTAAGAAGGTTCCTCCAAGTCTTTGGGTAGAACTACCACCATGGCCTGTATCTATTATGGTTGATACAGTGTACAAATAAGCTGAGCAGATACAAATTTTTTTGACCTCTTATAGCAATAAACTTATACCAATTTCACAACTATCAACATATTTTCACCACTATTAGAAATTCCACAAGGGTCTCTAGTGTGTAAACCCAAAACTTAGTGAGAAACTAAGGTTTCTCCTACCCTAGAATAATGCACATTTGGTAGGACAACCATGGTGCAGGAAGTGCATCCTTCCCCTTCTTCAACTTCACCACCACCCAAACATAGGTTAGTTACTTTGGGGTAAAAAAAATACACTATATCTAATTCCATGGTATAGCCAAGTGACTCAACACCTTTAGAACAAGACCTGGAGGCTAAAGAGCTCACGCCAAATCAGCCTATAACTGAAAAATAATATGCTTCATAGGAAGAAGTAACTCACATAGTAGAATGATGAGTCTGATAAGAAGAAAAGAAGTGCTAGAAGGATAAGGCATAATAATAACAAGATTAATAATTAATTCATAAAGATGAAGAATCTTAGTCCATAAAAATGGCCCAAGATGTAGAGGTTGACTAACAAAAGGCTCTCAAGGTGGCTAAAAAGGTGTAAGAAGTTATAGATGTAGCAAAGTAGGGACAAGAGGCATACCAGAAAAAATGGATGAAGAATATAAGAATACAGAGGATATGATCAATACTAATTCCAAGGCATAATAATATATGTTGAGCATTGTTCTTGTTATTGTGGGTTGGTATTAATTTTGTCATTGATGTCAAAGGTTATTGCATGAAATCATTGAAGAATGTAGCTATGAGAGAGAATATTGATCAGTATTGTTGTGATTATAAGGGAGTAATATGTTATTTTTATATGTTCTTATGACTGCATGAGTGATGTGAAGGTCAGCATAGAAGGTCCTTGTTGTCAAAGTTGTCAAGTGCTTGAGCCTTGTAGTGTCTTGAGAAAGTATATGCATAGGAAGCCTAGTATTTTGCATGAAGGAAAATGATGGATTGGTAATATGAATGTAAATATGAATGAGAGGTTGTATTATGTTTATTTAAAATGTATGAGAGGTATTAGATCACTCATGAGAGTCTTAGGGTGAGCCTACAGGGGTAGGACCTTTAGACCTAGTCTACACCTAGACCATTTCTAGACCCTACCTGTCCTAATGAATCATCATGATATATTTTCAAGGCCTATGAATGATGTATATTAGTGTTTAATAATTATTTAGTCTTTTTAAGTATATTATTTAGGTGGAGAGTTCATGAAAAGAGGCATGAAGGTCATTTCTAAGGCCTAATGTGGTTTGCAGGTCAAGGTCTAGAGAATAAAGAGAGAATGTGGTCTAATGAGGGGTCATGTTTATATTTCAAATAATATTATATTATGCAATAATTTTCATAGGTTATTATGTATTTAAAGTGTGTTCATGTAGTTTGAGGTCATGGTTTTCAATAAAAGGCATGAAAAGTGGTTTTAAGTTCTTTCGAGTACACAAAATGAAGGCATGCAAACCCAAAAAAGAATTTTAGGTGTTAATTACCTCATAAAACCTCTACATGGGAACCTAATATATTAATGGTATATGTGGAAGTTTCCTATCTCAAAATTATAGGCATGTTTTTGGAATGAGGGGTTATGCTTTATGAATGACTATTAAGAATGAAAACAGGGTTAAACCCTCTTAGAACCCTAATAAGGACCCAATGTTGAAGATATGATTAAAAAGTGATTAGGATGGGTTTTAATTATTATTTAAGTGTTTTGATATTTTATTTATCTCTTACAATTACCTCCAAGTGGTGGCGGTTAGAGAGAGGAGAGAGAAAATGTGAAGATACAACCTTGTTTATGAAGTTGTTATAGTTGCAAAAAGTTATATTAGAAAAAGCTTGAAAATAGATTGAGGATGAAATTTGAGACTCATGTTTCATGGCCATGAAGGTTTATAGATAGTTTATATCCCTCAAGTTTTCTAAATTGGTCATCCAAGTTAGCTAGTTGCTAATAGACCTAATGATGGAAACAATGAGAAACCCAAGCAACAATGAGAAGATGATTAGGAATGTGTTATCATGAAATAGTGATGAAAATAAGTGAATGGATATGTTATTAATTACTTTTAATAAATTATCATGTTTATTATAAGTTTTTGAGGTTAGTGATTATAGTGAAATATTTACTCACAAGTTGACCTATCTGGTTCAAATGAGTCAGTGAGATATAAGGTTATGAGATTGGTCTGCAAGACCAATATTGCCAGTTGAACATATTATATTTATATCTAATAATGGTATAATGATATCATAGGATAATATATACATGATTTATAATGAATTTAATATGTATATATATGTGTTAAGAGGTTTGAGTCACCATGACTGGTCTTTGATAAAAACTGGCAGTTCTAAGTGAGTAAGTTGAAGGAGTGTTTTTAAGTCCTTTTGCCTAGAATTGTGAAGTCTAAATCATATGGTGATCACCATAAGTTAATTTGGTTTCTATATATATATATATATATATATATGTTTTATTTCCATTTTTTAAATCTAATTTGTGTTTAATCTTTAGTATTTCAAGATAAACTTTCTGTGTATGAGTAGGCCTAATTGTTAACACTACTAATGGCATGCTTCAAGTGGTGGTTGGAGATAGAACATGTCATGGACATGATATGAGATTATTTTGGGTCTATTTAAGTGGTATATGAATTTATAATATCATGTGTATAGTTTAAAAGTGTTCCAAAGAGATCAAAGGTTAGCGTGCACTAATGAAGACCTAATTGAATTAGGTATCCTTAAGGCCTAAAGAAGGATTTGGTCTATTTATGCCATGAAAAACCTAATATGATGATTTATTCATGTTTTTGTAAATAAATGAGGCATATTTTGTGTAAAATTTAAGTGGGAAAGTGTGTGTGGCTGACCAAAAGGTGTATAATCAAGAGCCTAGTATAAAAATAAGGCCTCATAGGCCTAATTGACTAGTTAAAGAATGAGTGAGTAGAAGCAAAGCATATGACACTTTGAATATATAAAGGAGGTATTTTAGACCATCATAAGGGTGAATATAAACTATTATGAAGATTTAATATGGGTAATGTAGATGAATATCAAGGTCATATGACTTAATCTATCTTGAAGAGACCTAGTTGAGCAAAGGAGCTTAGAAGGCAATTTGAGAGGGTTAGAAGAGAGAGAAGAGATAAATAATGTGATAATATTATATTATATGAGTAACCAAGTATAATAAAGGTGATCAATGAAATAATGTGGATGAGTTAGTATTGAGTCATCTAGGGGTTGGTGACTCTTTGCAAGTGGGTGCTTGCTAAAGCCTAGTTGAGTGGGTGTTTGACTAGTTGGGGATGGTTCTCCATGTAGAGTTGGTGCTTCACTATAGATTTGATTTTATCTCATAATAATTTATTACATTTTTATATATCATTTCATTTTCTTATCCTTAAGGTTTTACCATTCAAAAATGTGTTTTATGTGTTATGATCTGGTTTCATGCTCATATAAATGGTTCTTGATGTATTGCTAGTTCACTTTATTGCTTTGATATTTCATGAATGATAAAGTAAATTTGTAAAAGTTTTTAAAAAATAATTAACCCCTTCCTCTTTGTCATTATGATTCCAATAATTGGTATCAAATCCTAGTCCTTTGAATCAAATCTAACAACTTGAAGGTGATCCTAAGAAGCACAAGATCTATAGTGATCAAAAGGAAGAAGACAACATGTATGATGAAGAAGTCTACTATGACATTGAAGAGGGAGAAGCTAAAGTAGACCTTAAAGCTGAGATCATAAGTGCCCTTGATGATTTTAAGCATCAAAATAAGACTATCAAGGATTAGATGAATTAGTTAAAAGGTGTTAAATAAAAGGTTTATATAAAAGGAAGTTGAGTATGATCAGTTGAAGATAAAGCTATATTCCTTAAAGATTGAGAATGAGATGCTCACATACAAGATGAACAAGTTTGAGAAAGAGCATTATAAGTCAAAAAAAATTCAAGAGTACCAAAATTAAAAGACCTATCAGGTAACCTAATAAAATAAAGGATAATTCATCATGGGACCATGAGAAAAGGAGTAATTAGTCAATAAGTAAGTACAAAAGTGTTATTTGCTACATCTATAATAATATAGGACACATTGAAAGATTCTGCTCTAATATAATTAGAATTACCTAAAGATTGAAAAAGACATATGTATCTCCTATAATTCATGATAAGGATCAAACATTGGTATGGAATCCAAATCAAGTTAGGATTGATCATATTGAGCTTAAGAGTCAAGATGGACTATTTGCTAAGGAGGAACAAAAGACTAAAGAGGATTTTATGCTAGGTTAGACAACCTTTCACATTCAAGATGAAGGAATGAAATGGTATATAGATAGTGGTTTCTCAATCTACATGATAGGAGACAAAAATAAGTTCATCTCATTGAAGAAGAATGCTGTAAGAAAAATGAGGTTTGAAGATAACACAATTGCCAATATAGTTGGAAAGGGTATCTTGAGTTTGGATAATGGAAAGACAAAGATATAAAATGTGTTGTATGTGGAAGGTTTGAAACATAACCTAATTTGTGTAAATAAATTATGAAATCAAGTACACACACTAACCTTTCATGATAGAGGGTGTGAGATAAGAAGATCCAAATTAGGAAGGCGAATTGTCAATTCTAAGAAGACTGAGAATAATCTATATGTCTTGAATGAGATTAAGAAGGACATATGCTTTATGAGAAATATAGTTGAAATTTGGATATGGCACAAAAGGTTAGGTCACCTAAAATTTGACAATCTTTTCAAGATAAGTACTAATAAGTCTGTGAAGAACATGCTTAAGATTACCAAACCTACAAACATACTTTGCAAGGCATATCAACATGGTAAGCAGACTAGAAGAAGGTTCAAGTCCAAGGAATAATCTAATATGATACCCTTGGAGTTAATACACATTGATATTTATGGTTCTATAATAATTAAAATCATTTAAGGAGATAGCTACTTCATGTTACTTATATATGACTATATAAGAATGACATGGGTTGCAGTCTTGAAATAAAAGTCAGAAGCTCTTAACAAATTCAAGGCATTCAATGCTCTTGTTGAGAATGAGAAGAATGGGAAGACCAAGTGACTAAGATATAATAGAGGAGGAGAGTTTTGGTCTAATGAGTTTTATGACTTATGTGAGTTTCATGTAATAAGGAGACAATTCTTAGTAGCTAGGACATCTCATTAGAATAGGGTAGTGGAAAGAAAGAATAGGACAATTCAAGAGATGGATAGAACTATGTTGAGTGAGTATATATTATATAATGTATATTGGAGAGATGAAATAAACACTATTGTTTACATTTTGAATAGAGGACAAATAAAGACTAATGGAAATAAGACTCTTATGAACTATGAAAGTGTAGATCTACCAATGTGGAACACTTCAGAGTGTTTGGGAGGAAATGTTTCATCAAAAGTGGTGACGAAGAATTGAGAAAGTTTTATTACATATTTGGTAAATGTATATTATTAGGATACTCATCAATGAGCTCATCCTATAGATGTTATAACAAGAGGTTATAAAAAATAGTGGAAAGTACTAATGTGAAGATTGATGAGACAAGGAAAGCACACTCACAGTAAAAGGATACTTTAGATAATTTTGAATTTAAGAATGAAGAGGAAACTATAGAGGTTGATGAGGAAGAATAAGAAGTCGAGGAGAGACATGACTCAAAAGTCCACTCAAGACATATTCGAAGAGATCATCTTGAATCTCAAATCATTGACAACAACATTTTAAGTATGAAAACAAGGAGAAGATTGGTAAGTAATCTAAATCAAGAAAATGTTTCTCTATTATCTAAGATTAAACCTAAGAATATTATAGAATAAAGAAAATATAAATTTTTTATAGGTGATATGAATGAGGAGTTAGATCAAATAGAGAAGAATGAGACTTGCGAACTAGTTTCTAGGCCTGAAGATAAGACTGTCATTAGCATAAAATGGGTGTTTAGAAATAAGTTGAATGAATATGGAAAATTCAATAGGAAAAAGTCTAGATTGGTATGCAAGGGATATGCACAAGTTGAAGGGGTAGACTTTGAGGAGACCTTTACACTTGTAGTAACATTGGAGGCCATCAGATTGTTTCTAGCATATTCATGATTCAAAGGGTTCAAGGTATACTAGAAGGATGGAAAATCCACCTTCTTGAATGGGAATTTGGAAGAAGAGGTGTATATAGATCAACCTGAGGGGTTGTCATTATCAGGTGACAAGGAATATGTGTGCATATTGAAAAAGGCTCTTTATGGTCAAAAGTAAGCTCCTAGAGCTTGGTATGCTAGGTTAGACAGGTATCTTTTGGATCAAGGTGTTAAAATAAGAGTTGAAGATAGTAATATTTACATAAAATCAGAAGATAACCATCATTTGATAGTGTTTATCTATGTAGATGACATCATATTTGGTGGAAATAATGAGAACATGACCAATGGCTTTGCATAGGTGATGAAGAAAGAGATCGAGATGTCCATTTTGGGAGAACTATAATTATTTATTGGGTTGAAAATAACTTAATATGAAAAAGGTATATTCATTTCACAATCCAAGTTCATAAGAGATATGTTGAAGAAGTTTGAGATGGAATATTGCAAGGAGGTTAGTACATCTATGATCATAGGGTGTAAATTGAGAAAGGGAGATGAGTATCCAAATGTTAATAAAATATCATATAGGGTAATGATTGGAAGATTTCTATACACCACTACTTCTAGACCTAACATCATGCAAGTAATAGATCTTGTGGGAAGGTTTCAAGCAGTTCCAAAGGAAAATCATCTATAAGCAATCAAAAGGATACTCAGGTATCTCAAGGGGACTATGGAGTATGGGTTGTGGTATTTAAGGATCAAGGAGTTTAATTTTATAGCCTATACAGATGTAGACTAGGAAGGATGTATAGATTATAGAAAAATTACCAGTGGAGGAGCCTTTTTTTTAGGTGGGTATCTAGTTTCATGGATAAGTAAGAAGCAATCATTAGTAGCACTATACACTTGTGAGTTTGAGTACATTAAAGAAACTTCATGTTATAATCTGTTCTTATCCCTATCTATTATGACAATACAAGTATTATAAGCATCTAAAAAAACCCTGTCATGTATTCAAAGACTAAACATATTCCCATTAGGTATCATTTTATAAGAGAAAAATTAAGTGAAAAAAGTGTTAGACTTGAATATGTTTTTACACAAGATTAGATTGTAGACATTTTGACCAAACCACTTCCAAAGGTAACATTTGAACACCTAAAATAGGAATTGGGTGTAATTCTTTCCCCTAACAATCATTGAAGAAGCTAAGTCTTAGGGGGAGCTAATCAGGTTCATTAGCTAGAAGAACATGTGAGTTATTCCAAGAATGTATGCATGTAGATAGGGGGATCATGTTTATATTATGTCTCATAAACTCATAGTCCTGTGTGTTGAATATTTTGGTTGCATGGAGTGTGATCCAAGGAGTTGTAGACATCACTTTGTCATTTATATCAAAGGGGTAGACAAACTAGAATGAGGAGATAAGAATGATTAGTTTTTAGTGTGTTTTTCCATCCATCAAAAAGGGGGATATTATTTAGCATTGTTCCTATTTTTAAGGTTTGGCATTAGTGTTGTCATTGATATCAAAGGTTCTTGAAAAGGTCTTCATGAGGTCATTAAAGAGTGTAGCTATGAAAGAGATTATTGATCAGTATTGTAGTGATTCTGAGAGTGTAATATTTTATTGGTATATGTTCTTATGTCTACATGAGTGATGTGAAGGTCATCATGGAAGGTCCTTATTGTCAAAATTATCAAGTGCTTGAGCCTTGTAGTGTCTTGAGAATGTATGTGCATAGGATGCCTAGTCTTATGCATGAACGAGCATCATGGCTTGGTAATATAAATTTATAGAGGCATGAGAGGTTGTATGAGGTTTCTTGAACATGTATACAAGGAATTGGAGCACTCATGAGAGTCTCAGGGTGAGCCTACAGGGGTAGGACCTTCATAACTAGTATGTACCTAGACCATTTCTAGACCTTGCCTAGCCTAATAAGACATCATGATCTATTGTCAAGGCCTATAAAGGATGTATATTAGTTTTTAAATATGAGAGAGGTTTTTTAAGTATGTTAGTGAGTTGGAGAGTGCATGAAAAAAGGAATTAAGGTCAGTTCTAAGGCCTAAGGTGGTTTACAGGTCAAGGTCTAGAGAGAAAAGAGAGAAAATGTGGCCTAATGAGGGGTCATGATTATATTTCAGAGAATTTGAGATTATTTAAGATTTTTTAGAGGTGAGGTATGTTTTTTCAATTTTTTCCATTCATTTTTTGTTCATGGTTTATAAGAAAAGGCATGAAAAGTGGTTTTGAGGTCTCTTGAGTACATAAAATGAAGGCATGCAAACTCGAGAAGGAATTTTAGGTGTTCATTAGATCATAAAACCTCTACATGGGAACATAATATATTCATTGTAAATTAGGAAGGGTCATAGCTCAAAATTATAGGCATTTATTTTCAGAATGAGGGGCTATGATTTATGAATAATTGTTAAGAATGGAAACATGTTTAAACCCTCTTAGAACCCTTATAAGTACTTGATGTTGAAGATATGATTAAAAAGTGACTAGATAGATTGGAATGCTTAGGTAAGTGTTTTTATCTTGTATTGAACTCTTCCAGGTACCTCCAAGTGGTGGTGGTTAGAGATATGAGAGAAAACATGTGAATATATAGGTTTGTTTTTGAAGAAGTTACTGTAGTTGTAAAAAGTTGTATTGGAAAAAGTTTGAAAATAGATGGAGGATGAATTTTGAGACTCATGTTTAATGTCCATGAGTATTTTTATACAATTTATATCCCTCTATTTTTATAAAATGGTTATCCAACTTAGCTAGTCACTAACAAACCTAATGATGGAAATAGGAAAAAACCCAAGCAATAGTGAGAAGATGATTAGGAATGTGTTATCATGAAATAATGATGAAACAAAGTGAATTAAGATATTATTCAAGAATTTTAAGAAATTATAATGTTTTTTATAATTTTTTGGGGTTAGTGATTATAGTGAGAAAGTTTCCCACAAGTTGACCTATCTAGTTCAGATGAGTCAGTGAGATATAAGGTTACGAGATTGGTCTGTAAGACCAATATTTTCATTTGAACATATTATATTTATATTTAATAATTGTATTATTATCTCATATGACAATATAAATTCATTATAAGTCATTGAAGATGTATATACAAGTGTTAGAGTTCTGAATCACCATGATTGGTCTTTGAGGAAAATTGGCAGTTCTGAGTTAACATGTTAGAGTGTTTTTTAGTCCTTTTTCCCTGAGTTGTGAAGTATAAATCATATGGTGATGACCATAAGGTCATGTATTTTATGTTTATATTTTTTATTTCCATGGTTTTTAATCTAAATTTTATTTAATCTTTAGTAGGTGAAGATAGAATTTTTGTGTATGAGTAGGCTTAATTATGAATAGTACTAATGGCATGCTTCAAGTGGTGGTTGGAGATAGAAAGTGTCATGGACATAAGATGAGATTAATGGGGGTATATTTTAGTGGTATATGAAGTTATCCTACCATTTTTATATTTTAAAAGTGTTCCAAGGAGATTAAAGGGTAACATGTACTAATGAAGGCCTAATTGAATTAGGTTTCCTTCATGCCTAAAGAAGGATTTGGTATATTTGAGCTATGTCAAAACTAATAAAATGATTTGTTAATGTTTTTGGAATGAAATAAGGATTATTGTGTGTAAAATATAATTGGACAAGTGTGTGTGGCTGACAAAGAGGTGTATGAGCAAGAGCCTAGTATAAGAACAAGGCCTAATAGGCCTAATAGACTAGTTAGAGAATGAGTGAGTGGAAACGAAGCATATAACACTTTGAAGAGTTGAAAGAGATATTATATACCATAATAAGGGCGTATATAAAATATCATAAAGTTATAAAAATGTTAGTGTAGATGAATATCAAGGATATATGACCTAATCTATCTTGAAGAGACCTAATTGAGTGAAGGAGCCTAGAAGACAATTTGAGAGGGTTAAAAGAGAGAGAAGAGATGAAGAAGGTGATCATCATATATTTTATAAGTAATAAGGTATAATGAAGATTATCAATTCAATTAGGTTCCTGAGTTGGTGTTGAGTCATCTAGGGGGTTGGTGCCTCTGTGTAAGTGGGTGCTTGATAAAGCCTAGTTGAATGGGTGCTTGACTAGTTGGGGTTGGTGATCCATGTGGAGTTGGTGCTTCACTAAAGATTGGTTTTTGTCTTATATTAATATTTTCAATTTGTAGAGATTAGTGGATTTTCTTCCCCTTGAAGGTTTCCCACTCAAATAAGTGTTCTATGTGTTATGCTCTTATCTCATACTCATATAAATGGTTCTTGATGTGTTGCTAATTCACTATATTGCTTGGATAGTTCATGAATGATAAAATAAAGTTGTAAAAGTTTTTGAAGACTAATTTACACCCACCTAAGTCATTGTGATTCCAAAAAGATAAGAAATAGTAAGATGTGGTAGTGTAGAAGGGTCGATAAGATGCTACTCTCACACAATAACAAGCTGACGAAGCTATGAAGAAGAAAAAATAAGAAGATAAATCCATATACAACCAACAGGCTCAAGCATAGGAAAGCAAAGAAAGTGAAACCAAGGCATAGGTTGAACTAATGACATAGTCATAGGCTAAATAAAAATAAGATAAGGATGATGTGTTTGAGGAACATAAAAAGGAAGAAGAGCATGCATAGAAATTGCAAGAGGAGGAACATGAGAAAAAGAAAGCTACAGAGGAATAACTCAACAAGAAGGTGATAGAAGAAGCCAAGAGAAAAATATGAAGATGTTGCACAACAAAAGAAGCCTATAGAAGATAATACAACACAATAATAGTAAGGACTTGAACAAAAACACACTATGATGTAGTGAGTAAGAGTAACAAGAATATCAACCTACAGATACAATAGGTGTGTAGCAATTGGATTTGCCTTTGGGATGAGTTTGGCTTTGGGACATTCCAACTATGGGTGCTCAACACACCACCTTCTTACTCCCACTTGTGACCATGCCATAAATTGATCCTTTAGCGACTGAAAGAACATTGGAAACATTCCCCCTTCAATAGGAAGCCTCATTAGATGTTTCTATATAACCATTGAATAAATAGTTAGAGGGTGCTACAACATTCCAACAATCCATTACGTAGAAGGCCACCTCTCTAGAGCAGAATATTAATCAATTCAAGGCCAAGAACATTGATTTAAAGACTTGATTGCATGAAGTAACCAATATAATGCATAATATTTATCTTGAGTTGGTCATTTGAGTAATTGGGGACCAATTAATGTCCAACCAACACAAAATCAAGACACTTGTCTCTGAGTTAACAAAGGACTGGTGCATAAAAACAAACTCCATGAAGTCAAAACATTGGGTTAGGATGTTAAAGTTGAGGATACAATACTCATCACACTACTAGAGGAGTATCAAGTAATTCTTAACACTACCACACTTAAAGCTCAATAGGTCTTACACACCTTTTTATATTGGAAGAAATAATTGGATAACACCTTCATCAGTTCTAGCACAATTTTTCAAAGGCCACCACCACCAAAAAAACTATGGCCAGTCACTCTAGGAGTCACTAAATTATAGGGATAATGTGTAAGATAACCTCTTGAATTGGTATAATAAGCTATTGTGCAATTCCTTCACTAGCTTCTAAACTTAATGAGACATAGATAAGATAGAGTAGCTGAGTGGGGAGATTTAGACAAGGGTCATAAACACCAAGTCAACATTGAGCATAATTAATAATGTAGACCTCAAGAAGATCATTAACTATCACACTTCATTATGCACCAAAATCTGGCTGATATAAGAAGTGATGTTGGACTAGAATGCCTAAAAAATGGATCTGGCTCCTTTCACCAATGCAATTGCCCAGATTGTCAATACACCTACATATATACCACCTTAAGATCTATAATATATAATAAAATGATGCAAGGATGAACATTCTCAATCTAAGGACTCCTCCATTCAAACTTCATATGCATCCATGCCACCACCATAAAGTTAAGTACTATGTAGAGTACAAATTTTGAAAATTTTGTATAGCATTTTGTATTGGGGATGACTTAAAAAGACAAACAGGGTCAGGTTTATTGAAAACCCGTAAAGGGCAACCACTTGGTTATGTTATTTTATTGGAAACCTGAAAGGGTGATAGGTTGGTATGCTACTTAGTTGAAAACCTAAAAGGGTGGCTGAGTAGTGCACAAGAGGTGAAAACTAGAAATGGTGCCTTGAGCAATTACTTTGAATCTTACTAGTCTAACCATTTCTTCAACCTATGATCACTTGTACATTCTTAGAGATCCCGTGACATTGTTTTAGGACTAGACAACATTTTAAGTCCAGGAAAGTGTTGGTATAAAATCATGGATTATAAAGCTGCATAGGATATTTGTCTAATATTCATGGATTATGCACTTATTTTGTCATTGTATAAGTTGATTTTGTCATATCTTCATGACTTGTAATAGGATAGAATATGAAGGGACTCTAATTTTAGTGATAAGTACAAGAATAATATGAACAATCATAGACTAGAAATGTCTATCTATACTTTTATTTTTAAGAAGAAGAAGGTTCCACTTTTTAGAAGAGATCAATATATATTATCTGGTTATGGTTACTTGTGTAATTTCTCATTATGTTCCTTGTGTGTGTTCTTGTGTGTATTGTTTTGGTTACTTTTTGTTTGAACTATTTTGAATGTATTATTTTGGTTTATGTAATACTAGTTGTTCCTAATTCCTTAATAATGTAGGATAATTAATGCATTTTATGTTTTTTGTCATCTAATTTCTTGTATTCTCATGATAAACTATCCTATGCACATGAAGTCTCTCATGACTATCCTCATCCTTAGCATGTTCTGATGATTTAGTAACCTCTGCTAAAAATGATAGAGCTAAAGTCCATTAGGTTTTGGTAGGTCAGTAGGATGAGGTAAGATGTCTCACTATCTATCTATATAATCTTAGATTCTTGTGCTACCTACTTTCTCACATAAGCACCCCATCTTCACAATAGATTGACAACCTTATAAAGGGTCTTAAGTAGTAGGGAACACATTATGGGAAGGTAATATCCTTTTATTTTTCATGCATATACCCTTCATGGTATGATATTTATACATCCCTTATTAGCCTAAGCTTATACTTGCTAGGTGGGGTTCTGTAGGTCCTTAATGTTGAAATATATTAGCCTTTCCCACTTGATTAGAGTGTCTTATCTTTGCTAAGAATTTATAAATCTCACTTGTGGCACCTTACTTTATTATATCTCCATTTTATCTTTTAAAATATACCTTTTATGGATATTTATTTGAGTTTATCACATCAATCTTCTTTATATTTCCACTTTCTATCTATTTTATTCATATTTGACTCTTGCCTTTCATTATTCTCTTGTCCTTTTTTAGTTTGTAAGTTACATTGTAAGACCTTGGGGAATAAAAATAAGCCTTCCTAACTTAAACCCATTACTTTTAATATTTACACCATCTCCATCATCATAGTTATGTCTCTAGATGGTCATGTTTTCCTCTATTTTACTTTAGCACAAGCATTGATTTCAAGCTTTCACTCATCATAGTCTTTGATTTCCTTTATTGTATGTCTTTGTTTGATTTGAGTTTAGACTTGAATTACATTGGATGTTTATACAATTATTTAATCTTCCCTTTTGTCTGAGTCAAGTTCTTACTTATTTACTTTAGATGAAATTTTTAGTTACTTTTGTATCCTTGTTTCAATTTTGCATTTCATTACATTGGATATCTCTTTTTATAGTTATTTTTCACATCTTATGCTTTTATTTGTCTTAAATTTTGATGTGATTTATAACTTATTATCCTATGTTTTTCTTTAATATTTTTCATCTTTATTACATTTGGTATGTTTTACATTAATTAAATTTATCTTTATATCTTTTCTTATTCAATTTTTATATCTATTTGCATACCTACAGTAGTGTAAAATAATTGAATTCCTTTATTTTAGTAATAATAAAATTTAAATCTCATTCCCTATTTTGAACTCATTTCCAAGGAATTGAAAAAGTAGCTAAGTATAAAATCTCTTAAAAATGGTCTCACCATGTAGGCTAATTTAATCTAAGGATGTACACCTTCTCATTTCTAGAGAGAATTTTATAACTATCAAATCTTTTAAATCTAATGGCATCAATATTTTTGAAGAAACATGGAAATGTCATTGTAAAGATCTCTTTAATATCTTTATATTAGTAATTTTTAGGTAGGGCTAATACACCATTGGATTAATGCCTTAGGGAATATTTATAATTAAAAACATGTGGAAATGATAAATGGTGTATACTATCAGTATAGATGTCAAGCCATATGATTATCCTAATGATCTCTGATTCTTTAATTCTTTTATTTAATATTAGATATATTATTTGAAGGCTTGTATCCTATGCCACACCTAACCTTTTCAAGTTGGTCTCAATCCATTATATGCATTTTATTATAATGGATTGAGCTCCTTATGTTATAAGGAGTGATGTAAGATTAATAAAGGGATTCTCGCTACTAGACCAGTATTTCCTTTATTAATATTCATCCATTCATCCACCTTAGTCCAAGAGGTTGATTATTTTATTAAAATATAGACATATGAAGATGTAATATTTTAGATCCAATTAGAGGCAATCCATGAGGATGATGTCTTGACTTTGAGGTAAAATCTGCATAACAATTATGGCATGTTTATTCATTATAATCAAGTACTAGGGAAAACCTAGTTTTATATGGGTATCCCATCCTAAATATTAATGAAAGACATTTATGTAGTGATATCAATGAGGAGGCTATCATGTATTTAGGAAACATTCTAAAATTAAAATGACAAGACTTGTTAGAAAACACTCTTAGCTACTTATGCACTTAATGACTGAAGTCTTAATTTTACCTCTACTCTTCTACTATATATGTTAATATCTCATTTTTAAGTAGAAGGTGATTTATTGGGATTTAAAAACCTATTAAGTTTGATAATTTATCTCTAAGACATATTTATTTAGTTATATATAAATATCCCAAGCTCTTATTTCAATAGACTATAATTATGCATATTTCCAATGAGTAATATAGTTGTTGTGGCTCTTATTTTTCTACCCATTAGATTTGGTCTTTATGTTTCAATTCAATTTATGAGTTGTGCCTTTAAATTCAAAAAATTATTTTATTTATTATATTATTTTCCCTTCATACATGCTAGTATTATTGTGTTCACATAGATAGAGATTCACCAACTTAGTTATTCTAGTGTGTCATCACCATTTTCTATTTATTTCTCTCTCTTTTCCATTCCAAGTTTTATTTTTGTTGGTAGATTAACATTAAAATAAAAAATATAACTAGTTGTCTCTAGAGGTTATGTTCTAAGACCAATCCCACATTGAACATATATCCCATTTTATGGTTGATTTTAGGAACTGCATTAAATTAGACAAATTTAGACATTAATATTTTTAACATGGTTGGTGGGACAAGGATTTTTTTTTAGTTGAAAAATATTGTGAAAATTCTCCTAATTTACATTTAACTCTATTTTTTTGTGAGAATTTAAGATCCAATAGCTTTTGAAATAAAATTTTCAATCACTTAGAGAATCTTTAGGTTAAAGGAACCCATATTCAAAGGAAGAAAACCATTTGTAGACACCTAAAAAGTGTCTAACCCTTGGTCCTTTCTCCTTCCTAGTCCCCCTTGGTCCCTAACCCACCTAAGTCTTATTAATTGGAAATAAACACCTATTTTTAATTAAATAAGGCCCCTCTTTCCCTCTCCTCGCCACCTCGCCACCCTAGGATACCCTCCTTGGATCCCCTTTATTCCCCACATGGCCATTTAATGCCTTAGTCTCCCATTCCAACCTCTCCTCTCGTCCATTTAACCCCGTCGACCGTTTCATCCTGGCATTCATTTGACCCGGCCGTTGGGAAACGGATGAAAGGCTATTTTTAGCCTTTCTCCGGCCTTTCAGCCGCCGACGTCGGTCAACCTTCGGCCGACGTCGGCGATATTGCCGGCGTCGGCAGCCTTCTTAACGTTCTTCTGCACCGTTCTTTCTTCCCCTGGTTCCGTTTGGCTTTTCTCCCCTTCTCTGCGTCTCTAACTCTCGCGTCCCAACTCTTTAATCCTTCATATCAGACCCTTGTATCAGTCCTGCACTTGACCTCTCTCCCTCAGGTACACAGCAATCTTCTGCAGGTGAACAACAGGGACTCTTCATCAGCAACAGGACTTCAACAAGCAGCAACAGGACCAACACTTTCTTCAGCAGGTACAGGTATGTTGTATTCTGTTTTGTTTCTTTATGCTTTCTAGTTATCTCTAAACTAGATTCAGCTCTCCTTCTCCCCCAACCCAGACTGTTAACCAAATCACACAGCCCCGTATTCCCACCTCTTTGATTGTCCTCATCTGTCCCTTTCTGTCCATTTCACTCCCCCTGTATCTCTGCCTAAGACCATCCATAGACCCGTCCATCAGACTCAAACCAGACCTCAGACTCAGACCCGTCCATCAGACTCAACCCAGACCTTAGACCAAGACCCGGAGCATTCACAGACCAGAACCTGACCAGTCCCGTCTACAGGCCATTACCCCGACCGACATCGGTCATTACCCCCACCGACGTCGGCATACTAACCGACGTCGGCAGACCCGACAACCGACGCCGGTAGGACCACCGACGCCGGCGACTGTGACCATTTTGGCAGCTTCTTCCAGGTAAGCATTTGCTTCCTTTTTCTCTTTCAGTTTTGTTATTTATTTCAGTCCCTTTCAGCATTCTGTCTTTTTATCAGACTTATCTTTATCAAAACAGTGGGTTGACCTCCCTTAAGGAAGTTCTCATACTTATGGGAATAGGCTTTTGCCTAGCAACCCACCCTCTGTCTATCTAACACCTTTTTGTCCGAGTTTTCTTCTTTGCAGGTGTCATTCCTCCACAGCCAAAGAGGAGTGCCCACGAACGTCTGGATTTACGGTGCGCAATCTTATGTCCAGGTACTTCCAAGCCTTGTCCTTCACTTTCTTCTAGTTTCTTTCTTTATAGTCTTAAAATCAAATTTGAGGTAGAAACATCTCTGGCACGCCCGGTGGGACCCTAGGTTCCTCCTGGGTTCCTTTCTCTTTCCATTCATTTAGGTGCATTTAGGCTCCTTTCTTCTTGTCTCTTTCTTCTATTCCAAATGTCACTATAAGCAGGTCTAAAACAAACATTTCTTCCTTGCATTCTAGACTAGTCTTAATCTCATACTCTCATCCCTTTCTCCTTCTTGTCTTCATAACAATATCACATTTCGACTTGGGCTTAAAACATATTGCACTTTCATCTCTGCTTGTCCTTGCATTAGTCCACATCTAGTAAACTTAGGCGCATATTGAATAAACCGTAGACACTTTATGTTACACTACCTAATCACATGCACAACACAAACATATAACATACCTGAGACAAGGCCCGACTGGGAATTCATCCCCCAGCGGATACCTTACCCGTCCCGGTGACCCCACTTGGATTTCATCACCAAGGGGGAAGCCCACTCCGTTCTCTGGCGGAGTCTAAACTCTAGGCGAGGTATATCTTGGCTAAGCGAGACCAGCTAACCACTGGAATCGTGAAGTGAGGGGAGCTTGCTCCTTAGCACCAGGCCACGTACCAGACCCTAACACAGATCTTTGAGCACCTAAAACAACACCTGAAACCATCCTTAGACCGCCTTCTTCTAGGACCCATTTTTCAGCCAATCTCCCCCAAACATTCATCTAAGGCATAAGCCACAAGTTTCTAAGGTTAATTTCTAGGATTTATCGCTTAGGCTTGTCTGTCTTCTTCTGTTTTCCTCCTCTCATCTGTTTGTTTGAGTGTGTGAGGACGTTTTCTTCTTTGTTTTTCCAAGAACCTTTTGGTTCTCTGGAAAACACAGTCACCGACATCGGTTCTGCCACCGACGTCGGCTTCCCCAGTCACCGGCATCGGTTCTGATACCATACCGACGTCGGCTTCATCTGTTACTGGCATCGGATATTTGACCGACGTCGGCCATATTTATTACCGACATCAGTTTTTAAACTGACGTCGGTCTCTGTCACTGTCCTTTTTCTTCAAAACCAGTAGCCTGAAACCTGTCCATTCTCTGTCACAAATCACATTCTGGTTTTCTGAGACTGCAAAAACACAGTTTCTGGAACCAGGCCTCTCTTCTTAACCTCTTTAGCCAACAACCGCTTTCGTCTATCCTCGTCCCTAACCAAGTCCTATCATGGAGTTCCACTCGGAGACTGAAAGAACTCCTACAGGACCGACCCCGACCCTGACCACGACTCAAATTCCCATCATCACTGAAGGGGACCAGGATTTTGCAAGATTCCTGGACCTCAACACCGCAGCCCTTCAAAACTATCTCGCAAGAAACCCAACGCGAGACCTTTCGAGTGACGTGGCGACGACATCCACACCATTCGCCACCCAACCCTTTTTGACTCAGCCTTTCGCCTCAACCATTAACCCAACCATGGCCAATACGCAAAGTTTGGCCTCCCCGTCTATTTTTAGACTGACCTCCACCGGGGTGTCATTACCCCCTCAACCGCCTACAATTCAACCAAGTTCTACATCATATCAGAACTTGATTGTCTCGACCCCTCGCACTTTTGCGCCCACCAATGTAGGCGTGCCGACTTATCTTTCTACCAGTGCCGCCATTCAACCACCTTTGGCGGTGCCCAGTCACCCTATACCTTCGACCTTCGTAGCGCAACCACCTTTAGCCTCCACTTCTGCCCCTGCGATTAGTCATCCGTACATTGTACAACCGACTATGTCGCACGCCTCCTCTAGCCTCTTCCAAGCGCCTTACAGCCTAGGGGGCGCTCAACCCGCCAATCCGTCAGCAGATCTTATCAAGATGCTGATGGATAAAATGTCCAGTCTCGAAGCCTCTATTTCTGGTTCAAGCAATACTTTGTCATATGAACAAATTTGCAACGAGCCTATCCATCCTTCCGTCCCTATTCGACCATACCCTAACCATTGGGAGCTTCCTAAATTCTCTCGCTTTCAGAGTAAGGAAGACCCTCAGCAACATCTACGGGCATTTAGACATGCCTGTTATCTTATTTCCCATGACGATGCGTTACTTTTACGCACGTTTCCTATGTCCCTTTCTGGCCCTGCCCTTGACTGGTATAGTTCGCTTGCCAGACACTCTATCTATTCATTCATCCAACTCGCCCAACTATTTCTTGACCATTTCTCGATCAACATCACTAAACAAGTCTCAATCACAGACCTTTACTCCATCAGGCAATTTGACGACGAATCAATTGTCGATTTTGTCACTCGTTGGAGAGGTCTGATCAACCAGCTCTCCTTCTCTTTGCCTCAACCCGAGCTCATCGAGCTCTTCTCTCGAGCATGTGCCAGACACATCTCTTCTACCCTGCGGATTCAGACATTCCGCACTTTTGACGAAGCTTTCATCATGGCTCGAAAGCTCGAACTCCGCGCCCTTGAAGAAGATAAGGTCAAATTGCGTAATACCAACGCAAAATTCACTGGCCATTCTTCTTCCAGACCTTCTTCTTCTGCCAATTCCGAATCCAAAGGAGTGGCCAACACTGTGGTCGTTAGATCACCATCCTCGACAACAACTAATTACTCTCAACCTTCGACATCTCCCAGCATCACCAAACAATTCCAACAACGGTACATTCAGCGTTCTTACACTCCACTTGGAGAACCATACGCTTCCGTTTTGGAAAAACTTCTCAAGCAGGGGGTCCTCAATCTCCCTCCAATCCGACCACCTCAATTTGACCCTTCTAAAGCCATCCCTACATGGTATAGGGAGGCCGACTTCTATCCCTTTCATCGCGTCCAAGGCCACGACATTGACAACTGCCGAACCTTTAAAAACATCGTCCAAGACATGCTCGACAAGGGCGATCTCATTTTAGATAACCCGAACGCCCCTCCCAACCAACACATCGACATTTTCAAACAACCATTTCCTAATCATCCGCCTACTCAAAATAACATCCAGACTTCGACTAATGACTCTCAAGACCATGACATTCACACCATTAGCACTATCTTGCCTCTTGTCCTTGACCAACCTCTTCCATTAAAGGATGAGGAACCTTCTTCCCCTACTAGTCCTCCATCTACCTCTCTTGCATTGGAGGATGCTTTGACCACATCAAGACCATCAAGCCCACCTTCGTCCGAAGATCCTACCTTGCCTCCTCCTCAACTACAAGTAGAAGGCACGATCATCCATGCCCTCTGCCCGCTTGAGGAACCGCCCTCTTTTATTTCTTCTCCACCAAGAGAAGAGCCAGTCTCTCCACCTGTTTCAACCGAGGAAGACCCAGTCACGGTTTCCTCCTGCCCTTTGCGTGAGATTTCTATATCTCGCTCACCTTCGTCCACATCTAAACCCAAACCCATATCTAACCTCGCCTCGCACAACGGTGGCCTTCGACCCAAACCAACGAAGACTACTAGACCTCATCGGAGAACTCCTCCTCCACCTTCGTCATTGCCCTCTATCTTGGGCCCGCATCCGTCCACTTTAATAGGAGTGCTTCCCACTCCCGTCTTTCACAGAGGCACATCGCCTCCATTACTCCCTCATCCTATCAGACATACATCTCATCCAAACCTTCAACCTATGCCTCTTTCACCTCCCAAACCAATGTCATCAACCCTCACTGCAATAAAACATCCAGACCCGTTAGCAGGTTCATATACCTTGCTCCTACGGCACTTGTTGCAGTCCTCTCGTATCGACCTCCCGCCTCTTAGACAATATCAATCTCTCGGACCAAAACCACCTTGGTTCGACCACACTTGCATTTGTGCGTATCATCGCACGCCTGGGCACGACACAGAGCATTGTCATGCCCTCAAGGTCGCCATTCGCCAATGTTTGGCGAATGACACCTCTCTTCTCGACCACATCATCAATAAACCTTCAACACCACCTCACTCATCAACTCTCAGATCAAGGCCCTCTTGGTTCGACAACTCTACATTCTGTCACTATCATCACATTCTGGGACATGACACTGAGCGTTGTTGCGCTCTCAAAGCTGTCATTCGTCAACACCAGAAAAAGGATTCCTTGCCCATCAAGGATCCTCTCGACCACCTCTTCAACAAAACATCAACCCTGACTCATGCCTCTCCAACCTCATCGCCTAAATCGGCATCTCCACGCCAGACTGTGGTCCCTTTGCCACCTTTGACCCCCTTATTCGACATTAACACCGTCCATCTGACCACTAAACCTCAACCGACCTTAACCAATCTTTCAAACATTCTCCCTACCCGCTGGGGGGATTCATCCTTCATCCAAACTTCGACCAACTCTTCAACCCAGTCTCTACCACGTATCAATCACTCATCTCGACCAAGTGTCCATCGACCCAACCTCCGACCAATTATTCGACCCAACCTCCGACCAATCATTCGACCAGTCTCAACCAAGCTTCGACCACATATCAATCAACCAGACCTCTCAACCAAACATTTAACCTTTTTCAACCAGCCAACGACAATGTCAACCGACTTCACATCCATCAATCAACGCCTGACCAATCTGGAAAGAGCCAAATTGGGGCATGTTTCCTCCCAATTGACTCGGACCTTAACACACTAGCATGGCCCAGGGTCTTATTAGACCTTAAACCCCTTTCTGTCTTGCGTCTTCGACCTTTCTTCTGCTAGTCGAGTACTCGTCTACTTGGCACGTAACTTGAGCTCATCCCTTGAGCAATCCTCGTCCTCTTAATCCTCATTCCTTTCAACCCTATTCCTCTTAACAAGTCCTCTACACCCCTTTTAGGATGCAGTGATGCTTTGTCCTAATAAAAAGGGGGCGTCCTTGAGCTTCTACAGTCTTGTCTGTGACTCTCATTTCTATCAATATATCCAAATCGCGATGTCAAAACATATCCATGGTCACTAAATCAAGTCAAATCAAAAAGACAGACTGATCCCTCGAAGGACAGCTGTACTATCATTGCTGTATTACTAGACTGATCCCTTGAAGGACAGCTAGGCCAACTTATCAAACATTATCAAGCAAAAATATAGACCACTCCCTCGAAGGATGGCTATGACTACTCTGGCAATAAACAGCAACTATTTTAGAAGCTTCCCGCATCGATCAGCTTCACAACATGACCATTACATCAAATGACATCTCTATGCAGGCTTCCCGCATCGATCAGTCTGCGCAAAAAAAAAAAAAAAAAAGTCATGGACATTGGCTTGTAGTTGTCTCAGGGTCTCCTATAAAAAGGGGCAAGGTTATTCCTGCTCTTACACTGGGTTACCCTATCCTCCTCCTATCACCGGCTCAAGGGACTTCGAGCTCACTTTAATGTCAAAGTGATTCGATTACCGTTCTAACTCAACACTGGTCAACGACGTAATGCATGAACGGGGCTTTGGTTCTAATCACCCCTATCTATGCTTCCTTTTCTGGTCCTTGTCAATGAAAGAGCAATTTGCCTTTCATCTTTTCTCTACACTTTGGTCACGCTTTGGCCACGTCTCTTGTCGACTCATCCTTAAACCAAGCCAACTTCAACACTTTTTCACTCCATCCTCGACATTTTCAACATGACATCAGGTATCATCCTTGTCCATTTCGCATAGTTCCCATGGACACCAATACACATGGAAACTACCGACCAGACCCAATTTATGTTAAGCATAAACCAATACTTGCTGAAGCATAAATAGACCCTTTTATTCATTTTTAGCATATATCCATCACGACTATGGAAACTTGCTAGGGATGAAAGACCCTCGACCACTTCTACAGAATACACCATCTGTAGCATCCTTTTATCCTCATCTTAGCCTCATCATTTCGACACATGACCAATCTCATCATCGACCATTTGACCCTCTTTGTCCGAACTACATTGGTCTGAGGCCCTAGGACAAGGGCTATGTAGGCAGCACTCAGATACCACATCTTCTGAGGTTAGCTCGACCACCCCCATTTGTTCATCTCTATGATGGACAAACCTTCTCTTCTTTGACTCTTATCACGCCCAACTTCGTCACCTTTGACCAAGACCCTTTGACCAAGACCTTTGTCCACGACCACTCATTCGACTTTGACCAAGACCAATCAATCCCTCTGACCCTCCCTCCCTTTTAGGGAGAACTACATCGGCCTGAGGCCCTATCATCAGGGCTATGTAGGCAGCACTCAGTTGACATGGGGTCTTCTGGGGTTAGCTCGGCCGCATCCTTTCGTCCATCCATCCTCTTGACCAATGACCATTGGCGACCATGCCTATCTCCTTCTTCTTTGACCTTCTTCCAAGACAATGTTGCCTTGGTTGTTTTTGCGTGTATGCTATTCCATGGCTGGTTAGCAGAATTGTTCGCAGACCTTTTTTGACCCTTCACAAGTGTAGGATCATGAGCCAGTTGATCCCTACTACTTGTGGCCTTTTTCGTGTTTCTGGGAGCACTTCCTGAGCCCTGGATACCTGGGACACGACGACCATTTGGAGCTTTAGCTTAGATTGAGTGACCCGATCAGCAGACGACTAAATGCTGGGGCCCGGTTACTTCAATTTTGGCACTCCTTGACCCTTGACCTGCGACACTTTTGACCTGACCATCTTGTGCAGTGGTATGCGCGCAATCATGACTTTTGCAGCGTTTTCACTCACTTCTCATCTTTCTCATCCACCTTTCATCAAATCAGCACCCGATATCAGGTTTCCTTCTCTCGACTCCCGCTTTGAGGGGGAATACCTCATCCATGCTTTGGGGCAATCATCCACATCATCCCTCACCTGGGGCAACCACTCCCTGTTTTTGTCTTGCAGTTCGTCTAGAACAACCAACAAGACAAAAAGGGGCAAATGTAGACACCTAAAAAGTGTCTAACCCTTGGTCCTTTCTCCTTCCTAGTCCCCCTTGGTCCCTAACCCACCTAAGTCTTATTAATTGGAAATAAACACCTATTTTTAATTAAATAAGGCCCCTCTTTCCCTCTCCTCGCCACCTCGCCACCCTAGGATACCCTCCTTGGATCCCCTTTATTCCCCACATGGCCATTTAATGCCTTAGTCTCCCATTCCAACCTCTCCTCTCGTCCATTTAACCCCGTCGACCGTTTCATCCTGGTATTCATTTGACCCGGCCGTTGGGAAACGGATGAAAGGCTATTTTTAGCCTTTCTCCGGCCTTTCAGCCGCCGACGTCGGTCAACCTTCGGCCGACGTCGGCGATATTGCCAGCGTCGGCAGCCTTCTTAACGTTCTTCTGCACCGTTCTTTCTTCCCCTGGTTCCGTTTGGCTTTTCTCCCCTTCTCTGCGTCTCTAACTCTCGCGTCCCGACTCTTTAATCCTTCATATCAGACCCTTGTATCAGTCCTGCACTTGACCTCTCTCCCTCAGGTACACAGCAATCTTCTACAGGTGAACAACAGGGACTCTTCATCAGTAACAGGACTTCAACAAGCAGCAACAGGACCAACACTTTCTTCAGCAGGTACAGGTATGTTGTATTCTATTTTGTTTCTTTATGCTTTCTAGTTATCTCTAAACTAGATTCAGCTCTCCTTCTCCCCCAACCCAGACTGTTAACCAAATCACACAGCCCCGTATTCCCACCTCTTTGATTGTCCTCCTCTGTCCCTTTCTGTCTATTTCACTCCCCCTGTATCTCTGCCTAAGACCATCCATAGACCCGTCCATCAGACTCAAACCAGACCTCAGACTCAGACCCGTCCATCAGACTCAACCCAGACCTTAGACCAAGACCCGGAGCATTCACAGACCAGAACCTGACCAGTCCCGTCTACAGGCCATTACCCCGACCGACATCGGTCATTACCCCCACCGACGTCGGCATACTAACCAACGTCGGCAGACCTGACAACCGACGCCGGTAGGACCACCGACGCCGGCGACTGTGACCATTTTGGTAGCTTCTTCCAGGTAAGCATTTGCTTCCTTTTTCTCTTTCAGTTTTGTTATTTATTTCAGTCCCTTTCAGCATTCTGTCTTTTTATCAGACTTATCTTTATCAAAACAGTGGGTTGACCTCCCTTAAGGAAGTTCTCATACTTCTGGGAATAGGCTTTTGCCTAGCAACCCACCCTCTGTCTATCTAACACCTTTTTGTCCGAGTTTTCTTCTTTGCAGGTGTCATTCCTCCACAGCCAAAGAGGAGTGCCCACGAACGTCTAGATTTACGGTGCGCAATCTTATGTCCAGGTACTTCCAAGCCTTGTCCTTCACTTTCTTCTAGTTTCTTTCTTTATAGTCTTAAAAGCAAATTTGAGGTAGAAACACCATTGCCTTCACATTCAAAATAAAATTAGATATTATTCGAGAAAATTTTCTTCTTTGATATTTATTACTAATGTAACGAAATCAAATTTTTATGGCCAACCCAAGAACCCTTCCATTTATGTCATGGAATTCTAAGAGCCTGCTAAATTTTCAGCAATGGAATCCTACCTAAAATATATCTTTAAAATCCCTCCCAACATTCATTGGAGATGATTCCAAAACTCACATAAGCCAACATTAAAGATGTGTAAAATTTATACATAATCCATCATATAACTAAGCTATATTTAGTGCTTATAATAATTGTATACTCTCTTAGAGGTAGATCCCAAGAATGGTTCTGGTCATAGGCCATGCAACTAATTAAAAGTTGGGATCAATTAGGACAAGGAATTCACATTAATTTTAAGAAAAATATATGGGAAAGAAAACCTATATAAATTAGACCTATACCAGCTATGGCCATCCTATATTATTTGAAATCCCTTAATTATGATGTTTCCCTCATGATTAAATCCCTAGGAGGAGAGACTCTTCCTAAGGCTTATGACCATTGTTGAAATAGGTGGAAGATAACTTATTAAAGCTACTCAAATCACTCCCATGAATATAATTCTATTTTTTATTGATTTACTTATTGTCCATACTCCCCAAAACTCCAATTAACATATCTAAAACCCACCCCAACAACCCAAATCCGATACACAAGCTCTATTGTAATGGAATAAGTGAGAAGACAAGTAGGGGAACTTTCAAGAGAGTTTTTGGATTTTTAGAACCAAATGACTACTTAGAGCCTAAAAAAATTATTCATATAATTCATCCCAAGGCTTTGTGATTTAAACAAACAAAGTCTCATACCCAAGACATTAATTGATCCACTTTCCCCATGCTAATAAAAATTCATGCATGTCTCATGATTTTCCATCTCAGTACCTTCTCAAGCCTTAGTGAACCCAAAAATAATATGAAATAAGTTAATGTTTGAAATCCTGACATATTTCTTTGATAATGAGAGAATCAACAATGGGGTTTTATGCTTATATGAGGAAAGAAGAGATAACTTAGCAGAGGTTGAGAAATAAAAATCATAGTTAGATAATTTAGAGGAGGAGTGGATTATTATTGAGCATCATAAGAAATTATAATTTATGTAATAGTTATTTTCCAACAAGGCCATTCACAAGATGAGAGAGAGTATAAGATGAGAGATAGTATACCTGTTATCACTCTGGAGTGCACCCTACTTGAAGATGTGTAAAACACACCATCTCTTTAGCTGATATAATTGGAACTTCTCAGAGTGTGGGTGACTCTATAATAATAATAACCTCTAGAGATGGCTGGTTCCCTTAAGATTTATCTCTAAAAACTAAACTATTTTAATTTTTGGGGATGAAAAGGGATAAAGAAACTGAAATGAGAAATCCTATCTAAATGGGGTGATGCACCTAAATGATTGATATTCTATGAAAGATTTATAAAAATAATTAATACACACATATTAATCTAAAATAAAACTCTACATTCAATCCTAAACATAAGTGTTTCAAAAGAAGGCCTGAAAGAAGCTTGCAAAACAAATTCTATTCCTAGCTCTTCAAATGACCTATAAAGGATGAGATTTTCACAATAGGTGAGGAAAGGACCTAAAAAAAGGGATATAGATATCAATTATATTATGGTACACAATAAAAAATAAACTCTATTTTGATCCATAAAAAACATATGCAAAAAATCTTATTTATTTGATAAATGGTGTCAATTACAACTTCTTCTTTGCCTTCCGAAATTCATCAAAAATGGCTTCAAAAAGCCAATATATAAGTATAAAACATTAAAAAAAGCCAAATTAACATGAAAAATAGAAGTATTATTCTTAATTGAGTTAAAATAATAATGAAATCCTTATAAAAAATTAAATAAAGGCTTTAAAATCTTCCAATTCTTTAAAATTTGCATGTTCATTTTTGGCATAAAATTGAGAAGTGGTGGGCCCATGTTGACTTGTCAACCTTCCTTGCATGAAAATAATAAAATAAATTAGAGTATAACTCCATATTTAAATTGATTTTAATTTCTTTAAAGTCTTTATCTTGCATGAAAAGCATGGGAGATGCATGAAACTAGTCAAACTAGTCAACCGATGAGATTTGACCCTTAAGGACTAGTTAACTCAACTTGAGCTCAAATTGCACGAAATGAAACTTGTGGATTGAATTTAAAATGGTATATAAAATTAAAAAACATATATTAAATGTGATAACTCCAAAATTAATTTATTTGATATATTTTCAACACCATTCTTTACTTGCTTGATTGACCAATTAGGCCTAATAGCTTATCTTCTTGCATTTGGAATCCACTAAACCTAAAATAATAAGCCATGAAAATTTAAAAAAAAAAAAAATCACCTGAAAAAAATTATTCATCACCAAAATATTTTATTTTGATGAGAAAACACTTGTCATTCAGTCAACAGGGTTGACTAGGCTTATTTTGTTCCATTTTCCTACAGACTGGCCATTTCATTGAGCCGGTTAGGACAATTTTGAGATGATTCATGACCAGAATAAAATTTTAGGATGAATAAAAAGTCTTATAATTATATATATATTGATTATATTTCATTGAATTGTCTTGTACTTCATTTTACATGTTTTTTTCCATGAAAGACATGATTTATGCCCTCATCTGTACATAGCCATACATAAAATTGACATTTATGGAATCCTCTCTAAGTTTAATTTAAATTTGAAATGTTTTATGTTGATCTAAGATGGTTTTATGGTAATAAAATCAAATTTTTGCAAAACTAGTTTTTTAAGGGTTTAGGCTGGCTTTGAAGTTGAATTTTCAAAATAATGGTTCATAAAGTACAGACCTCCAAATCCAAAAAATTTTTCATTTATGTGTATAAAATTTACCCCCACAACATCTTTGAAAATATAGGGTTCCCATTCAAAATATATAAAAAGTTACCATGTGGTGAAATCTGTGTGTGGGGTTTTGACTACATTCTGAGCTACCTACACTCTTAATGATTATTCATAAATCAAAAATACTAAAATGGTCTCAATTTTTAATGAATTATAATTAAATATTATTAATAAAAACATAATAATAGAATTAATCCAAACTCCACATGTGGTGAAAGATATGAGCATTTGAATAGGAGGCTGGGAAGGGTGTCTAGAACTGAAAAAATGAAAAATTCACCAAAATGAAAATAACTCCTAAAAATATTTAAAAAACATGAAAAAATCATCATGGGTTCTTTAATATGCTATAAAAACACTCTAAAATCACATTTTTCTTAAAAAGTCAATAAAACATCTTTTTGGCCTTTATGCTTGTTTGCTTGCAAAAACCTGTATGAGCATGGTTTGCTTAAAATTTAGATTTTTGACACTCTTTAAAGGTATTATTATTATTTAATAACATCATTCCATTCTTTTCAAAATTTTACCTGGACTTAGAAACCTTTGTGGCACTCCAGAATGATGCCTACTCTAATGGTGATCTCCAACGGACATGCTAAGAACTATTAAAAAATAGAGATAATCTCCACTTTTCCAATGGACATGAATTTTTTTTATAAGGTCATCCAATTCATAATGACCTTGTATACAAAATTTGAGTTCCTAAAACCACTTATAGCTCCTAGAATTTTTAATTTTCTATCAAAATTAATCCCTGTGCATGGATTATCTGCATATTTTAACTTGACAATGCTATTTTGAAATAATAATGACCCATTTAAAATCCATTTTTGACAAAATTTGGTGATTTTTAGGCCTTAATTATTTGGTTTGACCAACTGTAAAAGGCTATGACTTGTTTTATGAAAGTTTTGTATGATAGGAGTAGTAATTTAGACTTGATAGGTCAAATTAATAAAAATTTTGGAAAATTTTGAGGGTTGAACATAATGCTGGTCAAATAAATTACAAAATATGACAAGGATATACTTGGATATACATTGAATATTGGAAGATCTTTTGCAGACAAAGACACAAACAAGACAACTGACACAACAACAAACACATGCACATGTACACTTAGAGGAATGGATAAAAACAACTTGAAAAGGGAAAAAACAACACTGAAAACATGTGAAAATATGCACTTAGAGGAAAGTAACAACAAGAATTTTCTAATGTACAAACTAACCTCCAACTTGTTGGCCCTCCTATATCAAAAGGAAAGTTATTTGATGCACTATGGAACTTTGAAACATATTTGCTTCTTTTTGATAGCCCTCTTCTGTAAATTGAAGAAATTATATGTTCATGTGTTCTAGATGATGAAGATAGGCCTCCAAATCCCATTCTTAGGTTTTTGGATTGAAGATATGGATCTAAGATCCAATCATCTTCCTCCCATATTCTTCATTGTTGCATCAAGACTACTAATTCTGCCTCATTCATAGGTTGATCATGATTTGACACATTCTCATTCAATAATTGTATTGGCAAATCAAATGGTATGCTTGGATTGGTATCTTCATTATGATCTATTTGAGGTAGTGGCACACTAAGATCTTTAACCACTTGGAATGGAATTAAACATGGCTACAATATTTCATTAATTTCTTCTTGATGAATAGCTGCAACAATACTCTTTACAAAACATTCCTAAATCTCCATAAGGATTGGAGATGGACTATCAATTTTTTCAAAAAAATCTTCAAATCATCTCAAAAGGCCTCTTCATCATGATAAATTGAAAGGACATGAAATTCATTTTCAATCTTACCATTTGAAACATGTTGATCACATATTTCTACCTTTTGGATGAAGTCATATGAAGGTTCTTGATCTACTGTACTCGATTCATCTTTATCTTTTGTAGAAAATGGCATCTCATTTATCCACTCAAGCTCCAACTCATCTTGTTTTGGGATCTCCAGAATAAAATTGATTTCTTAAAGCTCTAAAACATTGGTGGAATCCTCAAATGAATCATCAACCTATTGTTCTATCTCATCATCAAAATCTGTTATCTTAAGCTCTTCAATTTCATTCAATAAATCATGGTATAACTATTGCTAATGATCATATTCTTATTGATTACTTAAGTCACCTTTATTTTCTATCTCTTTGGCCGCATCTTCTTCATTTACCTCATAAAGAAGAGGTTCTTACTCTAAAAGTGGCATGGTAGATCCCTGAAAGTATTCAGTAAGATGTGAAAGATCTACAGAAGTAACCATAAATACCTGATTTTGCTCATGAGGTTGTTCTTCTTGGATCACCTTCACCTCATCTATAAAATAAACCTAAAGCTAAACCTAAACCTAAAACTCTATAAATTAAACCTAAACTAAAACTCTAGTGCCTCTACTCTATAACCTAAACCTAAACCTCTATAAACTAAACCCAAACCTAAACTAAACCTCTAGTGCCTCTACTCTATAAACTAAACCTAAACCTCTCTAAACTAAACCTAAACTAAACCTCTATAAACTATTCTTCTTATCTTAATAGTAGTATTTGATTGGTTGGTTGCCCCCATAATAGGGGCTAGGGTTTGAATCCCCAATTTTTAGATTTAAGTAGGCATGGAGTGAATGTCACTCCCAAGTAGGTACCAAGCAGAAACACCCTCTGATTCCTCCCTCTAATAACTAAGCAATATGGAGGGAGTCACTCCACAAAAAGGTTTTAGAGGAACCAACTTTTCCTCTCTGATAACAAGGACTGATTCCTCCTCTATAGTGATAGTGAGCCAAGCTCTACTCTATAGAGGAGTCACTTCCCAAAAAGGTTTCAGTCCTTTGTTATCTTTTATCGAGGGATAGTTCCATATGGAGGCCCCACCGAGCTATCATTTGTTAATTAGGTGGACAACTCTGCTATACTTAGAACTAGGGTGCTTGTAAGACAAGAGACAGACTCAAATAGAGTATAGGCTCTTCTCTTACTGGTATGGTATATGGAATGAAGGGACCCATGATCACATAAACCCA
This sequence comes from Torreya grandis, assembly GCA_037957365.1. Taxonomy (NCBI): domain Eukaryota; kingdom Viridiplantae; phylum Streptophyta; class Pinopsida; order Cupressales; family Taxaceae; genus Torreya; species Torreya grandis. Next base: position 464,643 of record JARHVA010000320.1, on the reverse strand, counting down.
CTCTAAAATAGAGTCCTCTATAATATCTATCATCTATATATAGGTTCTAGATAAGAGGACCTCTAGAGCAGAGCCTAGCCTCTCCTAGATTAGACAAATTAACTTAACTTCTAGGAGAGAAGAGAACTCTAGAGTTAATTCACTGACCAAGCAAGTATTATACTGTATGCTCTAGTTTTAGTCACTACTAAGAACAACCTTGTTCGAATACCTTCATGGCATTAGCAAAATTTAGTCGAGAGTTATCAGCTCTAAGAATAGAGGCCATGGGGTAGGGACCGGAGAGGGATACAGGGTTTGTTTTCTACTCGGATAGCTACTCCTCTCCTCTCCTCAAAAGAAAGTAAGGTGCCTTTAGAAATAAACTTATTTTATATTTTTTTCTATTTAAGCCTTGGTTCCCCTATTACTAGATGGTTGGTGACTAATGTAAACTAAACTAAGCCTTTCAAGTCTCTGGGCTCAGGATAGGTTCCCTAGTTTCAGTTTATCTTAGTTTTCAGCTGATTGGGCTCATCTTGCAATATGTACTTGGGTTTGTTTGTTTGTTTGGGAAGACACTCTCTTAGTTCTCTACTCTACCTCTTATTGGACTCTGGCTTTTGAGGAGGAAGGGATGAAGGCTGAATGATCTCTTTCTTGAATTCAACATCCTGAATGATGCTTGATTGTTCCTCTTTCTTGCTTGACTCCATGATTTGGTTCCAAGATGGGAAAGATAAAAGCTCTTTTTTGACCTTTTGATTTTGGTTTTTCTCCTCTTTCCTTGTCTTTAGCTCCAACTCTTTTATTTACTTATCAATATTATTTTATAATATCTTCTCTTTAAAGTGGTCAGTGATCTCAATAGCAGGCTATCCCATAGCAACCTCTTTCTTTCTTTAACAATTATCTTGGATAGATCTCCAAGAAGGGAAGGTCTAAGAAACATAAGAAGAACTTGTCAAACTCAAATGGGCTCTTGGAATGGTCACTTGACAAGGAATGGATGGCATATAGGAAGTTTTTTGTTGAACATGTTATTCTTTAAGGCCTTTTAGTTTATCCTCAATGCTCTGAATGTAACCACCTACATCCATCGTTTCACCAATAAGATTGTTTCAATTGTCTCTCTCAAGAGGTGTCCATTGTTATTTTTTTTTTCAATGACTCTCTCACATAATGGATTTGGTGAGTAGGGGTATCTTGGCTATAATAGCTCTATGAGTGTAGCTTTAGTGCATGCTTTTCAAGGCTCACTAAAGTTTGTTTAATTAATGGTATGGATTGGATAGCTACAAAATGGCCATGATTGGGTTGGCTAGATGGGTAGTATGGATCATGATACGACTGGTAAGGGTTAGTATTATGATAGAATGACTATTCATATGGAGGATCTGGGTAGTAATCCTGCATATATGCCTGATATAGATCCTCAAACTCCTGGTGAGGATCATAGTGTGGTCAGTCTACTAATTACAGTGAAGATAATATGGATCCATACTGAAACAAGCCATTGGAGACCATTAGTTAACTAAATACTGAAAGTAATCAATAGTGAAATGATTCTTGATGTTCATAACTAGCTTTGAGTGCCTAAAAGTTACACTGATTTTCTGAATGATGTCCCACCAAGCGTGCTAGAAACTGTTATCGCTCTAGAGTGCACCCTACTTGAAGATGTGTAAAACACACCCTCTCTCTAGCTGATATAATTTGGAATTCTTAGAGTGTGGACTCTGTACTAAGAATAACCTCCAGATAGGGCTAGTTCCCTTAAGATTTATCTCTAAAAACCAAACTATTTTGATTTTTGGGGATGAAAAAGGAGAAAGAAACTAAAATGGGAAATCCTATCTAAATGGGGTGATGCACCTAAATGATTGATATTCTATGAAATATTTCTAAAATTTAAGACACACATGAATATAAAAGAAAACTCTTCATTGAATCTTGAACATAAATATTTCAAAAGAAGCCCTGAAAGAAGCTTGCAAAGCAAATTTTATTCCTAGCTCTTCAAATGACCTGTAGAGAATGAGATTTTCACAGTAGGTGAGGAAATATTATAAAAAAAATGGATATATATCTCACTTATATGCTGGTACATAATTAAGAATACACTCTATTCTAATTTTTAAAAAAACATATGGAAACAATCTTCTTTATTTGATAAATGGTGTCAATTATAATTTCTTCTCTACCTTCTAGAATTCATCAAAAATGGCTTCAAAAAGCCAATATATAAGTCTAATAGCTTAAATAAAGCCAAAGTAAAATGGAAAATATAAGGATTAGTCTTATTTGAGTTAAAATAAGACTTAAATCCTTTTACAAAATTAAATAAAGGCATTAAAATCTTCTAATTCTTCAAAATTTGCATGTTCTTCATTTTTGGCATATAATTGAGAAGTGGTGGGCCCATGTTGAATTTTCAACCTTCCTTGAATGAAAATAACACCATAAATTATAATATAAATATATATTGAAATTGATTTTAAGTTATTTAAAGTCTTTATCTTGCATGAAAGGCATGGGAGATGCATGAAACTAGTCAATCGAAAAGATTTGACCCTTAAAGACTAGTTAACTCAACTTGAGCTCAACTTGCATGAATTAAAACTTGTGAATTGAATTTAGAATGATATATACAATTAAAAAATAAATATTTCATGTGGTAACTCCAAAATTAATTTATTTGATAGATTTTCAACACCATTCTTTACTTGCTTGATTGACCAATTAGGCCTAATAGCCTATCTTCTTATATTTGGACTCCATTAAACCTGAAATAATAAGACATTAAACCTAAAAAATAAAAAATTTCACCTAAAAAAAATTATTCATCACCAAAATATTTTATTTTGATGAGAAAACACTCACCATTCAGTCAACAGGGTTGACTAGGCCTATTTTGCTCCATTTTCCTATAGATTGGCCATTTTGATTGAGCTGGTTGGGACACTTCTAAGATTATTTATGACAAAAATAAAATTTTATTATCAATAAAAAGTATTATGATTTTATATACATTTATTATATTTCATTGAAGTGTCTTGTACTTCATTTTATATACTTTTTTCTATAAAAACATGATTTATGCCCTTATCTGTACATATCCATACGTAAAATTGACATTGATGGAATACCCTCTAATTTTAATTGAAATTTTAAAATGTTTTAGGTTTATCCAAGATTATTTAATGGTAATAAAATCAAATTTTCACAAAATTAGTTTTTTGAGGGTTTAGGCAGGCTTTGAAGCTGAATTTTCAAAATGATGGTTCATGAAGTACAGACCTCCAAATCCAATTTTTTTAAAAATTTATGTCTATAAAATTTACCCAAATAACATCCACAAAAATATTTGGTTCCCATTAAAAATATATAAAAAGTTACCATGTGGAAAAATCTGCCTATGGTGTTGTGACTGCATTCTAAGCTACCTACACTCTTAATGATTGTTCATAAATCAAAACCACTAAAATGGTATAAAATTTTCATGAATTATAAGTAAATAATATTAATAAAATAATAATAATAATATCATCCATCCAAACTCCACATGTAGTGAAATATATGAGCATCTGGACATGAGGCTAGGAAGTGTGTCTAGAACTGAAAAAATGAAAATGTTACCAAAATGAAAATAAATATTCACATTATTCCAAATGATTAAAAAAATCATCATGGGGTCTGTAACATGCTATCAAAACACTCTAAAATCATATTTTGCTTGAAAATTCAAAAAATCCTCTTTTTGGCCTTTATGCCTGTTTTCTTGCAAAAGCCTATATGAACATGGTTTGATTAAAATTTAGAGTTTTAAAACTCTTTAAATGTCTTATTATGATTTAAAAATATCATCCCATGCTTTTCAAACTTTTACGTAGACTTAGAAACCTCTGTGACACTCCAGAATGATGCCTACTACTATGGTGATCTCCAATGGATAGCTAATAACTATTACAAAATAGATATTATCTCCACCTATTCAATGGCCATGAATTTTTTTAATAATAATATCCAACTCATAATGACCTTGTGTACAAAATTTAAGGTTTTGAAACCACCTGTAGCTCCCAGAATGTTTAATTTTCTCTCAAAATTGATCCATGTGCATGGATTGTCTACATATTTGAACTTGACAATGTTATTTTCAAATTATAATGACCAATTTACAATCCATTTTTGAAATTTTGACCAGAATTAGTTATTTTTAGGCCATAATTCTTTGGTTTGACCAACTTTAAAAGGCTATGACCCATTTTTGGAAAGTTTTGTATGATAGGAGTAGTAATTTGGCCTTGATAGGTCAAATTACTAACAATAACTTTGATAGGTTGATTGAAAATGGATATTTAGGTAGGTTTTCAACTATAATGGGTGATTATTAAGATCAAACCTTGTCTACTTTTGAATAGATAACATGTCAGTTGATGCTAGAAGACCTTCTAAAGATTGATGAAACAAATTTTATTGGTAGTTATGATAATTTGTTCTCTATTTTTTCCTAGATTATTTTCTTTTTTAAGACAAAAAATATTAAGGTCTTTAAGAAGTAGAAAACTTGTAAGAAATTAGTGAAGACTTCATGATTTCAATCTGCAATGATCAAAGAGAGAAAGAATATGAGAGAAAATGGTAGTAGGAAAATAAGGAATCCTTTGTTTTAAAATATGAAGAGTGTCCAAGTGAATCTGGCTATAGAAATCCAATAAAATAACCTAATGCTTGGGATGATTCTACAAATATATAATTTGAAAGGGAATTCCCAATGATGTTCCTGACAATAAATAATGAGAAGAATCCAATGATCATGTTCATATTAGATCATAAGGAGGAGTCAATAATTGAATAATCTTAGCCTATTCATTCATTTACATCATATCCAAAAAGTGTTAATGAAAAATGGATGAAAGTTCAAAAAAATATTGAACGTAAAGAAGGAGAGCCTAAAATACTTGAAATCTTGTTACTTACTTATTTTTCACATCTTTTTTTGCCTCAGATTTGGTCCAATGGCATATAATCATTAGGAGAGGTAGATATTTTTCTATTCCTATTAGTGAGTTTGTTTGAAACTCACTAACATTTTTTAGAGTAGGATTTTTCCATTTTTTGCATAATAATATGTTTTGCATCACCCTACATATTTTATTTGAATCATGTATGTGTCTTATCATTTTTAAATAGTTTTTAGTAGGGATCTGTAAATAAAGGTTTAGAGAAAAGGCATCAAGAAGAAGAGAAGATGAGCTTAATTTTATTAAACTCGATAAAAATATTGCTTGGTAGAAAAGAATTGATCAAGGATAAGCCATGGGAGCAAATTTACAAAGATGCAAACTTCTAGTTTATGGCTTTTCTTATTAAAAACTAAATAAAATTTCACATAAGCCATCGGGGAATAAGTTGAGATCAGATCTACAAAGTAGGTATGGATGATCAATTTGGTAAATGTTTAGATCCATAGAACAAAAAAGAGGGAGATTCAAAGGTCTGAATACGATTATATCATGGAAGAAATGGGTATTTAAAATGGCTAAGTGTTTCTATTAAAAGGTTAGATAAATCTCAAAACATTTGATTAGAAGGTATGCCTTCAAAGTCATTATATATTACATATTTATTCAAAGCTAAATAACTTAAATAAATTTGGATTCCATGGTTGAAAAAATGAATGGACACATAGTGGCCATGAGCAATCTTGATGAAGGTATGAGGATTTCTAGTCGTAGATATTTCTTAGATCTAATGACATGAGATATGTTGGGAATACCTAATGATGTCATATCTCAAAAGAAGATCTAGTCATCTAATCAATAATATACCACATGAATCTCTACCCATCTAATAAGCTAAGAAAGATCACAGTAACTATAGAGATATATTCGAAATGAAATTACTGATTGATGATTTATTTTTTAGATTACAAAACCCTTCCTTCTCTTAATGTTATCTCCACCTCAAATAATGACAAGTATACATGATAGAAACTAATAAAAACATGGGAGATGCACATGTATTATAGAGATTTTAGTACCATTGATTAATTGACTAAAAATAATAAAAAATAGAGATCTTATTTTCCTACCTAGTTGTTATTGCCAATGTTTCACAATCACATAATCTGAGAAAGGAAATACGATATTCTCAATGGATATGATTTAAATAAATTCAACTAACCTAATGGTATTTATATGGGCCCTCACCCTTAGAATGATACATAATAATACACATTTTATAATATATAGTTAAAAAAAAATACTATAAATTTATACAAATGTTATAATTTCTCTTTTCCTGTATAGGAAAAAAGATAATAGGGAATGAAACTAGAGTTATAATGAAGGAAAAATTTATTATATTATTTAGTAACTGAAACCACTAAATCATTAATATCAACATTAACTATTGGTGCATGAATCATTAGCAAAGGAATGATTGGCTCATGGGCATGGGATACTGGTATTGATGAGTATGTTTTAGGCATAGAAATAAAACCCTCAAATACATTAAAATGGAGAAATGTTACATCTCCTATAAAGTTATAAAGCATAGTATAGGGGTGATGTAGAAGCCAAATATGCCTTAGGATCTCCATGGATAACAAAGCACTTGAGGGTAGAATATTATATGCTACTAGTTGTAAAGTATCAAATGCCAAACTAATCATATCCAAATGGGTTATAAATTATTTATGGGTTGTTTTAGGAATCTACTTGTTAAATAAAAATATATTTTTACCAACACTCAATAAGATACAATAAACAAATTATTCATCGATCCTCTCAAACCTAAAGATAGAGTGAATAAAACTAGGGGGGAGGTAGATTGAAGGAAGCATAATAAGTTGACTATATATATATATATATATATATATATATATATATATATAATAATGGAAATGAATGATCAAGACATTTATTAATGAAAATGGAAGATAAAACTCCTAATTTTATAAATAATTTGGAACATATGACTTGACCTCGATAAATGGTCATTTTAGAATAAAAATTATGATTGCAACAACAAAATCCAAATAAAAATATATACAATGATGAGAAGTGTGTAGGTAGGACCCTCAATGTCTAGTAAACATTTATGTTGAGCTTAGATTATTTAATGAACACATTTAAAAATGATGTGTGGGCTTGATGTGACTATAAGATTCATTAGTGGCATTAATTAAAAGGAAAAAATTATAATGAATAAATGAGTTATTAAATTCAACAAACATGACATAATAATCAACAAGGGATAATGTGAAATTAATACTAAACTCTCTAGGTGCTTTCATTTGAATTTTCTTAAGTAGTATTTTCACAATTACAAGGTTTCTAAGAAATTTAGGCTCATCAATTACTCATGGAATATTTTATGTCCTAATGGATGTTGGGTTCATCTCACCTCTTACAAAAATGATCCCTCAAAGTCACCAATAAATGTAAATCTAAAACATTACATTAGATGTGATTTTAGTTAGAAAACAAGAAACATATTTCATTGATCCAAAAATCAAAAGCTTTGGTTGAAAGATAATTCATAAATAAGAACAACACAATTCAAATAATGCGATCTCTGAAAAGAGATGTTTTATTTATCAAAATTGCAGACCCAAACATATGCCTATCTCTGAGAAGAGATGTCTGATTTCCATTTTGGGTTACATATTCATTTATAAATGTTTTTAAGGTGTGAGGAGGATGTGGAAGGTCACCAATATCAAGGGAGATTAAGTGGTTTGACTTCCATGATTTACAACAATACATAATTCAAGGAATTACTATTTTTAGAAACTTACTATTTTTAGACTGCACTACTAAAATTAAAATTTGGGGCACTTCCATTGGGTTTTCAAGGGTCAAAATTCATTGAGAAAATATCAATTCCATCTCACGATGTTCCCCTCATTATTATATTTCCAACATTTCAAACGGTGAGTCAATTGGAGCTACAGTACAAAAGTTATGGCGCCCGAAAGTTCCGCCATCAATTGGGGTGGACCCATCACCCGAATTGTCATCTGAATTGTTGCCCGGATCATTCATAATATATAAGGTGAAATGACAATGTTTATTATTCTCATTTTAGTGTCATAATGAATTTTAAGTTTTAAAATATTTTCATCCTCCACTTAACAGACTTGCATTAGTGTGAAAGAATTTAATTCCTTTAACGAGATATTCTAAATATCATTCCTTATTTTTAACTCATCTTCAAGGTATTCAAAAAATAGTTAACTATAAAATCTTCCAGTAATGGCTTCACTATGTAATCTTAATTAATATAAGGATGTAAGAATTCTCATTTTTAGTGAGAAGCTCTCTATATGATATTTAAAATGTAATGATGTGATTATTTTCTAAGAAACATGGTGATGTCACTATAAAGATGTCTCTCATATTTTTGGATAGGTAAATTTTGGGTATGGTTATTGTGTCATTGGATTAATGTCTAAGGGACCATTGAAAATTCAAAACATGTGGCAGTGATAAATGGTGTAATCTATTGGTATCAATATCCAATCATATAATTATCAAAATGATCTCTGATCACCCTATTTTTCTATTTAAGATTGGATTTATAATTTTAAGGCTTACACCCTAAGTCTCACTTGGCTTTGTCACATTGATATTAGGTCATCATATGCACTTTCATATAATTTCATGATATCCTTATGTTATAAGGAGTGATGTTAGATTTATATAAGGCCTCTCATCATTAGATCGATATTTCTTGGAATAATATTTTGTCATTCATCCACCCAAGACTAGGAACACAACTATTTGATTCAACTATAGACAAACATAGATGGATTTATATTCATGGAAGATTAATCCATAAATCATATGATAAAAAACATTTTATTTTTAGATATGGTGGTTAAATCTATTAATAAATTACAAATAGAGGCAATTTTCAAGGATGTAGTCTTGACATCGAGTTAAAATCCACATAACAGTTATGACACATATATTCATCCTAATCAAGTAGGAGGGTGGGATTATTTTTATAGAGGTATCCCATGCCATGTATTAATGGAAATATAAAAAAAATTCTCAAAGGGGAGTCCATCATATCTATATGGAGCATTATGAAAATAAAATTGATAATACTTATCATAAAATACATCTTAGGTACTTAATGATATAATTCATACTTTTACCTCTCTTCTCTTCTGATATATATTTTTATTTCTAATTTTTAGTATAAAATGTTTTCTTGTGAATTATAATCCTACTACTTATTAATAATTTATATCTAAACCCTTTTTATTTTTATATGTATGAATATATCGAGCCCACATTGCAATACATTATGATTGTGCATATTTCCTATGAGTAACAAAATTATTATGGCTCTTATTTGTCTACCCTTTGGTTCTAGGATTGATGTGGTAATTCCATTTATGGGTTGTGACTTGACTTTAAAATTTTATTTTGTAAGTTATTTTATTTTCCCTTCCTACATTCTAGCAACATTAGGTTCACATAGATAAGGAGTCATATGCTTTATTATTTTGGTGCACCACCCCATTTTCTATTTATTTATATCTCCCTTTTCCCTTCCAAGTTTTTTTTATTGGTAGGTTCAAATTAGAATAGGAAACATAACTAGTTGTATTTGGAGATTCCCTACTAATATAAATGTCAAACTAAGTAGATATCCCATGTTATATTTGATTTGTGGGCTGCATTCAATCAGAAAAATTTAAACATGAAAACTTACTTAAGATATTATTTTTACACTTTAGCTTTTGTTCCTTTTTAACATGCATTTATTTATTTTCTAGAAAAGACTAAATTATAAACAACATTATAAAATTCTTCATAACCATGATATTAGAAAAATAATATGTGATAATGATAACATTTTATAAGCCTATGTAGAATATAAGGAATCAATTGTGTGTGTGTGTGTGTGTGTGTGTGTGTGTGTGTGTGTGTGTGTGTGTGTGTGTGTGTGTGTGTGTGTGTGTGTGTGTGTGTGTGTGTGTGTGTGTGTGTGTGTGTGTGTGTGTGTGTGTGTGTGTGTGTGTGTGTAAGGTTTTCTAGATCAAAATACATAAACATTTGTACATATAAATATTTTTTCCACTTTCATCCCTAGATGGTGGGAAAGGCGCTACACTCCCTAAGGAAGTTATGAATCTAGTTGCATTTAGAGATGCCAGTAGTATCTAGTTACGAGATCATAACTCTAGGACTTCTCCCTACACTCTAACCAAATTAGTCTCTAGCTTATTTCTCTATCTACAAGGACCATATATGTAGTAATATATAGGGTCAATATAGCCTATGATGTAGACACATACTACCATGTTTTAGCCTCTCTTATTTTTGGGATTATCAAGAGAGTTGTAATAGTAGCCTTATCCTATCACCATATGTCTTGTGTAGCTACTCCAACTAATTATAAAGATCTCACTCGATCTTCAACAGAAGGTTAAAAAGGATCCCCCATATTTTTGGTGTCATGCTTTAGAAATACATCATCTATAATATCGTAGTGGGTAGTATTGACAATAGTCCCTCACTATGCTATCTCTAGTGCTAAATTTATAAAAATTAAACCAAATTAATACCATATCTTGATATTTATATCAAGTATGCAAGTAAATATATCACTAAGTGCCTATCACTTATATCTCTAAGAGTAGAAAATATAAGTGATAGTAAATAATTAATGTTCATTTATGGTTTTATGAGAGGTTATCGATGATGGTATCTCTATTTTCCATACCTCCAAGGATATGCCCACTATCTAAACTTGGACTAGGTCAATCCCTTACCCATTTCTCATGCTAGACCACTAGGATTTAATGATTATTTGGCCTCACCTCTCCTTACATCACCCATCTATCCTATCTAGGTGGTTGTGCCTTAGCCATAGGTTCATCAAGACCATCACCCATATACTCCTCTTCTCTCCTCTCCTAATAATAACATCTTCATTATCTCCCACTATGTGGGCCATGATTAGGTCTCAAAATTGGGATGTCAACTAGTATGCCTTGTACCCCTACTCCTCAAAACTCTCTTGATTGTCTCACCCAATGGGGTTGGACTACTAATGGTGTTGTTGGTTGTACCTATCCAAACTATAATAGGAATTGATTGTGCAAGTGAGGCTTAGACTATTAAGTGTAATGACATGTGATCTAAACCCTCATACATTCCTATACTATGGAGGGCCATGATGCCCATGAGTCCATATTTATTTGGTATAACATCCATATGATCTAATCTCTACATATAGTCTATAATGATGGTTGTATAGGGATATGTATCATACTTGATCCTACTCCTACATCCTCACCTAAGGTTGGTGGCCCTTGATCTAAAGTGATAGCCTTGCTTGATGATATAAAGGGTACCTCTCATATATCCAATAGGTGAACAAAATGATTGGATCTATGGTTTTCTATCATTTTATCTACATCTCATAAAATTCATGTACTCGATACACCCTGATCATAACTCCCATATTATACATAGTGCTCTGCTCTAAGTCAGACTAACATAAGAATATACTATATAGTAACACTTTCCCATCCAACTTGTGACACAACATTCAAATTTTCACTAAACTAATGATAGCCATATGGATATTTGTAATGATATATGTATACAATAAAGATCCTTATGATCAACTTACATTGATCATACTTTTCAAACCCTATGGCCTGTCAGATAAACTCCTTAAACTCTACTATAGATAGTGGTCTATCATAAATAATAGGTGTGCATTCAATGAGAACCCATAATATAAAGTTCACATCCTCTAAACTAATGGTTCCCTCCATTGTATCCCTATCCACCAACCCCTTGAATCTATCAATGATCCACTCCTACCACCCAAGAAAAATAACAAATATCTCTATGCTAAGAGGGACCCAACACATCTCCATGATCCCTCCAAATCTTAGACTGATCAACCTTGCTTTATCCACATATATAATTTTGGAAAATAAATATGGAATCTAGATAATTTCTAATATCATCCAAAGTCACCTATATCTCTATAACATATCAAAAACAATACCAAGTTAGATTTTGATAGAAATTTTTGAAATAAAATTAAAATATAACTAATTTTTTTCATCATAATTAAAAAATGGTCTTTATTTATATTGAATTAGTAAGTTTTTCTCTTTTTCTACTACATAATCCACTTATATTTTCTACTACTTCCCATGTATTTCTCATCAAATTATATCAATCATATTTATAGTGTATCAACCATATAATTCTATCCTATGACATCTATCACATACATATTATATTAGACATATAATATGGTATCAACCATGAAATTTTATATCAAATTACTTACCATATTTGTAAGTATTGACCAACATATGTGATACTGATTTATACAATGATTTTTGATACTTAATTCATCGTCCAATCTAGATTGTATTAGCCAAGATTATGATTTTTCTTCACTCAATTATATCAGCCTAATTAATATAGTTACTTGGTAATGATTATTTATTACCTTTGACCTAATAAATATACCCATCCTAAATTTGACACTTGGCATACTAGATATCACCCATCAAAATTTTCTCTACATTGTGACACTTTTTGGGAAAATTTTCACTACATGGATTTTCCTTGACACACAATTTTCCTATATCTAGTATATCTACCCTATTTTACCAAAAGAAAAAATAAATGCATCACCTAGATATATAGCTCCTAATATCTCACCATGGTGACCTCTCATGCACTTTACTCATTTTCCTCTAGCAGTTTTCTCAAAAATAGCTATGAACAAATGGAATTATCTTCACTTATTTGTAATAAAATTTAAAAATTTAAAAACCTCTCATTATTTAATATTTCATATGTTTTTTTCTTGTATGTCCTTTTGATGAAATGAAATAAGAATTGGTATCTTGGGAAAATAAGGAATGTTTTAGGTGACAATAAAAAAAATCCATAAATTTGGATTTATCTTTTATTTTTCATATCTTCTTATCTATCTTACAAATTGGGATCTTCTATTAGCTATGACACATGTAGACACATTTTTAAAGTTAGTAACATAAGTGAAAGTATATATTTATATTTATTTACTTACTTTTTAATTATTTCAACATTTATTTTATATTATGCTCTTTTGTGTTGTTATGTCTATTTCCCAAAGTACCATCTTGTGTTACACTATTATGTTATGTCATGAGCTTTGGGTGGGGAATATACATACACCTAAATTTTATTTATTTATCACTTTCCTAAAAGTTTATCTTTTAGGGGATTATTAGTGTATTAATATCCTTGAGTGCATGTCCTAAATTGTGCACCGGGTAGGATCGGCTTGTGGTACTTTTTGAGCAATATTTGTATACTATTATATCATACTTTCATTACTGCTAATATAACCTCCTCTGAGTATCTTTCTCTTACCTCTCCATCTACTTTAAATTTAGTTTTTTTAGCCACCCTATATTCCTACTATATCATCTAGGTTGATATAATGTGTTTCAAACCTATATTTCCTTATATTATATCAACTTAGCTTATACAATTATAAGTCTTGTCCCTATCAGTTGTTCTATATCAGCTTGCTCATTACAATTTTGTCTAAGATGTCATCCTTTTTTATTATAATGGTCTAACTGATACTATTATCTTTGACTTTAGGTTTATTTTAGGTTATTGGAGACATATATACATGGGTCACATTATCATCCCTAAATATATCAAACATTCATATGTTATTCTTGAACTTGCTTTTATTCTCTTAAGTAGTGAAAGGAGTTATAGGTTAAAATATTGTCTTGGAGGTATAGTCTTGTTTAAGGTCTTTGAATATAAATAGGAGTCATTCTATGGAGGTGTCCTAGTCTTCGGAGATATTCTTCTTTCCATTTGAAGTATTCAATCTACAACATATCTTGAAAAGTTTCACTTGAGACCAAAGGGCAAATTGATGAGCTGATTAGTCCACACAAAGTTAAGTATCTATATCTATATTGTATTTAATTAATAGATATACTTGCATAATTTATTTCTATAGTGGATGTATTTTTTTGATACTTGCTTGTGATCCTACTTATACTAAATAATATGGTATAGTTATATGGTTACTTAGGCTTGTCATTATAAATTTAGGCTACATAGGTTTTCCATTGGTTTCCTATTACACCACTTACATTCTTAGTATTTTAGTAAGTTGTATTTATATTGGAGCTAGGATACCCTTGTTAATTAATTCCTTGCATGTGGTATCCTTACTATATCCTTGATACACCAATTTTCACCATTATTGCAATGATTGATATATCTTTAGGCTTAGTGAGAGTCATCATTTATATCATACGTGTAGACTTTGAAAATATATCCTCTTTAAATTAAGTGTGGATTACCCCTTTACTAGGTTTGAAACTATTCTAGGTCATTAATTGATAATCCAAGTTTACGTAGGGTTTATTATTATGACCTTGTTTATATCCTAGTCTATTGAGAGAAAGATGATTGTTATTGGACATCCTAGCCTATACATACAAACACTATAAGTCCCTACATATAATTTAAGAAAATAATAAACACTAATACTTTAGCACAAAGTGGTGCATATCAAAATAAAGGTTCACAATAAACCTGCACTATCAAATGTACACATAAATATTACATTATTAAATAACTAGTGAGCATTAAATGCCATAACCTTCTTTTTTGCCTTCATTTTTCCAAAGAATCAAACTAAGTCTTATTATGCAAAATACTTCTTAGTGACCCAAAATATCAAGAGGGTCAATTGAACTCACCCTCAACTTGAAATTAATCATGGAATTATTCCAATCACAACTAATCAAATATAGTCAATTACTAAACTAAAACCACTCTAGTATAGGGCCATGACAAAAAATATCAAACAAAAATATATGCACAGTACTAGTTTAACATATTAAAAGATGAAAAATAAGGTAAAGGCAGAAAATTATTTCTCTTATTATTTATACATGTGTGTATATATGTGTGTGTGTGTGTGTGTATATATATATATATATATATATATATATATATATATATATATATATATATATATGTTGTAGCATTATTTATTCATTAGACTCTTTAATCCTCATGATTATCTCATCGATCAGACATGTCATATCTTTAAAAAATTTAACCATTTTTTCTTCTAATAATCAAGGATATATATAACATTTCTTAAAATTGAGTGAGTTTATTCTCAATCAATGTGTGCCATTAGATAATAGTACAACTCACTTAGCTTGGTATTATTCCACTTGATTTAAAGATAACATTCAACATGCTATAAGACAAACATAGATACATAGAAATGAGTCAGGTCTGTGACCAAACTCAAACAAGTAAAATTGAATTTTTATACAAATTTTAGTTTGTCTCAAGGAGTTAACTAAGGAAAATCAAATGTTTTTTATATAATATAACCCTTTAATTTTATTGGGGTTAATTAGGCCCTAACTTACCTTGTTCAACGTAGGAGGTCTTAATTTCCTTAAAGTTATCTTATAGAATTTTTTTTAATCTGAAAAGGGTTACCTTAAGCTAGTTAAAGGTGAGATTAATCTTAAATTCACTCGCAAAATTATTCAAACAAAAATTTATTGGTCCATTGTGTTAGAAAATATTTACTTTTAATTTTAGCACAACATTTAACTCTTTTCCCAGAATACTATCCATTAAAAATAACCCAATTAATTAAACAAGAGAAAGCCAATACATTAAAATTACATTATATATATACCAAGTACTATATGCTTCTTCTAATCATAATTTTTTTTTTTAATTAGAGTTGAAACTTCTTGAACCAATATTTCATACAATAAATATAGCATCACTATCACATTATTCATTATATTTATATAACAAAATTTTGGAATAATCAAATCCAAATAAGAATCTCTCATAATTCATAATAATGCCTAGAGTAAAAATAAAACAGTTTTACTTTTATTTTTTTAAATTCAACTTAAAATAAATATATATGGTTACACTTCTTTACCTTAGAGTAGGGTTATTTTAACCATGATAAATAGGACACTTTATTATCTAAAAATTAATGATGAAGTTAGGGTTTCTATCTCAGGTTAAAATATATTCACAACATATTCCTAAATAACATAACATTTAATCATATTTTATTAAAGAGGTTACCATTTTTTATTAACTCTAATTTTAAGCTATTACTTACTGCTTATCCAAAAAAATTAAAGCCATTTCTCTATAATAAGTTAGATAAGATAGTTTTCAAATACCTAATTTAATATACCATAAATTGTTTCCAAAATTTCACTATATTTTTAGGGGAAAACCAATCATTAAATATGTTTAATAATTCATAAATACCATTTTCAAAATAGTAAATATATATAAGTACCAATTTCAATTTTACACAATAAGTTCAATCAAAAGAACATAGTTATTCCTTATCAAGTGTTTGCCATTTTACATCTAGTTACTCGTTTGAGCTATGGGATTGAATCTTGAAATAAGGATTTTTATAGATATAAATATTAAATAAAAATAATAGTTTTTAATTATTTAAAGGAAACATTACACTATGATTTATAGTGGAAAACAAAGGACCATACACTTCACACTTTGTATCCAACAAAAAAAACCAATTACAAGAAAATAGAAACACAATAATGTAAAGATAATTTAGAATGTGAGAAATTATTTATCATATTTTGATATCACTAAAAAATTTAAGATAAACTATAGTAAAAATACAATATAATTCGTAATAAATTTATCAGACTAGGAATAATATAACATTGATTTCGTAACTAATAAATTAGTTCATAATTTGCTCTTATTACCATTGTTGAGGTTTCAATATAATAAAATAGAGAAAACCTTAATTTTTATAACTTTATCATGAGTCTTTATAATATAAAAAATAAATAATATATTTTTAATTTATTAATTTAACATCATCAAATACCTTTATAACATTGATTTAGTAACTAATAAATTAGTTTATAATTTACTCTTATTACCATTGTTGAGGTTTCAATATAATAAAATAGAGAAAACCTTAATTTTTATAACTTTATCATGAGTCTTTATAATATAAAAAATAAATAATATATTTTTAATTTATTAATTTAACATCATCAAATACCTTTATAACATTGATTTAGTAACTAATAAATTAGTTTATAATTTACTCTTATTACCATTGTTGAGGTTTCAATACAATAATCTAGAGAAAACCCTAATTTTTAAAACTTTATCATGAGTCTTTATAGTATAAAAACTAACTAATAGATTGCTCATTTATTCATATAACATCATCAAATACTTTTAGTATTTGTTTAATCCATTATAAGTAAGGATATCTTAGAAAACATACTGGTTATAGTAAGATACCTAAGCAAAAATCACACTCCAATGTTCACAACATTATCTTAGAATGAATATCCATATGGTAAATAGAGTATGCATAATTTATACAACTAAATAAATAAAACTTGTCTTGTACCATGATCTAAGCTAGACAAAATCTAATAATGAAATAATTCTAAGTCATAGATCCAGGCTTTACTAGAACACCTTTTTTGATAAAGTAGAACATGACATTTCTAGTCGTTTATACCTATCATTTTGTGACCTTGTCCCTACACTCTAATCCACTAACTAATCTTATTGAATATCACCTTTACCAAAGGAATGGATGTTCTTACATTCAAATTATAATGGTGATTTTATAAGGAAAGATCAAACATTAATTATAAATTCCTCCACTTAGGAAATAGTTTAAGTGTGAATACAATTTTCATATAATAGACTAATGAAAATCATAGTCCTTTAATTATTAATTAAGTTTTACTTCTACAATTAAAAACATATCATGCCCCTGAATGGTTCAATTGCCTTATCCCAACAAGGTTATTATAAGAAAGTAGACCATCGAATCCATATGCTAGTCTAATAATTACATTTTAAACAATATAGTTAAATAAGGATCTAATACATTATCAACAAATCTTAAAACTTGATCCAAATGAAAGATCTAATTATAGATATTAAAATTTAATCAATGAATAACTATTTTTTTTTACAATATAGAAAAAAGTACTTCAAGTTATAAATTCTCATGGTATGCATGTCAACTCAAAACAATAGGTCTAAGACTTCATTTTCACTTAAATGAGATGTAAAAAGATTGACCATCTTAATAATACTCAAAATAATATCAAATAAATATATTAATTCAAATGTAAAGGACCATCCAATGTTATAGTCTAAGTTAATTAATTAAGAATATAAAAAATATGCATATCTCAAAGTGGGTTTACCCTCAATGAATCTAATTACAATCATATAATTGTAATCCTCAACTTCCTTAGTCCCAATGGTCTATTAAACCATCTACAAGAAAGTTGTCATAGGGTTCATTATGTACGTTGAAAATAAAATAAAAAAATCATGCAATAAATACAATACAAGAAATTCTTCTTCCATTTAAATGATTTACAACATTAACCTATAAGCATGGGAAGGTAGTTGTCATTTAGAGAAATCAACGAATGCGTTTAGTCTATGTTCACAAAATATGTTCTAATTAGATGTCGTTAAGTAATATTAAAATATTAAATTAGAAATAAGTATCAGATTTAGACATGTATTTACAAATTAAAGGTAGAATACCAAGTTTAATAAGCTTAATATAAATCAATAGAAATCATAATAGTAATAGAGTACACTTTACATTGATCTCTCATACTGAAAATGAGTTACAATTAGATGAAATATCAATAATATTCACAGATACAGACAAGAATTTACAATCTTATTTATCTAATACACTAATAACTATTACAATAAATTACAATGCAAATATTATTAGTTTAAAACTTTAATCCATCAATCTATAAATTTCAACTGCAATGCAAAACAACTCCAAAAATAGAAACATTACAGATCTTAAACCTAGCATTCAAGAGTTCAAGTATAGATGAGAATCAAAAAACTCTAGAATAGTCTTAGCGATTATAACTGGTAACTAAATGGAAATGAGTAAGAGGATCCCATCCATTAGTGGCCTTTTGTACCCCAATCATCATCCCATGGATGAATTTATCTTTGATGTAAATGAATACAATAAGATAAAATCATATGTAAATAAATAATCTAAAGAAAGAGATATAGTTTGCCTACTATAAAAGAATATAAATGGTTTACACCATCAATAAAGAACAAAAAAAAATTTTAAGAAACACATTACATCATAGTGAGCTCATAATGGTCTATGTTACCCACCTTAAAATGATATCCATCTGAGGGGAGCTAACCATTTATCATTATTACAACCATTTGAGTATACCTACAAATATTTAACCCATACCTCTCATTGAAGTCCTTGAGTGGGTACTTATGGTTTTATTTATCCCTTACACCATATAACCCATAAAGAAACACAGTATCATAATACAAAATAATGAGAACATAACAAGGCTTGCAAACAATCATTGTGAAAATGGTGTTACCTGTCATGAATAATAAAATAAGGGATTAAGTGAATGCATAGTGTGACCTAGTAAACTCTCCCCTTTGGATGATTACCAATTGATATTTTTTTAAAAACAAAAATAATCTTGAATTCATGATTATCGACACACAACTAGTATACCCAGGGATTACAAGGAATTAAAAATAAAAATGCCACTTACTTCTTGTAAAATCCTAAATTTAGACAACAAAAATTTCAGAATTCTAACCCTTTTTATTTTTTAATTTATACTTCCTTATTTTTCCTTATTTGCCTATGTATTCTTCAATAAAAATTGCCATCAAATACCACCAAAACTTCCTCAAGAGTAAAAATAGGGTCATGGATAATATTATTGGTAGTTTTCACATTATTTTCCCAATCTCTTGTTCTCTTTAGGTGTTGCACCAAGGTTCTACCTTAGCTCCCTTTCATTTTTCTCCTTTTATTTTCCTCTCATTATTCTTTTCCTTTTGGATAGGCCAATGCCTAAATTAGGGCATGATTAAATAATCATTTATTATATTAAAAAATATTTAATTAATCATTTAATTTAAAAATTTAAGGTTCAGTAAATGGGTGGTCCCCCATTCTTATTTATACTATACACATTATGTGCTTAATTTACCGAAGTGCAACAAAAAATTAAATGCAAAGGTTTTCAAAACCATTATGTTACTAATGTAAATGACCATGATGTGGTCTTGAATGATTTATGTGCTACACACTTACTAAGATATCAAAGTGTGTTTCTTAGTGAAAAATATAATTTAATTTGTAATAAAACACTAACAATATGTGGTGCCTAACCAATAAAAATATTAGATTTGCACTCATATCAAGCCAACACTATAAGTGTATTAAGAAATAAAAGAATGTCAAATAATGAAAATACAATAAACACTAAAGTGTTGTTAATATTCTTATTATTTATTAATTATATCCAAGGACTATGTCTAATATGTGACACTAAATTTGTAACACGGAACACACCAATGAAGCATTCAAATCTAAAATAACAAATAAGGACATGTCAATCAACTAATTAAATTGATCAGTCCATGATCATAACCACTCTAATAAAGGGAAATGAAAAATTAAAACATACATCATGGTTCAAACACATCATGCAAGGTGTAAAGTATCTCTCTTTAAAAAATATACACATGCAAATACATGTATGTCACACTTTGTCTGCCTGTCATCCCCCTTCACCAACAAGCTAGCTCTTCTTGTAAAACTTGAAGAAGTCAAATAATATTAGTATTACCTAAATAAAAGTCACACACACACACACACACACACACACACACACACACACACACACACACACACACACACACACACACACACACACACACACACACACACACACACACACACACACACACACACACACACACACACACACACACAAAAATATAATTAAATTTAATAATATGTATTAAATAAATCATTGAAATCATGTTATTGACATTTTATCAAGTATAAATAAACAAACACATCATGGTATTTCAATTATAAATACATCCAAAAATTAAGTAGGTCTGATAAATATAATATATGTAACCACAAAATTCATAGAATAAAATTGTCATATGACATCCCCACTTTATTAAAGGAGACATCATCTCGGTGCCTTCATAAACAAGTGAGGGTAATACTACCATAAAATATATTCATCATCATAGGTGTCACTTCACTCACTAATTTGGTCTCATTAGACCAACACTTAATTTATGACCCAATTTCACAACTTAACATTTATATGGGATAGGATATTCACTGATTATGGTTGAATGACCTCCTCTTCTGATACCTAAATATTGTTGCAACCCAAAACATGAGATAGATTAAAAATATATTTTCTCTATAAATAAAAATGAAATATATCATGAATCCTATAAATATAATGAGGAATATCTATCCTATAATAAATAGGGTTGATATTTTCCATAATTTTGAATGGACTAACATAACATGGATCTAGTTTTGAAGCTTTCAAAAATTCAACAAATTTTTTTGAGGCCTTAAATATTAGAAAAACCATATACCACAACTCAAATTCTCTAGGTCTTCTTTTCATGTCTGCATAAATTTTATGCCATCAAAGGAAAATTTTAGCCTTTGATGAATAAGGTCCATCTACATTTCATAACTATACAAAATTCTAGGTCCAATAGTAACTATATTCTTCAAACCTTCCCAAGCAAGGGTAATTTAGAATTTTTGTCCATACAAGGCTTCAAAAGGTGCCATTAATTACAAAATGATAAGTGTTGTTATAAAAAAATTAAACTAAATGCAAATAGTCTTCCCATTTGGTTTGTTGATCCATAATATATGTTCTTAACATATTTTCTTCCATATTTTTTAGCTTTTTAATTTAACCATCCATTTTTAGGTGGTGTGCAGTAAATTCCAAAAGTAATAAGCAAAGTATGCCAATTATTGAAGTGATTTTTTTTTCCCTATTGGAGATAATCACTTCTATAACTCCATTAAGGTGAAAAAATTCCTTCAAAAACCTTTAAAAAAATAATAGAGGCATCATCACATAGACTTTTGATAATAAATGTGAAACCTTGGTGAATTTATTAATCACCACTAAAATAATATACTGCAAACATTGAGAGTTAACTAGTACTGATATGAAATCCACTAAAATTATAACCCATTTTTGTTTTGATACATCATGGGGATAAATTAAACCACATGGGTGACAATGCTCAACTTTAACTCACTAGCATTTCCCAATTAAATAAGTTACATTTTTCATCAAACTAGGCCAAAAATAGTATTTGTTAATTAGTGTGTCATTTTGATTACACATGGATGAGAAAAATGGATTGAAATATGCATTTATTTCATAAATTAATGTCTTAACTTACTATAATAAAGGAACTAAATTATTCCTTGATACCTCAAAATACCATTTGAGTCTAATGAATATTTTTAAAAGGTTTTATCCACAAGTTCTTTGGTTAATTATATACAAATTAATTTTCATATATCATTATTAAAAAAAATTTCCAATACATAATTTATAGAATTTGATCTCAGAATAAAAAGTGTAGTAGTATAAGTGTATCTGCGAAGTGCATCAACAAAATGATTTTCCTTACCTTTTACATAAGAGATCTCTATATTAGTTTTTTTGATAAATTTCATCCATTTTTACTACCTATCATTTAAAACATATTTTTAATAAATATGTTGAAGGTTGTGATTGGATTTTACCTTATAATTATTACCAAGCAAAAAAAATGCTTCCATTGTTTAAGTTCATGCATAATTGCTGCCAACTTTAGGTCATGAGTAGGATAATAATTCTCATGTTCCTTAAGTTTATGAGATTCATATGCAACCAATTTACCATATTAGGTAATAATACCACCAAATCCATTAAAATATGCATCAACCCATATTTAAAAATTACCATTAAGATCAGGTATAACAAATATTGGTGCAAAAGTGAGTAACTCCTTGAACTTTAAAAAAAAAATTTCACATTGACGTGACAAAAAAATTATTATATTTGTGTTTTAAGGATGTAATGGGTTATTATATTCTATAAAAAAATCCACGACCCTATGATAGTAACCAAAAAGTCCCATGAAGTTTCATACCTTATAAAGATTCCTAGGAGTGGGCCACTCCTTTATAGCCTTGATCTTAACAAGATCAACATAAATACATTCCTAAATATTATATGTCTTAGGTAATGAATCTTAATCTCATAAAATTAAAATTTTGGAAGCTTACCATAGAGATTGTGTTGCCTTAGTCTCTACATGACTAAGTGTAAGTGTTTATCATGCTCAAATTCATTATTAGAATAAATATCTATAAAAACCAACACAAATTGATTAAATAAATTATTTAATATAATTATCATTATTTTCATGAATGTTTCAAGTACATTAGCCAATCCAAAAGGCAAAGTAGTGAACTCATGATGAGCATACCAAGCATTTTAGGAAGTCTTATCCACATCTTCTTCCTTGATTTAGAGTTGATGGTACCTTGATCTAAGGTTAATCTTAGATAAAATAATAACATATATCATATAATTAAAAATATCATCAATTTTAGACAAGGGGTGGTTAATCCTAATTGTGACCTTAGTTAGCATTATGTATTTATTACAAATCCTTAGTGTTCCTTCCTTCTTCTTCATGAAGGTAACAAGAGCACCCAAATAATAAACACTTAATCTAATCAATCCATTATAATTTATTTATTGTAATTTAACATTGAAATATTATAGAATTATTACCTTCATCTTATATGGATCTTTGGATGTAGGTGGAAATCCAAGTATAATATCAATTGTAAAGTCAAACTCCATTTTAGGTCATAACAAGGAATTTATTCAGGGAATACATCTTCAGATTCTCTTGAGACTATAAAATACCTTAGAGAAGGTTCTTTATTTTATTTAGGAACCTATTTAATTTTTAAAATATAGAGATTACATTATTTATGGATCACTTTCTTCATATATAAATATAAAAGGATATTTTAGACTATAGGTTTCAAGATTCCTTAGATTTATACCAATTTACCAAAATCATCAAGGCATTACACCTTTTTAATAAAACAATCAATCCTAGCTTGATGATTTTTAGTTATTCCATGCCATGAATCATGTCATAAGATCCCAAATGTTCCAAAAACATATTTATACTTACCTTAAAAACACAAAAATCAAGCTCATCTCTTTCCATACATTCTAAAATAGGAACTCTATTATTTATGCCAAACTCTAACTCCTATCCTTCTTAGATTCTAGTGGGTTTAAATTGAAATTTACTTACAATAAAAGGAGAAATGAAACTTTATATAGCTCCAAAATCAATTAAAATAAACATAGAAAAACTAAAAATTATATCTCAGGTTTCAATCAGGGTGGAATGCAAATTTGAATTCTTATTGTCAACCATTACATACACTCTATGGTTGAAAGGTTGCTTTCTCTTTAGCTTTAGGAAATATTTTTTATAGAGGTTATAACTACATTCCTAGAATTTTATATCTCTTTGTAGATGAAATTTTTATAAATTATCACTGGTTTCTAGTCCACAAGAATTGGTTTGGGTATGATTTCTATTTGTAAGGATAAACTTGGGAAAATTATAAAGTTTTGAACCTCTGTTATGATTTTGAAAAGTTCTTTAATTATTTTTACATGCCTTTAAAATTATTTTCAACATGTGTATAAGATTTAAATTTGGATTGTTGTCTATTATTTCTAATTTTTTATCTATATTTTTTATAGAGGTTATAACTACATTCCTAGAATTTTATCTCTTTGTAGATGAAATTTTTATAAATTATCACTAGTTGCTAGTCCACAAGAATTGGTTTAGGTATGATTTCTATTTTTAAGGATAAACTTGGGAAAATTATAAAGTTTTGAACCTCTGTTATGATTTTGAAAAATTCTTTAATTATTTTTACATGCCTTTGAAATTATTTTCAACATGTGTAAAAGCTTTAAATTTGGATTGTTGTCTATTATTTCTGAGTTTTTGTCTAGCTTTGAAGTGAGACTTTTCCTTTTTCTTAGCTTGATGGAAATATTCAATTGTAGAAGTTAAGGTACACAAATTTTTCATGTTTACATATTGCATCAAAAATTCATGTAATTCTAATTTGAATTTAGTGACTTTTGTCTTTTCATCATGAATGCAATTAACATAACACAAAAAATTGAGAAACTTTTTCTTGTATTTTGTTATTTTCATATTGTTCCATTTTAGTAGATGAAACTTAGTGATTTTATATTATTTGTAGTTGGAATTGATTTTTTTTTAATGAAAATCTCTTAAAGTTTTCTCAAGTGAGTTTTAAAGGTTCATACCCTTTGAGAACCCAAATATGATTCCACCACAAGGTAACATCACCAAGCACTTGATAAGCTCGAATAAGAACTTTAATGTTAGAACTCATATTATACAAAGTAAATTAATTTTTTAAGTTTATCAACCATGCCTTAGTAGCATCGCCAAATTATTGTCTAGAATAGTTGGCTAGAGAAAGCTTCTTGATCTCATTAATAAAAGGATCAAGTGTAACTCAAGTTTTTGGTAGTGCATTTACTACTTCCACATGATTTTCTCCTAGCTAGAAATTATTATTATCGAGACCTTCAATATTAACTACTTGGATAGTGGTGAATACTCCCAATATATTGACCATAGCCTCATCATTCCCCACAAAGGATTAGTACCAATGTTATCAATACCATTATTATTACCATAATTGGGAGGAGGCCATCCTATTTTTATCATCTCTTCTTCCATTTTATTTCCTTTTTCAGGGTTGGTAAATGAACCTCTATTGGTTCATGTTATCACCATCCTAAGATACATAAGATTAATTTTTGGTAATAAATATCCCTAGGGTATAAATTTGTGCCTTGACACCAATGTTATATCCATAAAATTCAAACTAAAAATGTTTATAATAATCAATAATATATATATATATATATATATATATATATATATATATATATATATGTATGTATGTATGTATATGTATATGTATATGTATATGTATATGTATATACATATACATATATGTATCTATCTATATATATATATATATATATATATGTATATACATATACATATATGTATCTATATATATATATATATAGATACATATACATATACATATACATATATATATATATTATTGATTATTATAAACATTTTTAGTTTGAATTTTATGGATATAACATTGGTGTCAGGGCACAAATTGATACCCTAGGGATATTTATTACCAAAAATTAATCTTATGTATCTTAGGATGGTGATAACATGAACCAATAGAGGTTCACGTACCAACCCTGAAAAAGGAAATAAAATGGAAGAAATATAATATTTTCCTAACACAAAGTGAGTGTATTATCAATCAATGTATGCCATCATATCATGAAAAAAATCACATGTCTATATTAGTTTATTTTATTTAAGTAAAACATTCAACATGATATAAGACAACAACATAGATATGTATAAATGAGCTAAGTCCATGACTAGACTCAAACAAATCACACTAGATTGATCTAAGGGTTCTAGTTTGCCTCAAGGAGTTTAGTAAGTAAAATTCAATGCTTGATATACAACCTACCCATTTACATTGATTAGGGTGAATTAGAGTTAACCATCTACCCTAATTTACATAAATCAAGGTAATATGTCTTAATTTACTTTGAGTCCTCATATAGGATTTATTAAAACTCAAAAGGGTTACCTAAGGCCAGGTAAAGGGAGATTAACCTTAAAGTAACTCAAAGATTTTTTTAAGTGCCAATTTATTAATGCATCATGTTGGGAAAATATATAATTTCATGTTTAGTATAATGTAACTCTTTTCCTATAAATAATAACCTAATTAATTAAATATGATAAAATCCATGCATTTAATTAATCTATAAATACTTCCAAGAACTATAAGCTTCTTCTAATCATCAAAACTTATTTATCAGACTTGAAACTACTTCTATTTATTATTTAATAAAATAAATATAACATCACTATCACATCATTCATTAACTATGTATAACATGATTTTGGAAGAATCAACTCCAACAAAGAATCTCAAGTAATTCATAATAATTCCTAGATTCAAATGAAAACCATATTCACTATAGTGTTAAAGTCAACTTAAAACAAGATATATGCTTATACTTATTTTCCTGAGAGAAAGGTTAGTTTAGCCATGAGAACTGTGATAATTTATCATTTAAAACATAAAAAATATTTCAAGATGTGTAAATCCATTACCTTGAACTCTACCAATTAGGAAGAATTATCTATCATCTTAGATTTGAATTACCTATTACAAGGTCATCATTTCAATCACTTAGCTTGAGAAGATGATTTGGTTTGGGTTGCTTCAGTGGATGGTGATTAAAATGTTAAATTTAGTTACATGGTAGATATTATAGCCCAAATTTTCACCCTAGATAAGTCATTTAGACCTTTTCAAATTTGGGATAACATGGAACTATCTCTATAAATATGCAAGCTAGTATAAGAGATAGATCTCAAGATTTGAAGGGCTATATCTCTTGATCTATCTTTTAGGCTCACACACTACACTAGAATAATCAATATTAGGGGTGAAAAGGGAATGATGAAACATAAATAAAACTAAAATAATGAAGGTGATGCACCAAATATAAGTCCACAAAACACACTTGCATATATACTAAGAAAGAAGACTACTAAAACTGACCTCAACTCAATGTTATTCTAGCATAAGTGTTTCTTCATGGAGGTATATTACTATGCATATTCAAAGGTGGGTGAAAATAGGTCTGATATTAAAAAATAATAGTCTCTCTCACACTTCAAAACACACTTAACATACACATAAACTTCATGAGACTTGTAAGAAGAGATGATACTACTCACACAATGTATATAAGAGCAGAGTGGAAGCAAAGAGAAGACATTCATCACTTGGAATATAAATACACTACTTTAAATATTTAGGAAAGATTTGAAGATACAAAATAAACTTTTATAACTTTATTTAAAGAAAAATTAAGATGTCAAACCAGTAGGGATTCATCATACCAATTGTGGATCCCTTATAATGCCAAAAATGCTTACATATATAGAGCATATGAGAGGAGAGAGAAGAGGTGAAGTTAGACAGTCATAAGAGCAAGTGTCAAGACTTGGAAAATAGTTAAAATGTAATATAATTAAGTAAAAAATAGTCTATTAATTTATCATGGACAAGTGTATATCATAATTTCATCATTCTCCTAAAGTTGGCATAGAGACCTTTCACATCCTTCATGAAACTGCCTTTCTCAATGAAGAGTCACTTGAGAGTCCAAAACTATCTTTGGAAATTGTTGACACATGTTTTTTGACATTATAAGTTATAAAAAATATTATGATATTTATTATATGCCCCTAAACTAATGAAGTTCTTTGCACCACTTGTCATTCACTTGCTTGTAACTATTCACTAACCCTTCTAGGCCTGAAACTTCACACTTGTCACTTAAGTGACCTATAGATGATCATGGAGATTTATTTTAGTGGTGTTAGATAAATAATTCAGACCTATTTATCTTATGGTATATAAAATATACCTCAATGAAACTCAAAAACACATTTCTCATCTTCAACTTAGGTAGTCACTTCACTTTTCACTATCTTGTTTTAAGACTTCCTGCAATGACCAACTTAGCGTAGGTAATTTCATGAATAATTAAGATGACTTATGAGTATGGAGAGTTATAAAAATTATCTAAATGCATTATTAAATGATTTTATTTCACCTATTCCTTTATATACCTGTAAAACAACTCAAAACCTACAAGAAACACTAAATTAGGGTTGTTTGTATAAGTGACCATACAAAAAGACTAAGTGGTGAGGTGTCCAAGAGAGTGATAAATAAGTCAAAAATACTTTATAGGACATTTTACCACTTCTTTATGCATCTCAATTCATGTAATCTTCATTGGGTTCTTGAGAGGGTTTTAGGTCATCTAGTTTCTTAACATTGATTCATAATAGTTAGACATCTAACTCTTGAACCAATTACACAAAGTTTAATTTCATGACCCTCCTCAACTAATACTATATTATTGAGGCACCATGCACATTGTGTGTGTGTGTGTGTGTGTGTGTGTGTGTGTGTGTGTGTAAAGAAAGTGAAGGAAGTCGGCTTCTTGAGCTCTTCTATACATTTTGGGTACCCTTGAGAGAAAGTTAGGCCAAAATGACTAGTTTTGAGTTTCTCTCTACAAAAAAATGGGTAAAATAAGTCCTCCACTCTCCCATTAAGGTTATAAAAGTGTTTGGAAAGGTCACATGGTCATATGATTCAACTTATATGCCATGAGGATTTAGGCCTAGTTCGAGGCCTAATAGACCTCTATAGACTATGCTTCAAATTGTATGAACACTTGTGAGTGATTTCATTGACTTTAGGTGAAATTCAAAACTTTTTAACTTAAAAAAAACCTTACAAATCATATCACCATTCAATTAAGTCTCTTTATTCATATATTCACTGTCTATGTACTAAACTTGCAAGATATGTTGACTATGAAGTGCCCTCTATTTGAGACAAAATAGAGGACACTTACCCTATTGGTATGGCCAAAATAAGACTATGAAGGTTTATATTAGGTCTTTAGGACATTATGTACCAATATTAAATACTTTTCCATGCCCATAGAGACTTCAGCATTAAATTCTATCATGACTAGATTTTAGAGGTATGGTTGTGTGCAGGGTTTTATATGATTGAGTATGAAGTTCAAAACCCACTCTTTACTCTGTCTCCTTGCATCTAAAAATCACATGAAAAATAGTTGGACAAGTGTGAGAATGGTTTCAATGTGTTCACCCATATTAAACCTTTGTCTATCTTTCAAACTGCATCTCCATTAGTTTGATCAAGTCTATCTCCTCAATCAGACTATGAGTGCTTATTAGGTATAAATGTATATGTTCCTATAGGTGATGGTTAGTGTTTGAGGACTATGTTTCACTAATTTTTATTTCTCCTTAGGTCACTAGAACCACATCACCCTTGAATGGAATTATCTCTACCTTGAGATCATATGACCATCTCTTACCATTAATGTATTGTAGGTTTGCAAGTTTCACGTTATTCTTGGATTAATGGCACTGTGTTTCACTGAGCATCTTCAGTATCAAATTGATTGAATTGAAACCATTCAACCATCCTCTTCTCTTGACCAAATAAATTCATCATATGTCAAGATGTGATAGCTATGGCTTAGGCTTAAAAGAAATAAACCATCAAGTTTATCCAGACTTCATCAAATTTTGCCAAAAATAACACTTTATAGTGTAGAAACCTCTTTTGAAGAAACTAAGGTAAATTCTCCCATTGAGCAACTTTATTCAATTTTGAGATTGTTGGTGTTACTTGAGGTGGTCTTTTAAACCTGTCATGTTATCTCATAGTCTTCAATTCTTACCAAAATGCACTCTCACTATATTATCATCCTCAAACTACTCTCAAGTCATCCTATCACTCTACCTCCATTGTATACATAGTCATAGCCCTGTGGTCTCATTAGGTCTGACTATAAGTAGATGGTCTCACTATTTTGAAAACCCACTACTCTTCTTGGAGATGATGGAAACTTTGAGGATGTTATAGGCCTTAAATAATATAAAGAACTAACATAGACCTCAAAACATATAACTTGGTTCTCTAACATATCATTGACACCTCCAACCTCGTGAAGCATACATATTCAATGTAAATTCTACCTATAGATGATAGTGAGAATGTAGGTCCACCATGACCACAAATAGATGCTTGTATGATCAAGTGAGATTAAAAAATCACATTACACTAAGGGAATGAAAAATAATGTGTCAACTTTGATTTGAAGTCACTCTCAAAAGATCAAAACACTATAACTATGAAAATATTGTCCACAACTCTCAATGGTGCTAATTCCTAACACAAGGAGATACTTACGCTTGTCCTTTCATATCCACACATAAAAAATAGACTAAAATTTACATGAAAAGGATGAATACACTCTAAAAGAACATATGCATCACTTGGTTTACTAAGATCAATGCAAGCAAAGAAGAAAATTAAAGCTATTGGGGATGCATAGGCAGTTTGGAGTCACTAACAGTCTTAGTGATTGTTCATGAAACACAAACCAAAAATCCTTCAACTATAACCATGGAATGTAATCTCAAAAGGACTACTATAATACACCAAGTGAACTCATTCCAACTCTTATTTTCCTGTTTGTACCAAGTGTAAACCATTTGACTTTGATGACCTACCCAAGAGAGTGATGAGAGAGAAAAACCATTTTTTTTCATTTTTTGATCTATAAAATATATCTAAACCTGGAAGAGACTTTTGGGGATCTTAATTGACTCTCTTGAATCCTTCACACATGCTAGATGTGTCATATAGTCTGTACAACATTAGAAATGCCCCCTTTTATGGTGATTTTCTTATTTTTTATGTTGAACCTACCATATTTTAGTTTCAAAGCCTCTTATAGCTCTTTTATAACATGTTGTATGTTATGTATCCTCTTAAAACATTTTTCTATAGTGAAAAACCATACATTTCACTCTAACATGACCAAAATTTGGTTAAAAGGACATAAGAAAGAATTGACAAATATGACAACATTAGAACATGTTGTATGACCTCATTAATGACAATGGTGAACAATTTCAAACCTATGGGACCCTAAGAAAGTTTGAAAATGCATGGGGTTTGACCAAATTTGACTTAGGGTCAAATTTAGTCAATAGTAGACATCAATGTCCTCAATCTTAGAAAAATTATCATTTATTAAAATTAATAAAAAGGAAAGGTTTAGTTATTATGAATATAAGATAGATGTTATCTGTAATCTAATATAATTATAGAACAAATAAATTGATTAAAGAAAGATAGATATAAACTTTTGTAATGGATTCACCTTTCTCTTGGATGAGTCAAGCTAAATATTTAAGGGGCTTCCAAAGAAAATATTGGGATAGCAGGTGGAGGTGGTATTATTAGGAACACTAGAGTAAACTTGTTAGAAACCTATGCAGGGAATGTTAGCATGCAAACAAATCACTTGGTGGAAGCTAAAGTATCCCTACAGGGTATTTAAGTGGAAAAAAAGATGGATATAATAGGTCTTTATATATAATGATATTATATTTATATCATCAATTTAAATTCTATAAATAAACACTCGAGATATAAAAATTAATATTATGGATAATGACTTAAGTATTTTACATTATTTTAAAGAAGTTTATATTAACCATGTGTATAGAGAAGGCAATAGGGTGGCTGAATAGTTTACTAATAAAGGGGTCTCCAATTATGGATTTTAAAAATGTATTAATCTCAATCTCTCCCTTTTAATAATGATACATGATGAATTTATTAGTTGCGTCTTATATCCCCACCTTGTCTATTCTTATGATCATAATTATGGTTTATGCTCTAGGTCAAAATTTCTTGATTTATGTCATTCAAAAAGTTAACAATGTTTTTCCTAAATTTGAAATTCATATTTTCATTATTAGTATAATAATACACTCCATGTTAAGGGTAATCAATGACACATGTGTGAGCATAGGTGATCATGATGTAAGGAAGAGAGATATAATATAAATAATTAATAATCATGTCCAAAATATAAAAAATAGGGGAGAATAGAGGTGTTAAGGGTGTAATTTATTGGAGGCCAAAAAGCACTAGCAAAATAATGGGAAGTGAAAAATTTAGAGTGGAACTAACTTTATATGAAGATGTGAGAAAGAGACCCATGGTGTGGTAGATTATCAAATAGGGAGGGATTTCTAATTTAATGGAGAGAATCATGAGATTTGACCCTCTTCTTTGAGAGGAATTTTCCAAATCATGGAATGTAAAGACTATAAATTTGAGAGGTATATATTTTAATATTTATAAGGAAAAAAATTCTCAAGTTTGTGGTATGAGCATAGAGGGTATAAAATTATACAAGTCAAAATGGGATTAACAAGAGGATGTGTTGTCTTTTATAATAAGTAAAGAGAAATTAACTAAGATTCAAGCATGGTACCTCAGAGATTCTATCCCTTGGCCATGGAATGAGGTTCTATTTCATGTTATGAGGTATGTCCTCTTGAAAGGAGGTATAAATTTGCTTTATCATATAATTCTCATTTTTTGAATCATTTTTGGCATAAGAAATTGATCGGTACCTCAGTATTACAAATTTTATCATTAGAGAATTATATGTTTGATGTCCAAATATGAAAGGTGTTAGTTCCTATTTATCAAGCCTTAATTATCACGTTATTTCATCATGTAAAATTCCAAGCTTTTGGCCCTAATATCAATCCAATTTTTTTTATTTTGAATCCTATCCCTTTCCTAATTCACCTAAACCTTATTCAATATCTATAAGGAAAGATCCTAAAACTCTCGTAACTCCTAAATCAATCACTATTTTAATTCCTCCTGAGAGTAATGTTATTAATAAGAATGATGGTAATTCTATAAAATTGAAGGGCCCATTTTGACATTTAGAATGATTATCTATTTATAATTTACTTATGGATGAAAAACATGATTTAATTCTACACCATACCCTTTCTCTCATCTCCCTTCTGACCATAGGAAATGAAAAACTATTGACAAGGTAATTTCTAGTCCTGGTCAAGAACATACACAAGTGTCAACCAAGATGGGTAGAAAGTGAAATGGTGTAGAGTTTTCACCCCTAAATTTTATAGATATAATTAATTATTTGTAAAAATATTATAACCTTCATCAATGTCTCATTAATTGGTTGATGAAAGAGAAAAATGCTTAAGGAAAGAGTGGAACAACTGATTATTCAATTAAATGGAGAGGAACACCAAACTCATAAGGAAAACCCAATCAATAAGGAGTTATGGGTTATGTATGAGATGATTTGTGAATTAAAAAATAAGGTGTCCTTGCTTTAGGATAAATTATTTATTTTGGATACTAAGAAGGCCCTAAACAAAAAAACAAAAAAATATTGCAGCTAAGTAGAGTGACATAGAAAAATAGTGTTGTTAGTATTACAATGCTTCAAGAAGGTATCAAAAAATAAAAAGAAAACTATCCAAGAACCTGGGCTAGCAAAAGGATCAGAATTCAAGAGAAGGGTAATATGGTTGAGTGTAGGGATGTTGACATAGATATGACAAAAGTTCACCTGAAACTTCTAGTAGAGGAATGGGAGGTAGCTAGAGTCTTAAGTGATCTTGGATCTCCTTAGCTAATCTAGTTTATTATTTCACTATTGTTTGTTGTTTTAGTTTTATTTTTTTCTACTGTAGGAAATTCTTTTTGCATTTGGTCTAATGTATTTCCATGTTTCTATTTTTGTCTCAAGTCTTGGTCTTTATTGTAGTATCTATATATTTTCCTTTATGATTGTATAAGAGTTTGGACCCTTCTAAAAAACCTACTTTTACCTATTATTAAAAAATTTAGGGTTTATATATTAGGTTAGAATACATTAAAAAAATAGTCATAAATTTTAAAGTATTAAAATATATTTTAATTTTAGAGGAAACAAATTTCCTTGGGCTAAGTTATTACATGCTTCTAAGTCTAACTTATTAAAACCATTTATCTACAATAAGTTAGAGAAGATAGTTTTAGAGACCAAAATTAATATATCAAAAAATATTTCTATAATTTCAATATATTTTTAGGATATAACTAACCATTAAATATATTTAGGAATTCATATATAATATTTCCAACTCAATCAATATATAAAATTACCAATTTAATTTTTACACAATAAGTTTAATCAAAAGAATAAATCTCTTCCTTATCAAGTGTTTCCCATCTTAGATTTGGTTACTCACTCGAGCTATGGGATTGATTCTCAAAAAAATATTATCATAGAATTAAATATTAGATAAAAATACTAGTGTTTAACTATTCAAAATAAACATTACACTCAACTTCTAAGTGGAGAGCAAAGGACCATACACTTTGTATTTTATTTCAAACAAAAAACCAATTGCAAAAAAATGGAAACACAACAATGTAATATATTTTAGAATGTAATAACATTTGTTTAACTTATAATATCACTATAAACTTTAAGTGAAGGTATGTTCAAAATAAAATATAAACCTGAATACCTTTACTAGATTAGGAACAATATAACATTGATTCAAAAACTAATAAATTAGTGCATAAGTTATTCTTATTTCCATCACTTATGTTTAAACAAAGAAATCCATAAAAAAAACTTAACATTTTATATTTTCCCTTGAGGCTATATAGTATAAATAATAACTAATATATTTTTCATGCATTCACTTAAGATCATCAAATGATTTTCATATTCATTTAACAAAGTACATGTAAGGAGATCTTAGAAAACATATAGGTTATAATTTGATAGCTAAATCACACTCCAATGTTCACAACATCATCTAAGATTAAATATTTATATGATAAAAATATATGAATATTGCATGTAAAACAAGTAATGTATAGTTATCTTTCACCATGATCTAAGCTAAACAATATCCAATCATGCAATTATCCCAAGTCATAAATGCAGGGCTTACTAGAATACTAGTTATGATTAAGAAGAATAGTGTAGTTTTATCTATTTATACCTATCATTTAAAACCTCATACCTACACTGTCACACCACTAAATGATCATATTAATGATCAAATGTAATCAATTAATGGAGGTTATTACATTCAAATTATAGTGGTGTTTATATAAGGAAATATCAAACATTCGTTATACAATCCTTCACTCAGGAAATAGTTTAAGTGTAAATAAAATTTTCATATAATAGTATAATGAATATAAAATTTCAATATTTATTAATTAATTATTACTTAAAATTTTAAAAACATGGGATTACCATGTATGGGTTATTTACCTTAGCATAACAAGGTCATTTCGGGCAAGCATACCACATAATCCTTCTTTCAGTCAAATCAATAAATTCAAAACAACATAGTTCAACAAGGATCTAATACAATATCACTATTCTTAAAACTTAATTTGAATGAAATATATAACTATATTTTTCAAAATTTTACCATATTTTAAACTATACATGGAAGTGAGAATTTTAATAAGCTTACAACATAGAAGAAAGTATTGTATGTTATAAGCTATCATGGAATGCATGTCAACTCAAAATGATACGTCTAAGATTGTATTTCACTTAAATGATATTTAACAAGATTAACCATCTCAATAATAAAAAAATGAATATCAAATAACTAAAATCATCCAAATGTAAATGACCATCCAATACTATATTTTGATTTAATTAATTAATAATATCATAAATATGCATATCTAAAAGTGGGGTTACTCTCAATGAATTTAAGTACAAGCATCCAATTATAAGCCTCATATTTCCTAGTCAAAATGGTCTATTATACCATCTAGATTAAATATATTATAGGGTTCATTATGTGTGTTGAGATAAACACAAGATCATGCAATAAATATAATATAATCAAATATTATTACATTTCAAGAACCTACCATACTGACCTATAAACATGGGAAGGTACTTACCATCTAGAGAGATGAATGAATTAGTTTATTTTATGTACATAGAATATGATCCAAACAAATTCCATTAATTAATATTACCATATTATAAATAAAATATATCTATTAAATTTATAATGCATATACGACATAAAGGTAACATACCATGTTCAATAAGATTAAGATATATCAATAGAAATATTAATAACAATAGAGGACACTCTAAAATGATCTCCCATATATAAAATGAGTTAAAATTAGATGGAATAGCATCAATATTTAGAGATAAACACTAGATTTTATAATCAATGCTAATATCATCAATTAAAAACTTCAATCCATCAATCCAAAACTTTCAACTACAATTGAAAAAAACTCTATTAATAGAAACAATACTTGTCTTTAAATCAAGTGTCAAGATTTATGTTGTCACTTTGAGTTGCACCCTTTGAGGAGGTGTTTCAAGTCTCCTCACTCAATTGACATAATAGTAACTCTCTAAGGCTATGGGTGGCATATTATTAGAGAGAACCTCCATAGAGGGCTGGCTCTCTTGATGTTACACCTACTCAAATTGTAAGAAAAAGGGAAAGAGAAAGCTAAAAAAAATAGAAAAAGGGTGATGCACCAAATTATAGGTCTCCTCCATGTTGACCATGAACTGATAATAAATATAAAACAAGTCTAAATACGATCACACAAATTCAAATAGTACTTAAGCATAAGTGTTTTAATATGGAGGTATAGCTAATACATGAACTAAGAGGGATAATAAAGAGGCCTAGAATGAGGCACTAATGAAGGTATTCCACACTTTACAGTTGCATAACCACTTGATACACACCATATGACCTGAAAGAGATAACCTACTCACAAAGAGGTGAGAATGAAGAGGAAAAATGTAAGGTGATTGAACATAAACACTATCATTCATCAACAATTCAACATGAACACACTATTTGTGATATGAAGAAGTTAAAAAATATTTGCATTCAATTCAAAATCAATAACAAGTATCAAGTTTATTAGGGCTTCACCATACTAACAAGGAGGATCCTTTTAAAATCCATTCAAGGACAAATATATAGAATAATTAATGATAGAGAGGGGAAGGTGTAGAAATATCATGAATACTACCATAGTCCTTTTTTAGTTATAAAACATAAGTATATCTCAATAAAGCATGCAAACAAATGTTGTCATCTCGTTCTCGATGCACTAGGCCAAGTGTTGGTGAATTTATCAACAAAGTATGGCATAGAAGATCATCATGGCTGAATTT
Source organism: Torreya grandis (assembly GCA_037957365.1). Lineage (NCBI taxonomy): Eukaryota > Viridiplantae > Streptophyta > Pinopsida > Cupressales > Taxaceae > Torreya > Torreya grandis. Next base: position 426,797 of record JARHVA010000320.1, on the reverse strand, counting down.
AATCTTGTTGAAAATGACCCTCTTGTATTGGAGTTATAAGTCTAATTATTGAAGGGCAGTTACAAGTTGCTACCTTGACACATGGCATACTTGAACTCCTTGGCATATTTCTATGCCATCATAGGCTCTTTAAATGCATCTAAAATCTTGGTGAGAATGAAACATATGAATGATACTTACTCATATTATTTTCTATCCCATTATAACCTACAAATTTCATGTCTAAACCTATTTGATACAAAAGAGAGCAATGAGGACAAACCTATCTCTCATACAAGATCTATTATTTTCTTGAAGATTATCACAAAAATATTGTAAATTACATGTATGTATTTTATAATATCATATCATATATATCTGATCCTATATATCATATTTAAATTGATTATTCAAAACTTACTTGATAAGAAGTTTGGAGAGGGTTGTAGGTATTCTTCAGAGCATTTTCAAATTGTCACAAGGTCTCAAGGCTGACACTTCTATGAACAATTTTTTTTGAGACTTATCTCTAGGCCACTTGATTCATCACTATCTACAAAAACTTAATGTATTGTGTAAATACCTTGAAACAATTTTTAAATACTACTAAGGGGTTGTGTTCATCCTTGTGTTCTCATAACATTATGAAGTGGACAAATTGCTTGTGTATTAGAGATTTCAAACCTGATTGTAGTCATCAAAATGGGTTTGTATATCAACTTTAGAGTCTCCAAATGGTTAAATAAGATATCTATATAGGTATCATGAAGCCTCTTGTTTCCATTTATGACCTTGAGAAGGTCTGCAAACTCAACTTTTTATGAAAATATGAGAAAAATCTTCATTTTGGTTAGGGTTAGTTCATTTAAAAATGTATTAACACCATGTGGATATTAATAATGGTATTTAGGAGATAAATATATCTCTACCTAGGCCTAAGAGGTATACTCAACTTATAAAAAGGACCTCACTCATTCAAACACTTATAAATAGGATTGAAAAGGCAATTTCTAGACCCTTTCAAGAATTTATTCTCCACACGTGCCAATATTATTGACCCAATACATTCCCATGAGTTTGAATAAATAATAAAGGTTATTTAAAATAATTTTGGGTGTATTATAATCATTTAAACCAACATTATTAGTCATCAAGTTCCTTGAGGGTAAAATAGGCAGTTTTAGGTCTCTATCTTGTTAACGATTGTTCATAGAGTTGAGCCCCCAAATGAAATTAAAAATTAAACAAGGTTGGATTATAAAAAAATTATAATTATACACTAATTTAATTATAACCCATGCATTTTATCAACCAACTTCCCATGTGAGAAAGTTTGCCTTCTCGGGCTTGCAGGCCTATATGTGTGTATTCTAGAGGACTATTTTGATAAAAAAATAATTTTTTATGATTGTTTTTGGTTTTAAATGTTTAATATAGGTTTTTTACATGTAATATAAGTTATATATACACATATACAAGCATTTTACCTTCTTAAAAATCCTAAAATATATTTTATCCCATAGTTGGGGTTTATTGACAGTTTAGGGGTTTTGACCCTAAATATCATCTTTTAATGTTTTAAATTCATAAAAAGGATTATAATAAATATATTAAAATTATTTATTATATTTATAATATTTAATATAATTAAAAACATCAAACTCAATATAAAAATTCATAATCTTTCCATATCTACACTTGTAGCATGTGTGCTCTCTTTTATACATCTCACCCATTCAAATCTTGAGAATGGCTCTCCTTTAAATATTTTTTCTCCATCACAAGGATTATATACACTTAAAACGTATACCTTAAGGTAAATCACACTCCATTTACTTATTTCTATTCATGTTCAACACCAAAATGCATAGTCTCCAATCTTCATATATTTAGGCCTGTAGATGCCTATTTAGCCTAAAACTTATTAAAAACCTATCATATAGTTGTACTCCAATAAATATTATGAAATTTAAATATATTTGGATGAAATTAATTTTTTTTAACCTATTTTAATACTTTAAAAATTGATAAAACATATATAAATTGTCAAGAAACTCTCAACTTTGCCTACAAACTTGACACAGTCTGCTTGTGCATGTATGAATACCTTGTTCTCTTGCCATATTTTCTCATAAATAATATTTAATGAGGTTTAAAGAATTGGTTTAAGTATTAAAATAAATATTAATATCTAAATAATTCATTATTATTTTCACCCTTGGTTTCAAGTCTATCACTTCTCTCTTCATACTTGGAACCTTGTTTGAGAACACTAGACTAATGGCTTTCATAGCCTACCACCTATAAATTCCCCTCAAAGAGGATCATAAATGGTTTTAAATTTTTTTGTATGATTATTTATTATTAAATAAACTTATACATAATATATTAAACACTATATTAAATATATTATTCCTCAAAACATCAAACATGGTTTCCCATATGACTGTATTTCTCTCTTTTGAGGACTATGTGTTAAACCAACACTTAAAGACCACTTTATGGATGATTATGGTATTATATAAACATGTAAAGGGTTTTTATTTTTACTTGGAATAAGTTAATATAATGTTTTTTTTTCATAATCCTAAACCTATTAATAGTATTAAACAAACTCCAAATCTTGCACGCTCAAACCCTATAGACATATATGTGCAAATTTAACTCATATTTTCATTGGATACCTAATTGGAGATGGTGTGGGAGAATTTATTAGGCTTTAAAATATTAATAATATTCTTTAAATTTCATATTTATCTCCCAAATTCATTCAACAAGATAAAATTGAGGCATTGGGGTTTTAGAAGGGTTTAGGAGGTAGTAAACTTATTAACAATGATTCATAAAGATATTGCCCCTAATCCTAAAAATTATACCATGGATTTGAAGTGAATATGGTGGTAAAAATATCCTAATGGTATTTTAATTGGTTCCTCTCCTTTTTCATTAAATAATGACATCAAAATTATTCTTCTTGCCTTGTAAGTGACCCGATGGAAATATCAAGTGTTTTTTTACCTTGTTTGGATCTGCATGTTCTTCTTGAGCATAGTTTTGAGCTTGGTGAGGCTATAAAATGCTGTGAAGAATATTTATCACTTTTTCACATTTTTATATTGGTTGAATATTCTTGAACCAACATCAAAACCTATAATCTTCCTAAAAATTATGCCTTTTCTTGCCTTGAGACTTGTCCATTGGGAATAATTACCTATTGTAGCTACATACCAAGCATCAAATGGAGTTATTATTAATTTTGGAATGATGATGGAAATGTCTAAGAATCTATTTTGTCTCTTTTCCTGCCATTATGATATATTTGGTGTTGAATCAATGAATAATGAGGTTTTAAAAGTGAGTTATACAATGGAAAATAAGGCTTTAACACTTCTTGGCTAGGTGTATGGATAAAAATATATAAGATGATTTTTTACAAGTGTCAAATGACCCAAGAATACCCTTTTTAACTCTATATATGGTACTAAATCCTCACACTTTATGTTATCCTCAAGGGGGTTACAGTATGACATTATAACAAGTAACATAACAAAACAAATGAAACCTTAAATCTCCAAAATTAACTTAAACTTTCCAAAGTGATTGAAAAGACCATGTTTCTACTTCACTAGATTTCCTTCTAATCCACTATGTAATATGGATCATAAATATTTATTGAATGATCACCACCTCATAGTCTTCCTCCATGGATCACCTATACCTTGACTTTCATAAACTAACCTTAATATTTACAAAGTTACCTTAAACTTTTCTAAAATACATTGTAAAAGACCACTTTTGAAAGGTAAATTGATGCAATTGTTAGGTTTTGGATGGTAGGAGTTAAATTTTGGCCTAGGAGGCCAAAATGTAGACATTTTTGTGACTCACAGGGGTTGGTTATCTTGCTAAACAATTGGATTAGTAGAATTATCAATACATTGAGCCATGGAGTCATTGAACACTAAGCAACAAACATGATTTAGACCTTGAAAAGTGACTGTAAACCTTGGAAAATTTGAGACATCTAACAATACCTTCCCAAACAAATAACAAACAAGAAACAAACACACCAATGCCATGAGGCACTTAGGGAAAAGAGCACAATATACAACTAGGTAAACATGTGCTATAAGCACTTGGAGAAATAAAAAAACTAAACTAATATATACAAAGCTAAAAATACCTCCAATCTACCTAGATCAATGAAAAATTCTCATAGGTATTCTTCAAATGGTTGATAAATATTAAGAACAAACTACTACTTGGATGTTGTTCTTATTGGATGAGCTCTTTTCCTACTTATCAACCTCCTTGTTTTGTTTTTAAATAGATCAACTGAAGCAAACATATATCATATACAAGAAAAATACTCTTGTGGTTTAATGCTCACATCATGTTATTATTCGTCATTGATAAATCTCTTAATATGACCACATTATAATTCATAGGAACAAATGCAACTTCAACTTCTAATGGTTCACTAGAACATATTTCTTAACCTTTTATAACATATTGAGAGATGTCATTCTTCTTATAAACTACTATAAGTTGTTTAATATCTTTAAGGAGCTCCAAATACTTCCCCTAACTTCATCAGGGTCTTCTTAAGATATGATTTAATCAAAACCCTCTTGGACATGTTATCCAATCTTGATAACCACCATATCAACATATTCACAAGGATATGTAGGCCTATAAAGAGTCTCAATATCTTGAATGAGCTCAAGGTATTGCTACCACTCTTCATTGGGGTATTATCTAGATATACTTTGATTAATGTCACTCTCTTCAAGGTCTATAACCTAATAAAGGAGTTTATAACCAATCTTGAAAACATCAAATACGTCAATATCAAGTGAAATGGACTCTTGGGATGGCATGTTTACAAGAATTCCCTTCTCAACCTTATCTAGACTATAGTCTCCTTTTAAAGCACATAACCTACTTTTATAACCTTAAACAAGTCTTGTAGTTATTTTTCACTTATTTTTGGCTCATTTAAACCCTATTTTGGATTTATGGTGGCTATTATGGAGGTGTTCTCATCAATAATGGAGAAGGAACTAGATTCTACACCTTCTTGATTATATTATTGAAACTCAAATAGTCATTGGCCCTATTAAATGAGTCATTAAGAGTCTCTTCAGCTGATATAACAACGTCATGATGAATATTGTTTCCTTATTATTTTGATTTAAAAATAATTTCAAAATGATCAAGGAGTTCTTCTTAAAACTCATGATCCTATTGGATGATTTTTTCACTCTTAAAGTCTTCTAAACCACACCAAGTGGTAGTTCCTCAAATAAGTTAATGTCTTCTACTTCAGGATAAACATTCTCATTGTGTTTACTATTATCCATTAGGTCTATAAAAATGATTTATTTGAGTATCCTCTTATTGATCAAGAGAGTTGACATCCCTTTCTTCAAACTTAACCTCTTATTCATCAAGAGTATGCCAAAAAGATTGATTTTCTTCCCTTTCTCCTAAGTCTAATCTAATGATATAATGAGGGTTATAAAATATGAATTATTCATCACATTCACTTGAAAAACTCTCTTCTTCCCCTGGATGATCTTCACTTGCCTTCCATACAACTAGTCCTCCTTCAAAAAGGGAGATGGTGGGAGGTAAAGAAGGTCCACTTGGTGGAATATGAATATAGGGAATTATGGGATGCTCTTGAATTGGATTTAGGGTTGGAGAGACATTCTTAAGAATTTAAGTTTTAGAAGTGATAGTTTCATTCAAGAATTATTGGAGAGGAGGGAAGGAAGTTTGTGCTAGGGATGTTCTATTCTTCTCTTTCCAATCAAAAATCAACCCATCAATTTTTGATATGCCTTGATCTTCATGAACAATTGCAACTTGATGAGTGGATGAGAGGATCAAGAGATTTGGAAATTTTCTTTATTTATCTTCTAAAAATTTCTCCCTCTCTTGATTTTGGATGGGTAGTTGAGGAGTGCATGAGAATCTTAGAAATTTACTTGGTTGAGTAGTTTGAAGAATTTGAGGTATAATGGCTAGAGTTTACACAAGCATAAACTATTTCATAGGATACTAAAGCTTAGGATTTTGAACCAAGTAGACTCACTTAAAATTTAGGGAGTTTTTCTTATTTTCAACTTGGGATTTTAAATTTACTTCATTGTGCTCTCATGGGCAACTACTATATTTTCCCTCATGTAGCCTCATTTTACCCAACTAGGCACCCTTCATATAGGCATGATATGCAAGATATTCTTGATGCATTTTTTATTCTCTTCCCTTATCACTATCGATACATTGTCTCTCAAAGTCAAGTCTTATCTCATTGAGATTTTTTAAGGCCGATTGGAAGGAACATGACTTTTCCAAGGTTGATTAGAAGCAATAAATAGGTGGGATGGAGGTAAATTTAATGAGAATACTTATATCTTATTGGTTTAGGCCTACTTAAAGTGATTCCATAAATGTTCTCATCTTGATATGAAGGATATGAAGGTATAAAAGATGCATTTTGTCAAAATGAAGGATTAAAATACACATCAATTGATGATATTTAGGCACTTAGACTGATTAAACCATAATTATAAAACTTGGAGTCATCATTGGTTTCTTTGAAATGCATTTAAATGTTGATATGTTAAATAATAACATGAAAAATTCCTTAGTAGATGAAATTATGTCCCATTGGGCATGCTAAAACCTATTGTCACCTTGACTTGCACCATTTGAGGATGTGTTTTAGGTCTCTTCACTCAATTGACACAATGAGAAATCTCTAAGGCCATGGGTGGCCTATGATTAGAGAGAAACTATAGAGAGGGCTATCTCCCTTGATGGTACACCTACTCAAATTATAAGGAAAAGGTAAAGAGAAAGAGAAAGGTGAAATAAAATAAGAAAAGGATGTTGAAACAAATTATAGGTATCCTCCTCTTGACCATGAATTGATAATAAATGCAGGACAAGGATGAATGTGATCCCACAACTTTAAAAATATATCTAGCATAAGTGTTTCAATATGGAGAAAGTATCTAATACATCAACTAAGAGGGATAATCAAGAGGCCTATAATGAGGCACTGATGAAAGTATTTCACACTTAACAATTTCATAAGCACTTGGTACACACCATGTGACCTAAAGAGATAACCTAATCATAAATATGTGAGAATAAAGAGGAAAAATGGCATGTGATTAAACATCAACACTATAATTCATCAAAAATTCAACATGAACACACTAAATGTTATATGAAGAAGCTAGAAATAGTTTGTATTCACTTCAAAATCAACAAGTATCAAGTTTAGCATGGATTCACCATATTAATAAGGAGGATAATATTATAATCCATTCAAGGCCAAATATATAATAATGAATGTGTGTGTGTGTGTGTGTGAGAGAGAGAGAGAGAGAGAGAGAGAGAGAGAGAGAGAGAGAGAGAGAGAGAGAGAGAGAGAGAGAGAGAGAGAGAGAGAGAGAGAGAGAGAGAGAGAGAGAGAGAGAGAGAGAGAGAGAGAGAGAGAGAGAGAGAGAGAGAGAGTTGATAATGTGTAGGAATCTCATTAATACCACTAAAAACCTTTTTTCAATTCAAAAATATAAGTATCTCTCAATAAACCATGCAAATAAGTGTTATCATTTTGTTTTCAACACACTAGGCTAAGTGTTGGTGAATTTATCAATAAAGGATAACATAGAAGCTCATCAAGTCTGAATTAAATCTTATTGAAACTGACTCTATTGTCTTGGAGTTACAATTATACTTCTTTAATGGAAACTACAAGTTGCTACCTTGACATATGGCATACTTGACCTCCTTAGAATATTTCTATTCCATCATAGGATCTTGTAATACATCTCTCATATTGGTGAGAATTAAAATTTGGATTTGTACTTACTTATACTATACTCTGTCCCATGAGAACCTAAAAATTTCATGTCTAAACCTATTTAATCCAAAAGAGATCAATGAGGACAAACCTATCTCTCATAAATAATCTATTCTTTACTTAAAGATTATCATAACAATCTTATAAATTCTATATAGGTCTTATAAAAGATCATAAAATATATATCTAATCCTATAGATCACCTTTTAATTTATTATTCATAACTTACTTAACAAGAAGTTTGGAGAGGGCTATAGATATTCTTGAGAGCATATTCGAATTGTCACAATTTCTCAAGGCTGATACTTGTCTAAACAATAAATTTGTAGACTTGTCTATAGACCACCTTATTCCTCACTCTATATGAAAGATAAATGTATAGTGAAAATACCTTTAAATAGTCTTGAAAGACTACTAAGGGGCTATGTTCATCCTTGTGTTCTCATAACATCATGAAGTGGACAAACTACTTGTGTATTGGAGATTTCAAACCTGATTGTATTCATAAAAATGGGTTTTTATATCACCTTTATAGTCTCTAAAGGGTGACATCAAATATATAAAAATGTGTCATAAAGCATCATGTTTCCATTTTTTACCTTGAGAAGGTCTACAAACTCAACTTTCTATGAAAATATGAGAAAAATCTTCATTTTGGCTAGGTTTAATTGATTGAAACTTACATTAACACCATGACGATCTATAAAATGGTTTTTAAGAGATAATTATATCTATACCTAGGCCTAGGATGTATATTAAATTGATCAAAAGGACCTCACTCATTAAAACACTTGCAAACAGGCTTGGAGAGGTTATTTCTAGACCATTTTCATGCATTTCTCCTCCACACGTGTCAAGATTAATAAACCAATAGGTGACCAAGAGGTTTTAAAAAATCACAAATCTTATTTAATGGAATTTAAAGTAAATTATGATCATTTAAACTAATATTCTTATTCATTGAGCTCTTTGAGGGCAAAATAGGTATTTTTAGGTCTCTATCTTAGTAATTATTGTTCATAGATTTGAGCCACCAGATGAATTGGAAAATTACAAAAATTTTGAGTAAAAAACCTTATAATTATCCCATAATTTAAGTCCACCCCATGAATTTTCTCATCCAAATTTTGATGTAAAGTTTGCCTTCTCGGGCTTGCAGGCCTGTAGGTGTGCATTCTAGAGGACTATTTTGATCAAAAATCATTTTTTATGTTTGTTTTTTATTTTAAATGTTTCCTATAGGTTTTATACATGTCATAAAAGGTCTATATACCCCTATATAAGTATTTTAATTTCTTAAAAGTTCAAAAACCTATTTTAGCCCATAGTTGGGGTTTGATAGTTTAGGGGTTTTGACCCTAACTATCATCTTTTGATGTTTTCTATTCATATCAAGGCATATTATCAATTTATGAAACTTATTAAGTTTATTTAACATCTTTAATATCCTTTAAAACCTCAAAGTTAACATAAAAATGCATAATTTTTCCATATTTACACTTGCAACCTATGTACTCTCTTTTAGACCCATCACCCTATTAAAGCTTGAAAATGGCTTTCCCTTAAATGGTTTGTCTCCATCATAATTAGTATAAACACTTAAACCATCTCCCTTAAGGTACCTCACACCCTAATGACCTTATTAAGCTTCAATTTCAACACAAAAATGCATATTCTCCAATCTTATTTTATTTAAGACTGTAGGTGCCTATCTAGGCCTAAAAGTTATTGCAAACCTGTCATAGAATTGGAATCCGCTACATATTATTTAATTTAAATATATTGGTAGAAAATTTTGATTTTGATTTTTACATATTTTAATACTTTACCAAATTATAAAACATAAATAAATTGTCAAGAATCTCTCAACTTTGCCTACAGACTTGACATAAATTGCTTGTGCATGCATGCATACCTTGTTCTCTTGCCATATTTACTCATGAATAATATTGAGTTAGGTTTAAGAAAATTATTTAGGTATGAAAATAAATTTTAACATATCAATAATTCATTATTATCCTCACCCTTGGTTACAATTATGTCACTTCTCTCTTCATACTTAAAACCTTGCTTGAGAATACTAAACCAATGGCTTTCATAACCTGTCAATTATAAATTATCCTCAAAGAGGATAATGAATGTTTTTACCAATTTTTTATGATTATTAATAATTAAATACACTTACACATAAGTTATTTAAACCCTATCTTATATATATTATTCTTCAAAACATCAAACATGCTTGCCCATATGACTGTTTTTCTCTCTTGAGGACTATGTGATAATCCAACACTTGAAAACCACTTTGGGGATGAGTATGGGATTGGAGAAACATTAAAATTGGTTTTAAATTTAAAAAAAAATTCATATCATGTGTTTTGGCTTTTATCACAACCCAAAACCTCTCAAAAGTATCAAGCAAACTCCAAAACTTACACTCTCAAACCCTACAGACTTGTACCTACAAATTTCACTCTTATTTGCATTGGATACCTAATTGGAGATGGTTTGGGATATTTTATTATGCCTTTAAATATCCATAATATTATTTAAATTTCATCAATGATCTTAGTAATTCATTCAATAAGAGAAAACCAAGGCATTAGGGTTTTAGAAGGGTTTAAGAGGTAGTAAACTTCTTAACAATTATTTATAAAGCTCTGCCCCATAATACCAAAAATTATACCATGAATTTTAAGGTAATATGGGTTTTAAACATACCTTAATATCATTTTTATTTTTTCCTCTCTTCTTTTATTAAACAACCACATCAAAATGATTCTTCTTACCTTGCAAGTGACTCGATGGAAATATCAAGTGTTTTCTACCTTGTTTATACCTGTATGTTCTTATTAAGCATGGTTTTGAGCTTGGTGAGGATATAAAATGTTGTGGATAAGATTTATCACTTTGTTCCATTGTTATCTTGGTTGAATATTCTTGAACCATCATGAAAACCTGTAATCTTCCTTAAAGATATGCCTTTTCTTGCCATGAGACTTGTCCATTGGGAATAATAACCTACTATAGCTACATACCAAGCATTAAATGGATATATTATTGATTATGGAATGATGATGGAAATGTATAAGAATATTTTATGTCTCTTTTACTACCATTATACTATATTTGGTGTTGAATCAATGAACAAGGAGGTTACAAAGGTGAGTTATACGTTGGGAAAGAAAGTTTTAACACTTCTTAGCTGAGTGTATGGATAAAAAATATAATATGTTATTTTAAAAGTGTAAAATGACCCAGGAATACCCTTATAACCTCTATACATGGTAATAACTCCTCACACTTTGTATTCTCCTCAAGGGGGTTACATTATGGCATTGAAACAAGTAACATAACAAGACAAATGAAACCTTAAATCTCCAAAATTACCTTAAACTTTCCAAAGTGATTGAAAATACCATGTTACTACTTCACTATCTTTTATTCTTATCCACTTTTCACTATGGAGCATCAATATTTCTTGAATGATCACTACCTCATAGTCTTCCTCCATGGATCACCTAGACCTTGAGTTTCACAAACTAACCTAAATATTTCTAAAGTTACCTTAAAATTTTCTAAAATACATTGTAAAATACCTCTTTTGAAAGGGAAATTGATATAATGGTTAGATTTTATTTGGAATGGGTTTAATTTTGGCCTAGGAGGCCAAAATGTCAACAATTTCAAGTACAACTAAGAATCAAACAACTCTAAAATAACATTAACTTGTGAAAATAATGATAGAATGTAAATGAGTATGTTGATCTCATCCATCAGTGGCCCTTACCACCTAACCATTCACTTGGGGAAAATTGGTCCCCCATGCAAATGAAGATAGTAAAATAAAAATATTTGTAAGTAAATAATCAAAAGAGATAAAAAATTTCCTCTAATCAAACATTTAAATGGTTTAAACATGAAATGAATAACAAATTCAAAATGTAATAAATAAAACATAACACAATAAGCTTGTGATGGTCCAGGTTAAAAAACCCACCATCAAATGACAACCATCTATTGAAACCTATTCATTTATCATTTTTATAACCATATAAGGATACTTATCAATATTTCACCCATACATATCATTTAATTTCTTAAGGAGGGTACCTTAGGTTTTAGTTATCCTTTCCACCACAGCACCCATAAACAAACACATCATCACAATACATGATAACAATAAGAGAGTGAGGCTTGTAGGAATTAATCATTCAAATATTATTTCCTAGTATTAATTAAAAAATAAGGGATTAAGTGAAAGAATGATTTTCCCTAGTTAAGTCAATCCTTTGATGAAGGATTACCAACCAATAATTTTTGCATAAGAAAAATAATTTTGAATGTAGGATTACCAAAACATAGCTAGTATAACCATCACTTAGAAGGAATTAAAACTAGAATTAACACTTAATTCTTGTAAAATACCAATACATACTAAAATAATGTTAGAACCCCAATTATATTCCATAGTTATTGTTATATCTTTATTTATCCTTCTCTACCTATGGATTCTTCCACCAAAACCACCATTAAATACCACCAAAACATCCTCAGAAGTAAAAATAAGGACACAAAGAATATTATTAATAGTTTTACTATTATTTTCCCACTCTAATAATCTCTCATACTTATTAGGTGATAAATAAGGGTTATTCCATAGCTTCATCAACTTCTTATCCTTCTTCTATTTTATTATCATTCTTCTTTTCCTTTTAGCTAGTGCCTCAATTAGGGCATGATTAAATAGTAATTTCCTATCTAAGAAAACATTTAACTAATCATTTAATTTTAAAATTTAATATTTATTCCATGGGTGGTACCCTATTACAATTTGTACCCTACACTTTATGTTCCTAATTTACAAAAGTGAAACAATCAATAATACTCAAAAGTTTGTAGAACCATTATGTTACTAATGACAATGATCATGTTATGGTCTTGAATGATGTGTGTTTAAATCACTTATAGCCATATCTAATTGTGTTTCATAGAAAATACATATTCAATTATTAAATATAATTCTAGCTATTGGGTTAAATAACCAAGCATACTATTATATTTGCACTCATAACATGCTATAACTACAAGTGCATTAAATAGGAAAATAATTTCAAACAATGAAAATTCAATAAGCACTAAAGTGTTGTTAAGATTATTATTATTATTTGTTAATTATCACCAAATACTAAGTAAAATATGTGAGACCAAATTTAAGACATTGAATTCACTAGTGATATATTTTATCTTGAAATCACAAGTGACAACATGTTAATTAGGTGACCAAACTGATTAGTCCATGATCATAACCACTGCAGTATAGGGAAACAAAAAAATGTGCATATTATGTGTCAATCACATTGATCACAAAAAATCATTCAAGGTGTAAATTATATCTCTCTAATAATTATAAACATGTGTATACCTATATATCACACTTTTTATGCATGTCATACCCCTTCACTAGTAGGCCTACTTCATTCATCACAACCTAAAATAGTCAAACAACATTAAAAAGCTTGAATGAAATTCATATATATAAAGTATTATACTTAATAATTGAGAGTAAATAATATATTAAATAAATAATCAAATTCAGGTTATTTAAGTTTAATCAAGTATATACAAATAATTAAATCATGGAAATTAAATATTAAATTCATCCAAACATCAGGTAGGTCTAATTACAACAATTTTTGAAACCACGTTATTTATAGAAAAAACTAAGATATGAAAGGATGGTACTACCTATAAGCATGCAAACAAGCATAAAAAACACATATATGAAAAGGATTAGATATAGACTACCACAGAAAAATAATTATCTGATTGTGATCAAATATACAAAATATTTACTAATGATAAGCTACTAATAACTCATTGAATGCAATTAACTCATAAAAAAAGTATAATTCAATTTAGAATAAGTGTAACCTAGGAAAATAAGAATAAAATATTATCCTAATTATTTTGTATGCTTATTTTATAAGTCTATAAAATTAGGATATAAAATACAAAACCTATTAAAAGAGACATTATCCTAGTTAGAGACTAAATCTAAATCATATAGCACATTAGTCTTGTATACTTGGAAAGTACTTCTCCTGGTTGTGCCCTTCAGTTCTTAAGACCTTCCCACTATGAAAAGGCTGGCATCTACCATCTCTTATGCCTATTGCTTATCTCTTAGTCTAACCATATGTTATTTTGATGACTAAGCCTTCTATACTGTGTAAAATTTTATAAACATGCTTATCATCATCCTCTACAAGTTTTTGATGTGTACCTATTTTCCATATTATTAGACACTTACATCCTAGCAAGACACCTATGTTGATATAAGTGTTATGTGCCAAACTAAGTGTATAGTGACCTAAATTCATCAAATTTACAATTTTATTGTGTCCTTATGGTTTTCATAAGTGATTTAATGTGATATATTTCCTAAAATGATTGGTATATATTCATGATCAATCCTCATTCATTCCTCACCTAGCAAAGATGTAGGAACTCACAAGGAAACTTACCAAAAGCTCTCAATCAAGCATTCAAGTGAGAAAAAATTTCCTATTATTTCCTATTACAATTTTTGTCATAGGGAAAATTGATCTACATGTTTGAATTACTGAATGAACATCCCATGAGTTATATTTTCCATGATACAAGCTAGATCACTCTACGTACTTGCTTATCACACATTTCATCCTTATACACACATAAGCCAACATGTAGGGGATAATTACATAAGTATGAGTCCCTATTCAATTTATTAGTTATATAGGTATCTCTCATTGATAAAAGGATCCTTGATAATCTTGAAACCATGAGCTCATTAAACCATTTTTTCCACAATGACTCCAAAGGTGAAGAAGCTAGTGTTTGATAATTTAACAAAGAGTGATAGCCTATGCATGAGATATAAACACACCAAAGTAAATGAAACATAAGATATAGAAGGTTCTAGGTAGTTACATATAGATCTATTCAATATTCCATACTAAACACCTACATCTAACTCAAACACTAGTGTTGACATAATTATTTGGATTTGACACAGGTGTCTGGGGCCATAAAGTGAAAATTTATAGAATGTGAAAATTGTTCCAAAATCTAGATCTAGTCTATTTATAGCCTATTATAATCAAATATTCATTCACATAATAAACTAGCTAAGTAATCTTGTTTTCCATTCATTTCAATACCAATCAATATCTTTAGTTATATTTTTTATCCTATCTTAATATTATAATTTCAATATATTGTTTATTTGAGTTTGCAATTAATTAGTGTGGTAAGATATATTTATAACCCTTGTGTTTATTCATTTTTATATTCTTAACCCTATACTATATTTACCCATCCCAATTTAGAGTTAAACATTTGGTGAACACAACCTTTGTGTATTTTCATGTAACTCCTAGCATGGTTTTCTATTTTTTTTCTTGATCTCTCAATTATTACAATCTATTTCAAAAATTATAATTTATTTTCTTAAAATCATGTTTAATATGGATAAAAAGTAACTTCTTAATCCTCTTGTCCCTTAGGAGGGTGATAAATACCATCCCTATAACCAAGTACATGCTATCACTTCTTTAAGGGGTAAGGTGGTCCATCATATAATGCCAAAAAAGGGTAGTAAACAAACCCTTCCTAAATCCATAGATGATACATATATTCATATTCAACCCAAATCACCTAGGATTTGTGGTTTTGAATCCCTAAAATATCAAAACACCAATATAAAAAAGTAAACAAAAGAGTTAAAAAATTAGATTACATAATGCAAAATCCAAAATATGCTAGTGTTAATCATGTGTTTACATCTTCATATAAAAATATTATACCCAACAAGGTTTCATATCCAAATGAAAAGCTAAAATAAAATACATCTAAAACAAGTGATTCAAAATGTGAACAAAAGGTTATTAAGAGACCAAGTGAAATCCTAAGAGAAATGATTCATATCAATGAGATGAAATTACATCCTCTACATACTATACAGAAATTTAAGTACTATTGTGCATATCATAGAATGCATGGGTATCATATATATATTTTTGTTTTAAATTAAAAAAAAAATTCAAAGTCTCAATTAAAATGGTGATCTTATCATTGATACATAACTCAATCAATCCACTCACATTATGAGTACTTTTCCTAAAATACAAGTGCAACAATAACAAAAATGGTTACCAAAAGACAATTCAAAGTATGAGAAGGGTCAAAATAAAAAATAAATAGATAAGATACCGTTTCCAAAGATTTTAAATATCCAAATGATTATGACTATAATGATACTATTCCTAATATCAATATGATATATGAATAATTGAGGAAGTTTCATTTTGATATGTTTAATAAATTACCACATGATATATTCATACATATAGGTCCTTGTACATATAAACTAAATCCATCTCTAGAATGTATAGAGACAAATACAAATAAGGGAAAGCCCAAGGCAAACCATATAACTCAGTATGTTCATAAAGTATTAAGATTTGAGGTGCACATAGATATACGTAATGGCATATCAAAAAAGGCACAACCACAATACGAGATACTGTGTTATTTATATATAGATGATCAAAAACATATTACATGTTCAAGAATAACCTAAGAGGTTACATTTATCCTATAATAATGATTACCTTGATGATTATGATCTTAATAATACAAAATATTGGTATGATCCTGATGATATTAATTATGTAACATATGAACATGACACACATGATATAGGGCCTTCACATAGGCATCTCCTTGATGAGATCATCGGGTTATAGTAGCACTTATACCTATATTATCTCCTTGTATTTTATTTTATTGGTTCTATGTTGGTAGATAACATATCATTTATTTCTATATACCCACATGTTTCACACATCTTTTAAGTGTGATACATGCATACCTAGGCATGTGATATATACACATATGGATGTTGGGACTTACCTCTACTCACATCATCAGTACATTATGGGCATGAAATTATTTGATCATGATACACATAGGTTATATTATTATATGATCATTTCCATTATCATGTTTGAGCTTATATACTTACACATGACTTTATCCATGCTTATATCTTTTTTATTTTACTTAATATGCTATGCGCTTAACATTTTTTTATAACACATATATCTAAGGACTAGTATGACATGATTATGTTAGTTTATTATCTTCAATTATTTACATTTATGAAATCCCTTGAGTGTCTTGCCTTGCCTTCTTTATATTACTTGTCTGAGCATTTAAATATGCTCCATTTTTTGTAGCCCTTGTGCCTTTGTTTGATTACTTTAACATTTGAATATGTCATTGCTTATTGTATGGACATTTGAATATGTAATGACATTCTAAAAATTCATGTCTCTTCAATTGTGCAACATTTGACCATTATCCTTGTTTAAGGTCTCCTTAGACCATTGTATTTTGATTTGATTTTGAGTGCTCTTGTGTATGTCCTTGATTACTTGTTAATATTGTATTGTTACTATCTAGACATTTCCATGATTCACATCATTAATCTTAAGATTTGATGTTTTCACATACTATATACCTCATTTATATATCTACCTAGACATGCTACTCCTATATGACACATGATCCATATATAAATTATATAGTTATATTATCCTTTTGAGGTTACGTAACTGCCAATTTATAATTTTATTCACTTCAATGGGGGCATATTAGTGGGGGAATGTCATAGAGGCATGGATTTCACATATTCAAAAATTTATATTTCAGTGGGGGCATGCAAAAAATGGCATGACCTATACACTTATTCAATATTCTACATTTTTAAATTACAGTGGGGACATGTTATGGAAACATATTCATTACACTCATATTGGTTCTCAATTTTAGATTATAGTAGGGACATGTCATGGTAACATGTCTTTCACAATTTAATATATTTAAGTTGGCTAAATTTCATAGTTATATTATTCAAATACACATTTTTGGTAGCATTCTATACATTGGTACAATTGTTATACCCATAATTTAGATTGAGACATATATGACATGAATATGCCATGCAGAGGACATATTAAATTGTAAAATCAAAATTATTTTTAGATTTAAAATAATTATATGTATTTTAGCACACACCAAGATGAAATTTTTTATATTGTTATTGAGCCAATTTACTCCAGAAGTTTTTTAAATTTTGGCAAGGTTGAGGTGACTACATCACTCAATATTACTAAGTTTATAGGATGGAGTGATTAAATCATCCACTCTTGCTAGATTTATAGTGCGAGTTGAATTTAATCACTCATGCTCCCCATGTTGTAACTATAATTAAGTTACATGGTTGAGCTAATCTCAACTACCAATTGGTAACTCACCTTTTATCCAAGGTTAGGGGCAATTTATCCTCCAACACACACACACACACACACACACACACACACACACACACACACACACACACACACACACACACACACACACACACACACACACACACACACACACACACACACACACACTTGCAAGTTTTTAAATTTTTCTAATCTTAGCTCCATTATTATATATTAAAGCATATCTTCAAATCAAATTTACAAAAGGCAAGATGGTTTCATCTATACAAAGGTTTACTCCTAAGATTTTTATTTTTAATTTTAAGCATTTTAAATTATTTCAATTATAGAATATATGCATTGATTATTTACTATAACATACTCTTGGTTGCAGGTCAATCACCAGCAAAGCACTTAAGTTGGGATCTCACAAAGACAAGGTGTGTTATACACACCCAAGTGCATATTTATTTTCCTTTAAAATAGGACACACACACTAAATTTGAATTATATGACACATCAGTATCGTATACTTAAAAACTAATTATCATGGTTGTATCCTTTAGTTCCTAAGACCTTCACATTATTGAAAGGCTTGCATCCATTATCTCTTATGCCTTTTGCTTATCTATTATTTTGACCATAAGGTATTCTCATGACTAGGCCTTATAAACTTTGAAAAATACTATAAACCTACTTATTATCATCTTCTTCAAGTTTTGAACTTGTACCTATTTTCTAGCTTCCTAGACACTTCTATCCTAGCTAGTAACCTATGTCAACACATGTCATGACAAACTAAGTGTCTGGTGCCCTAAGTCATTATATTTTTAATTGTAACATGTATTTATGATTTGAATAAGTGATTTAACATAAGATATTTCATAAAAGGATTAGCATATATACATTATAAATCCTCATTCATTCTTCACCTAACAAAGACCTATCAACTCAGAAGGCAACTTGTTATAAGTACTCAATCAAGCATTCAAGTGAGCATAGCTTCCCTATTATTTTCTATATAAATATCAGTCATAGGGATAACCTTTATATAGGTCTAAAGTACTGAAGGGCCATCCTATGAGCCATATTTTATAAGTTAAAAGGTAGGTCACTTTATGTACTTGCTTATCACACATTTCAGCCTTATGCACACACAAACTAACATGTAGGGGAGAAAACTACATAAGTTTGAGGCCATCTTCAGAGTATTAGCTATGTAGGTTATTCCCATTGATAGAGGGGTCCTTAGGATAACTCAACACTATAATCCCACTAACCAATTTTTTCCACAGTCACTCCAAGGGTGAGGAAGCTAGGGTTTAATCATTTTATAAAGAGTGATAGCATGTGTGTAAAATATAAAAAACACCATAGCAAAGGTGATAGAAAACCCATAATTTTCTATGTGGATACCTACATCTAGATCTAGTTAATATTCCATATTGGATCCAATATAGGCATTTGAGGCCATAAAGTGCAAATTTCTAGAATCTAACAATTCATCCAAAATCTTGATCTTGTTTATTTCTAGCATGTTCCATATAATATATGCATGTGCACAATAAACCAACTATGTACTCCTATTTTACACTCTTTTTAATATCAATAAATAGTTGTACTTTCTATTTTTATCATATCTTAATATTATAAATTCAAAATATTGTTTATCTAAGTTTGTAATTAATTGGCCTGCTATGGATATATTTATCACCCTTGTGTTTATTCATTTTTATATTATTAACCCTATACTATTTAAATCATCTAAATTTAGGGTTAAAAACCTATTGTATACCTAAATAAGTGAGAATAATACTTATCAAAAATATTTTAATCTTTCCAAGTGAAAATTTTCTCATTCAGTTGATCCTATTGGAAAACACTTGTTGATTATCTCAGCTTCATAACTTTACACTATGATGGGCCAAGATATTGAGTAAGTTTAACTAAATTGTCTCCTCTTCAGTTACTTGGAGATTATTATTATCTAAAATATGAAATGAATCAAATGTATATTTTCACAACATATATACTGAAACACATTTAGGATATTATAAAGATAAGCATGAATATCTAGATAACAACCAATAAGGATAACCTTTTCCACAATATTAAATGGACCAACAAAGCATATAACCAATCTAGATGCCTTGACAATCTTGATGTAACTTTTTTGAAGTCTAACTTTTAGAAAAATTTGTCCAAAATTTAAATTTTCTATGATATATTTTCAAATATGCATAACCATTGTGTCCATCAGAGTCGACCTTCATCATTTTATAATAAGAAACATATGAGTGACATAATCATTTAGGGTTTTGGGTCCTACACCTTTTATATTTTACAAACTTTCCTAACCAAGGGAATTTTAACATTTTTATCTATACAAGGATTCAATGGGAACCATCTCAATCATAAAATAATAAGTAATATTATAAGCAAATTTAGTTAATTGGATCTATCTCAATCCATTATGTACATTATTAACATATATTCAACCACTTGCTTTCTCATTTTAGTTTGACCAACCATTTATAGGTGGTATACATAACTAAAATTCAAAAATTTTCCAATATAAATATTTAAATTCATCCAAAATATGTAAATGAATAACTTATCTCTATCAAATATGATAACTTCATAAACTCTGTGAAGGTGAACAATGTTTTTCGTAAACATATCAGTAAGAGTATAGGAATTATAATAATTTTGCATGTAATAAAATGTGAAACCTTGGTAAATTTATTGATCACTACCAAAATAGTATCAGGCTAGCCTCAATAATTTGGTAGTTATAATATGAAATCCATTGAAATCATAAGCCCTTCATATTTTGGTACAAAATGAGGAGAGATAAAAACACATAGATGGCAATGCTATAATTTAACACATTATTAGTCTAAATAATTTTATGCAAAATTAACCACATCCTTAATCTGGGACAAATAGAGAACCTCTTCCGTTCATGTATCCTTTTAGTGACACTTGGATGAGTAAAATGAGGTGTAGTATTTACTTTTTCTAACACTTTCTTCCTTAAATTAAATAAATTAAGAATATATATTTTGCCTTAATACCTTGAAATTATTTTTGAGTCTAAGGAATAATTAGGAAATTCCTTAGCCATAAATTATTTGTATAATTTAGCACAATTTCCTTGTAAAAGTCATTAATTAGTTTTTATTCTAACATATAATTTATGAAATTAGATATTAGAAAATAAAGGGCAATAAGATAAGTGCATTTGATTATTACATCAATAATATGATTTTACTTACCTTAAACATAAGAAATATCCATATCAATTTTTTTGATAAATTCCATACATCTTTGATTCCTTGAATTCATATCATCTTGTGAATATAAGTGTTCAAGGTTGTGATGATTTGATTTCACTTTGAAATGTTTCCAAATTATAATTTGCTTTCATTGGTTGAGTGCATATACTACTAAAACTAACTCTAGATCTTGAATAGGATGAGTTTTGTTATGTTTTTTGAGTTTTTGAGACTCACAAGTAACCATTCAATCATCTTGAGTTAAAATTCCTCAAAAACTATCAATTGATGCATCAGTCAAGATTTCAAAGTTACCAATAGGATATGGAATAATGAGGATAGGTGAAAAAGTTAACAACTCATTAATTATTTGAAAAGCTTCCTCTCATTAAGGAGTTGAAACAAAGTTACTTATTTTACATTAAAAGAAACTAATGGGATTAGGTAATTTAGAAAAAAAAATTAACAAATCTACTATAGTATCCAACCAATCCCATGAATCTTCACACTTAATGAACATTTATAGCATTAGGCCACTCCTTGATGTCTTTGATCTTAGAAGGATTAATATAAATTGCTTAAATTATATATTCCCCAAGTAATGATTTTTATATTGATAAATGAACATTTATAAATCTTATCATATAGCTTGTGTTTCCTATTTTTCAAGCCTAACTATGAATGTTGATCATGTTTAGATACATTTTTGGAATATAATAGAAGATAATCCAAAAATACTGACACAAATTGATCTAATAAATATATGAATACTTGTTCATTAAGTACATGAATACGACAAGTGCATTGGTCAAGCCAAAGGGAATGATAGTGAACTCAAAATGGCCATATCAAGTTCTAAAATTAGTCTTATATACATATTCATCTTTTAATTAGAGTTGGTGGTACCTCAATCGAATATCAATCTTAGAAAAAACTTCATAATCCTTCATCTGATCAAAGACAATCCTCGTCAAATCAAAATTTTCTTGATTATGACCTTACTTAGTATCCTATAGTTAATGAAAATTATCAATGTTATATCCTTATTCTTGATGAAGATAATGATGGAAAACTAGGAAAAATACTTGGCCTTATCATCCCTTTATTCATGAGTTCATTCAATTAAATATTAATCTCTTATATATCTACCACATTCATCCTATATGGTGATTTAGATGTGGGTGAAGATCTAGGTATTATATATATATATATATTATAAAATAAAAATTCCTTACAGGTGGATAACTAGGATGTTATTAAGGAATACATACTCAAATTATTCCAAGACAAAATGTTTCATAGAAATTTTGATTATATTTTTTGGAGGAAAGAGAAAAGAAATCAAGAAGGGTATGGTAGAAAACCCTGATATGTTATGTACATGTTTGATCCAAAAAGTTGTAGATACTCCTCTTTGGCTTAGGAATAATGACTTGTAGATAAGAAATCACTCAAATAAATGGTTTATTAATTAGATAGTAGGGTGGATTTCCTAACAAGCTAGATCCAAGAAGCATGAGCTTCTTTGGAGGATGTCAATACACTCTTTTAAACAATCAAGTTCTAAAAATGAAAGATGAATTACTTGCATATATCACAGAAGATACTAAAATGAAATACAAGAAGTGCTCAATAAATTAATGGGTGAATTTGACTAATTATATCAATAAATAAATTGGTATTAATTCTAAATAAATTAGGTATGGTCCAAAAAATAGGATGAAGATATGTGATCAGGTAGAGAGGAAAAAAATGGATTTGGTTAAGGTTCAACAAGTGAAAACAACTTGCTTTTTATTTTTCTAATAGCAACCACATCAGTGGTTGGGTGTTACCATTAGTGGTTAGGGTGATCATCGATGGTTAGGGTGACCATCAGTGGTTGGCATAGACCATCGATGATTAGAGTGACAATCAACGATTACTATGGGTTTTGGTTTGGTTAAGAAATATTGATTAGCAAGGTTACTGAATGGAAATCTAAAAGGTGGGTTTGGGTTAGGTTAGTTTAAAAATAGAAAAAAATTAACTAATTATTAAAAATATATACTTAAATTTCCTAGTTATTGATATGAAGAAGGGTCGAGGTGGTTGGTAAATCTTGGAGTAATTTTTGTAGATTAATGATGTTTGGATATTGGTTGATAGACAATAATGCTTTGGATCCCTATCACACTTATTAGTTTTCTAGTTAACTCTAATTATAGTGCATATGATAGATTGATTGATGGATTGATTCTAGATGCATATAATATATTGATTGATTGATTATGGATGCAGATGATAGATTGGTTGATTAATTTTGGATCCCTTTCACCTCCACCTCTTTTATTTTAATAAGAAATAGAGAGAGGTGAAATAATAGGTTAAAAAGGGGTTCAACAATTAGTTTTTATCTTTCATATGTGTAGGCTTATACAAGAACTAGACAAGATAAATATAAAAAAACAAGTTGTAGTTGAAGTGGGTATTTAGTGTTTAGGTAGTGGGAACCTGACCATCGGTGTTTAGGCCTAATCATCAATGGTTAGGGTGATCATTGGTAATCGAGGATCAAAGTTCAAGTTTGGTCAAGGTGGGTTAGTGAGCCAATTTAGATAGTCAACTAATTAGACTCAGGTATTTTGTTTGAAGTTTTGTGGGATGGTCCCTAGGGGGTCTAGGGGCATTTTGATATCTAGAACTCTTATATGAAATTTTTTAGTATCTACATTGTTCCCATTTTTTTTATGCAATTTGTATCAAAAAGTTACAAAATAAAAATGGATTATAGGTTGAAGGTTAGGTTACCTCGAGCATGGGAGGAGGTGTTCTTCCTCACACTAGGAATCAATAAGATGAAATAGAATCAAGTGCAGGTTTGATGATTGGGTAAGTTGGTAATGAAGTGGGTAGTAGGTTGGGCATTGAAGTGCAAACATGCATATTAATTATGACTAATTATGATAGCCAAGATCATGTAATGATTAGGTTACCATGGTTGGTAAAAAAATAAGGTCAGTACTAGAAGGACAAGTGACAAGTAAACCACATGATTGTATGTGATGGTTGGGCTACACTTGTAAATGTGAGTCTCCTAGACAAGGTTAGTGTTTTCATGGGTATCCAAGGTAGGAAGTGCTCCCATGAAGACACAAATTGGTTAGGTGTGCATAAGGTATCTTAAGCACAAAATGTTGAATATGGCAAATATAGTCAGTGTAATCAAAAGGACTAAAGGTAAGGTCATAATAAAACATGCAAATGTTTGGGCCCAAATAATAACTGGTGAGGTTGGCATGATGTAGTTGTGTTTGTCAGAGAAAGAATCTCCTATGGTGGTCACTTGGTTTGGTGTGGTGGATGAAGATGTGGTTGATAAAGTTATGGGAAAAAAAACCTAAAAAATTTAATCATCAACAGTCAGGGTTAACCCATGAGGTCAACCATTGACAATCATCCGGACTATCGACGGTCACATATCAATCCTAAAAGGGAAAAGACACGTTAGCCCTAAAATGGCTAGGTTTTGGGTAGTTATTTTTATTTTTGAAGTAAGAATGATAGGTTAGATGCAAATTTATAGTGGTAGGGTAGATAAGAGAGGGTGGGGGTAGGTGTAGGTAGGTTTGTATGAGCTATTATGAGGGTAGGTAATTATCTTTAAGGGGTAAGTTGTGTTTTGATCATCAATGATCACTTGATAATAATCACTGATTGTCATTTTTTACTATCACCAGTTAGGATCAACCATCAATGGTCAACCACTGACCATCAATAGTCAACCACCAATCATTGATAGGCCACATTATGGTGACCATTGGTTGTCAATCACCTAACCACCGATGGTTGATTATAAGAATAGTCGACCATCAATAATCAATACTTGGAAGGCAAAGTTTAAAAGTATTGGTAAATTTTTAATAGTTAAGGTCATGGGTTAAGGTTTGGTAAATGGGTGATAGGTGGAAGGTTAAAAAAGGAGGGTTTTGGTCATGGTTTTAGGTCATGGGGTTAGGTTAAGGTAATGTGTACAAGTTAAGAAGGTCAGATGATGGTGTAAAATAATAGGAGGTAGGTGTGATAAATAGAGTTCATAGGTGAAATATGCTAGTGAACTAAAGTTGTTGTTATATAACCTTGTAGGCTTGAAAGTGGCTATAGATGAGGGACAAAGTTTCTCAGATTCTAGATAAGATTCAATGTAGGATGATCAATGGGAACTAGGAGCATATGGAGGATGTGGGCCTTGGAATAATGAGGTACTAATAACATGTACCTCAAGATGTTATGATGTTAGTGTCACTTATTGAGAGATGGGATCTTACCACTAAAACCTTTTTGCTTTTGATAGGCAAGCTAATGATCTTGCTTGAGGACATCCATAGGATAGTGCAGCTACCCATTTAAGGTAAGATAATTTACCACATTAAAAGTGATGATCAAGATGGATAAATGGAGTTCCTATATAGAGATGACCTCAAATTTTTTGAGGTGGCACTTAGGAGGCTTTCACTACATGCCACTGTACTAGAGGGATAGGGATGCAAGGAGGCTTTTCACCATGATGATGATAATATTGAAGTTTTAGGCCTTACATGACTCTAGTGGTGGGAGGTTCCCTTACTTGTTTTTAAAGTGATTATGGAGATGTGGTTGGGTTGAAAAGTGTTTACATAGGCACCTATGCTACTTTTTCAGATTAATCAAGAGCTATGGGGATTTTGAGCCCACAAGAGATATGAGATTAGTGTCAATTTTGTTCTTCATTGCTAGGCATTCGAGCACATCCAGGTATTGAAGCCCATGGGGATATCATGGGAGGGATTTACACATATGGATTATAGGGTTCGATATATGCGGTGGAGAGGTGATTATGTACCTTTAGGACCAAGAGGAGGATCATGTGATATAGATTGGTATAGGGACTTGATAGATGCCTTGGTCATTAGAGATGTGATTTGGATACTCTAAGATCGGCACACTATAAGAGGCATACACTATCTCTTCATAGCTACTAATGATTATACAAAAGATGAGAGGGTAAGATAGAGATAATACCATTTGATAGGTTACAGAGGTAGTTTGGCCTCATTCAAGACATACTCAGGGCAATCTTGAGATAGAAGAGGGAGGATGTAGAGTTTCCAATACCTATTCTAAAGCTAATCTAGTATTTCATTGACCATGAGGAGTTAAATATAAGGATAGAGATAGATGTTGCATGTGTTATAGATATATACCCTACTTGGTATCAAGCACACCATGCCATAGCTGATATTGGTCTTGAGGATGGGCTCAACAAGATATGGATGTGGATGTAGGAGGAGATGGTCAATAGGTTTAGATGCCAAGGGTTTCCCCAGATGTACAAGTAGTGACTACAGAGAGGGACTAGGCATGAGTGGATTTAGCCACAACATAGGCATCTTTGGTAGTGGTATATGCATTACAAGTAATAGCACATGGTTAGTTTGTCATTGTTATATGTCAGAGAGATTAGGCTAGGCATTAATTAGCCTTGGTGATGTAGGAGAGAGATTCTCTCTATCAAGCAAGAGGTAGAGTACCAATAGTTATAGGAATAGTAGGTACTATCTTTATGTAGATATATGTAGTGACTATGGAGGAGATATAGTATTATGAGGCCTTAGTCTTCAGGGTCCTACTAGATGATCCCTGATGGGGTGAATACAGGATAAGGATTACAAGTGGTGCTAGCATGATGACATCAGGTCAATAAGATGCATCTATAGGTGGATAGGTAGGTACAAGATGGAAGGCTCTAGGAGGTAGTGGTGCTCTAGGATCATAGATTTTGTGATGAGACTTTATATTTTGATATATTTATATGATTTTGATATCAGCCTACAAGCTAATGTAGTGAGATGTTTATTGTGAGAGGCATGTATATTTTGTAGACATTATGATAATTATTTATTAGATATAGATGTGATATTCTGGTTATGGTTTATGTTTGTGATGTTCATGTTGATCATTGATGATGTCATGTTGATATGATTATGCTTATGATATTTTGATGTGGAATCACCTAGCTAGGTAAGTGATGATATGTCTCTATAATTTATGTTCATGATGATGTTTAGGATGGAATAATGTTATTGATGTGATGGCTATGGATGACTATGATGATCCTGATGTGATTATGTGATGTTAATGTTAATGTGATGTGTATTTGATGATTAGGATGATGGTTATGACATTATGATTATGGTATTTATTTTACGGATGTGATCATGTAATTTCATGTTTTTAGATGATTATATTTAGGATATTGATATGATCATGGCTATGGCTACTAGTTATTCTTAAGTGAACAAGGTGATGATGTGATTATTGTTATGGTTTATGGATGGCTAGGATGATAGTGATGATTATGTTCATGCCCAAATTTAATGACTTTATGCTTCTTTATTTAGATTTAGACATGTGGTGGATATGATATATGTGATTATGAGGTTGTGATGGTGATAGTTGATTTGTGATAATGCTAATTGATGTATGTTTTTATTTATGATGTGATGATGATATCATGTGATGTGGTTATGATTATGGTCATTCTATTTAGATTGGATTGAAGTACATAAGGTAAGCTAAATAAAAACACCAGATGTAAAAAAGAGAAGACAAACTAGAGACAAATGTTTAAGTGAATATGTCAACTAGTATGAGAGAATGAGAAGAAGGAATGATGTTTTTTCTTTGGCTAGGACTAAAAACAAACCAAAGTTGGATCAGCTTAAGGAACATAAACCCTTCAAATTCTTCACATTAGCATGTGTTAGAAGTTAAAAAGGTGTCTTGATCACATAATGTCAATTAAGATCAAAATCCCTTGCTTATAGTGTATAAAGGGGAGGTGGATGAAGGTGGGACCCTCTTGGGAGACTAGGTTGACTTTTCTATAGGCTACCAAAGGGCCAGTATAAATAAGTCTATGTCATATGATTTTTACACTTATCAATGTAGAAAGTCCAATTATGAGATTTGATTACAGCTTTTAAAATTATTTTGCCATTTTTTGATGTTTGATAATGGGTTTTTTGCTTTACTTTATTGAGGAAGATGAACGATACGAGAAGATTCCAATAAATTATTGTGATTTTACAAATGCTTTACTCATCCATCCTTCAAGGGAGAGGTCTAGGTTTTGTGTGTTTTGTTTAAGGATTTTTATAGCTATCCTTCAAGGGAGAATTCTATCTTATATTGAGCAATTTTGATATGTTTGTGCAGATTTCCTTTGAGGGAGTAGTCTAAAAATTCTAGAGAGTGATCCATATGGGTTCTTTTTATTTTTATTTTGATGTTCAATTTTGATGTCATGGAATTGCTTATACAGGATTAAAGGGCCACCTTTTATGAAGATAAAACTAAAATCACAAGAAGGTTGATTAGGTGTAAAAGAGTTTTAGGTGACAATGACCATGAGAATCCATCCTAGGAAAGGGGATAAAAGTACCATGAGAATCATTCCATGGGTAGAGCCATGGTACCCATTATTCAATATTAGTCTATAGTTATGATGGATAATAACATGACTTAGTTTTAATTGATTATACCTAAAATAAGGGGATGGATGGGGTTTGGAAATAAGGGATGAGCTTAAGTTAGGAAAAAAGTGAGTTTGATCCTATTTTAACAAAAGAAAAGACATAGATGTGAAGCTTTGTGGGGCTTAGGTTCTAGGTTCCCTTCAAGAGAGGATAATCAGTAATCCCTTGATCCATACTTATGCATTATGATATAAGGTCCAAGCCAATTTAAATCAAACTTGATTCACTTGATTTTTTCCATATTGGTGACATGTTGGTTTTTATTTAGGAAGAGGTCTCCTATATTAAATTATTTCACTTAAGGTGTTTGTTATAAGCATGATTGTCTCACTCTTGATAGACTTGAAGATGAGTGAGTGTTGCTAAATGATGTTTGCCAAGTAGTTAAATTTGGGTTAAACATTCTTAATGATAATTGTTCTCAAAGATGAGATCTTACAAGGAATGGGAAAAGAGGGAATTAGGACTTAGAGAGGCAAGACAACCTCTACTTCAAAAACTAGATAGAAAGGGGTATCACCCATAGTGGTTTGAATGCTAGTATAATATGACCATAAGGTGAAGGGGATGTGTAAATGCTAATCTCAACCAGATGCATTTACCATCTTAGTTATCATGGTATTGAGAGTTTTGTTAGAGGCTTACACTTATTTATTTGATTGAGGATGATAGGGTGATGAAAAACTTAAATTGATACCAAATGCATCACAAAGACCATGGACTTGTTTGTTTTTGAAAAATTTTCCATTTTCAGTGATGATTTTATGAGGAACACTAAAATGATAGATAATGTGATTGCTGATAAAGTTGATATTTTTTTTTAGATTTTGTGGAGATGAGAGGAATAACCTCTACCCATTTGGTAAAATATTCAATTTCAATGATGATAAAATGATGTCACTATGAAGAATGGGTGTTAATTTCAACAATAAGGTCTAAACCTCATTATGAGAAGGGATAAAATTCTTTGGATACTTATAGACTATGGCTAGGTGCATGATATAAGTTGGCATGTTGTTGAAATTTGACACACTTTTTCACATTATCATAGTAGTCTTGGTTAAGGGTAGGCTAGTAATAACCAAGGTGAAGGATGCATTTAGTGATGGTAGACCACTAAAGTGTCCCCCCATGGATCCCATCATGTATTTCCCTGATAGCATGGGAGCCTTCGTGACTACATAGGTAATAGAAGAGGAGACTATCAAAGCCATGTTTATAATTAATTCCCCCTAGTATGGTATAACATGAGGTACTCTGGATAAATACTCATTGAGCATTTCTATAAATACCAAAAGGAATGATGGTGAGGTTTAGATAATTAAAGGTTTGCTAATACCAAAGGTCAGGTTGGGCCTCTTCCACATTAAAGATGGTGGGATAGTCTAATTTGACATAAGAGGGTTGGGTAAGTCAGTGGATAATGACATATAGCTTAGATTTAGAGGGTGTAGATAGAATATGAGAAGTGAAGGAAGCAATCATATAAGAAAAATTGTTCATAGATCATGGAGTGGTTTGGATATGGTAGTGTTTGAATGATGTTAAGAGCACATCAACTAATTATTTGTGCTATTATAAAACACCATTATTACATTGATAAGATCCATAAATTTGATTGACCACAAGTTGGGAGTCACCAAATATGTTAATCATTTTCATTCCCAAGGCTAATGCAGTTTGGAGGCCTATCACTAGGGCTTCATACTCAACCATGTTGTTGGTACATTCAAAATATAACTTGAAGGATAAGGGAAGAGATTCACCATGAAGGGGGATAAGGATGATTCTATCTCCCCTACCATGTTGACATGTTATCCATCAAAAAACATGGTCACTTGATAGGTAAAGTCTACTTGAGAGAGGGTCATGATGGACTCATCGAGAAACTTGAGAGGAGGTTGATCATTAGCCAAGGGTGCATTGGCCAGTTGGTTGGTAATGGCTTTCCCTTTAATTGACTTTTGATGAATAAAATCAATGTTAAACTCAACCAAAAGCATGAGCCACTTGGCCATACATTGGTTTTGGTAGGGCTTTGAGTGCATATACTTGAGTGGGTTGGTATTGGTTATGACATAGGTTTTTTGGTTGAGAAGGTAGTGGCAAAGTTTGGCGGCCACAAAGACTAAGGCTAGGTAAAGTTTTTAGGTATGGGTATACCATGTTTTGTACTCTACAAGCATGTGACTGATGTAATAGATGGCTTAATCTCTATGTTGTTCATCCTAATGAGCAAGTATTTCCCCTAAAGAGTGGTTAGTGGTAGAGATATAAAGGTAAAATGGTTGATCTTCCTTGGGAGGAATGAGGATAGGTGGAAAAAAAGGTACTCTTTAAGTGAATTAAATGAGTTTTGATAGTTTTTATTCCATGTAAAAGATACATCCTTATTTAGAAGGTGATGGAAGGGTTAACATTAGTCTAAGATCTGGGAGATAAAGTGATAAATTGATTGGAGCTTCCCCTACAAGATGCGGAGTTACTTTAGGTGGGTAGGAGGAGGCATGTCAAGGATTGCTTTGATTTTGGTTGGGTTGACTTTGATTCCTTAAAGGGATATGATAAAGCCAAGGAGCTTTCCTGATAAAACCCCAAAAATACACTTCTTAGGGTTAAGTTAGACATGGTAATGGATGAGTCACTCAAAGATAATATTAAGAATGGCCAAATGGTTTTTACGACATTTAGATTTTTCAAGAAGGTCATCAACATAGTCTTTGATGATTTTGTGGATAAAGTCATGGAAGATGTATGTCATAGTCCATTGGTAGGCTACACCAACATTATTTAGTCCAAAAGGTATGACCCTATAATAAAAATTCCCCCATGGGGTGATGAAGGAAATTTTATGTTGATCTTTAGTGGAAATTAGGATATGATTATACCCCAAGAATATGTCTATAAGAAATAACATCTCATGGCCAACTGTAAGATCAACTAGATAGTCAATACTTGGTGACAGGTATGATGTTTGAGACCCATTAGGGATAGTCAATGGGTTGAATGAAATTGATAGATAAGAGATGTTAAATCTCCTATTTGATCAGAATGGTTATGTGAGGGTGCATTCATCAAAGATTTTTACTAATATGCTTGGCATTGTGGTAGGTGACTACATTATGTGTAGCGATGAAGGGGTTAATTCTTGGCATGTCACTATAAGCCCAAGTAAATGCTATGCTATGATATTTAAAGAAGGAGGGGAAATATTGAAGATCCTTAAAATTTAGTGAGTGACCAATTTTAACAATGCACGGGTTATCTAGAGTGCCCAAATTGATATCAATAGTGGATTAATTCAACATGGTTAAAGTCTCAAGAGGAAGAGACTTATGGATAGAGGAATATTATAGATTAAGATAGGTGAGAATGGAATCATCATCCTAACATTGAATGATATTAATGGTAGGAGAGTCATCTCCTATCATCTCAAGGTGGGTCAAAGGAATGGTCATGGTTGCCCCATCCTTTTGATAAGTTAGGGGTCTGAAGTTGACTGTGTTGATGAAAAAAATGTTTGGGGGTTGATGTCAAAATCCACACCTATTGATGGTGGATTGGATGGTGAAGATGGGATTTCCTCATCAATGATGGTAGTGGGAGGTGGGTTGGTTTGTTGTTTTGGTGGCATGAAAATGAGGCAATGATTTTTGTGAGGTTTTTGGGTTTTGATCAAAAGCAACTTGTGTGGCCCATGTTCATATTGACCTAGACCAAATCCATTACAAGCACACCTATAAAGGTATGTCTAGGCAAATTCTGGTTTATCCAAATAGGAGAAACTGAGGGTGAATGTTCAAGGTGAAAAAGAGGTGGTAGAAGTGTTAAGGGGTTTATCAAGTCCCCCATAGATAAAATTAGTTTGACAAGTTGAGGGTCTAAAAGGAATAATGGTTCAAATTTTGGGGTCATAACTAGGTTGGTGGTCAATTTTCCCATACTCTGGGGGATTAGGGAAAGCATCAAGGGTCAGAAGGTGATACTCCCTAAACAAAAGACACTAGAAGGTTGATTATAAAGGGTCAATTGTGGGGATTTATGTGGAAAGAATAAATGAACTAGGGAGGATTCAATGGTAAAATAATATGAATCATCATCTTTTACCAATGAAGGCTTATTAGATGGAGGAAGGAGAACATCATTGGGTTGATATATCATGTGGCATGATGTGAAAGGGCTCAAGTTGGATTGTATGGTAACAACTTGACCTTCATGCTCAAATTTGATGCAAAAGTGCAGGGTGGATGGCACATAGCCCATAGAATGGATCTAAGGGTGTCCCAAAAAAACTTTGTATTGGAACTCCCCTTCTACCACATAGAATATCCTAGGAAGCATGTAACATCCTAGGTGAATGTGAAGGACAACAATTCCTAAAGTTGTGGCCATGGTATCATTGAATGATTAAAGCACCACAAAGGTTTTTGACATAAAGTTCTCAGGTGATTTGATTTGGTTGTGTGCATGGGAGGATATGATGTTGATACTAGCTCCCCCATCGATTATAACCCTCTTGATGTGGGTCTGGTTGATATAGGTGATAATGAAAAGAGGAGGTTCTGGATCATCTGGATGGATGGAAGGTATTTTTGAATCCTTGAAGGAAACAAGGTTGGAAATGTGAAGAGATATAATAAAGGCTGCTAAAGGTTGAGGGTCTTTTATCCTAACCTCTATAGATTTCAATACTTATATCATTACTTGGCAATGATGAGGTGAGGTATTGATCAATTCATACAAACTCATCTTCACCAACATTTGGTGAAGCTATTTCAGAAATACTCATTGGAATGATTTAGATGGATTAGAGTGAGAGGGTCTAAAGATGGACACTTTGGGTTTGGTTGAAGGTAAAGGTGTTTGGTGTGGGTTAGGTGGTTGGGTGGTGGAAGAGGGATATGTCTATGGAATAGACACATTTTTCATTCCCTTATCCTTTGGTTGAGCCTATGATCATGTGACCACATGGATGGTATGGATTGGGGAGGAATCAGGATAGATGATTAGTTTAACTCCTCTTCATTATAAGGTGAGAGTGGAGGAGTAGGCAAGTGTTAGTTGATGGCTCTTGGTTCTTAGAGTAGTGGTGGGATCATAGGAGGTTCATCTAATAATAATTCATCCTCATGATACATCTAATGGGCTAATAATTGGAGGGCCTTATATTTATCTATGTCATGCCTAGGTGTTCTATAATATGAGCATATTAGTTTATTAGTATACACAAATGGTTTAGGGATGTATGGGTCAAATGATCTATTAAGTGGAAAGGTTAAGCATGATGCTTGCATTAGCCTGATAAGCTATTTGAGTAAGATTCAGATAATAATGGTAAAGGCATAGGGGTCTTGCTTTTGGGAATTGAGGTGGAAAGCCTTTTGGGAGTGGATTTAGTGGTAGAGGTTTTGGTTAAATGATCATTCTTGGTAAATGGTTTCACTTTTAGTATAGAGGTTTATATTTTAGGGTTAGAAGGTTTTGGGTTAGACGTTTGGGGGATAAGTAGTTTGTTTATAGATGATTGATAGATATGAGGTATGTTCATGGGTGGTTAAGTGAAAATAGGTGTGAATGAAATTAGGAGTGATGGCATAACCAAAAGTGGTGGTTGGGTTTTGATTGGGATGGTTGGTTTCTCAATTAAGGTAGAGGGATGAGGCCCCAAAATAGAGGGAAAAGTGGAGAGGGGAAGTAGAGTTTTGGTTTTTGGGCTTCTAGGTGATTTTACCTTCTTTATTGGTTTATCTTAGGATTTTTTGATAGATTTGGTGGGTTTAAATATAACTTGATTGAGAGGTGATTAAGGTTATGAGTAGGAAATATGCCAAGGTTCTTGGTAGCTTTTGTTAGATTGGTATAGGGTGATTTGGTTACTTTGAGTGAGTTTAGTTCTGGTGGTGCTGCTATTGTTTGATGGTTATGGGTGTCTAATGGTTAGGTTGTGATAATAGTGGATTTGATAGTGGAAAGGGTAGATTTTTTTTGATAAATAAGGTTCCTAATTGATTTTATATAGGATTCCAAGCTATTTATAAAAGGTGGCCTGATCCAAATTAGGGTTGGATATGAATTCTAAGTTTTTTACTAGCTTGGAGAAGGGTTTATAGATGGGGTTGAATCCCCCAGTAGTGGATTCAAAGGATAGGCCTAGGGGTTGAGGGGGAGGAATGATTAATTCATACTTTTACTGGTCAAAATGGTCTAATATCTAGGAAGGTAACTCCTTGATGGGAGGTGTAGGCAAAGTGGTTTCTTCCCTAGGAATGATCACTAGAGGAAGAGTAGATTGTTGTATGATTGAATAAAATGATAAAGTAGGAGTGATTTCCTCTTCTGATGTGAATATCAAAGGAGAGTTTGGTGACTCCACTACCTTAATAAGTGGATTAAGGGAATATGTGATTGGGTTGATGGTCTTCTCAATAGTAAGTTCACCAAGAATCATATTGATGGTATGGGTCTCATAAGTATGAGAAGATTTTGCTTTGTTTTTGTTGTTGGTTGAAGGAGCATGGTTGGGAAATGGTTTTTTGAATATGTCAAGTGATTGGTTTAGGGGTACATTAGGGTTATCAAACACAAGTTCCCCCTTGTCAATGAGAGTTTGGAAAACATTATTGAAGGTATTACACCTACTAACATCATGTCCAATGATGCAATGAAATGTACACAATTCATTCTCTTTGTACCAACTAGGTACAAGATAAGAGGAGTCAAATTGTTATGGAGGTTTGATTAGGGGAAGCTATATGATATTTGACTTTAATAATTTCTCTAAGACCAAAGTATATTACTCTCCAAGTAGAGTAAATTACTTACAGGTGTTACAATTTAGGTTCCTGATGTTTTGATTGGGCGAATTGGAAGAGTTAGATTGGTTGACAATGGGTGGAGGGGTGGTCTTAAAGACAAACACATTCATGGTTCCATTATTTTTAGAGTTAGTGTTGGTTTGGTTTTTGGGTTTAGAGGAGGAAGCCTCATTTCATTTGAAGGTTGAATTATTGTTTCTCAATTTCAACTTCCCCTCATCAATGGATTTGTTTTCTAGCTTTTGTATCATGGTAAAAGCCTCATCAAAGGTCTTAAAGCTCTGAACCCATTAAGTAGAGGAGATGTGTTTGGTACAAGTCCACACAAAGAGTGCAATCATTTTAGGTTGGGGTAGAGAGGAGAGTTGGTTTATCAGACTTCTTTAATGAGATATGAGGTCAGTAATGGATTCATAATCAAATTACCGAATGGAGTAAATATCAATGATGGAGACTTTCTTTGAGATGTTTATGAAAAATTGATCTAGAAAAATTTGAGCTCATTGGGAAAAAGAAAAGAGGGAGTGATTTGTAAAAACATTGTACAAATCTAGTTTCAGACTTGATA
Source organism: Torreya grandis (assembly GCA_037957365.1). NCBI lineage: Eukaryota > Viridiplantae > Streptophyta > Pinopsida > Cupressales > Taxaceae > Torreya > Torreya grandis. Next base: position 390,403 of record JARHVA010000320.1, on the reverse strand, counting down.
GAGACATGGGGAAGGTATGAAGAAGGAGAACATCATCATAGGCAATCATATAACATGAATTCCTAAATGCTCTCAGGTGTTATTGAGGGTCCTCCTTACTTTAGAAACAATAAGGAGGATATGGTTTAATCAGGATGGATGGGTGGATTATTTCATTAGAAATTCGGTCATGTGACAAAATATTATGATCTCTAGAAATGGATGACTCCAAGTTAGTCATTTTGTCCATTAACAGTTTGACAAGGTCACTTTGGGGTTGTGCATCCCCATAGTTGTAAGGTAGGTTGTGTTGGGTTTAGGTAGGTGTCACATATGTATAGTTTGTGGGGGGTTGAGATGCTACCATATATTAGCATGTGGACATGGGTGGTTGGGATGATGCCACATATGAATACATGGACATAGGTGGTTGGGTGAAAGGTAGAGGTATATACCCTTGTGGATTAAGGAAATATATTGAGTTTAGTGCAATGGGGACCTATTGAGAGATTAACATAGGTTAGGTAGGAGGTATGGTTGGATTAGTAGATAGAGGGTAGGTGGTGACTTTGGTATTGATGGGTGGAAGGGTGGAAGGTATGGGAACCACCAAGATCAGAAATGGATTGGAGGTAGGTAGGTTTTAAATAGGAGGGATGGTGGTGGCACTATTAGAGGGTAATCCTATATTAAGGGGAGTAATGGTGCCCAAGGGATGGGTTGATCTTATACTTGGAGGGTTATCAGTTGGGGAAGAAGGTGCTTTGGTGTTTTTTAGTTGCATGCATTAGTTTTAGATGGTGGTATTGATAGGGTTATTGGTAGAGGAGGATGCCTACATGACTAAAGGTTGGGTAGAGATGGTGTAAACATAAGTGTCACCCATGAGTTGGGATGGCATGCCATAGGGTTGGTCAATAAAAGTAAATAAAGCATGGGTATGGTGGAATATGGTGTTAAGGTAATGCTTGAGGACTATGGGGTTGTTATCCAAAAAGGTGGTGAAATCTGCATCACCTTGGGAAACTATTCGGGGGATGGTAATAATCCCAAAAGGATAATGAAAACTCTCTAAATATGAGATGTAATTCATAGATTAGGGAGAAGAGTAAGATGGATGATTAGGAGGTGGGTACTAGTTTGCTTGGTTTCTTAGTTGTTGCTTTGTCAAAACCATACAGACGAGGAAAGGAGGAAGATACAAACAATCTCACAACTCAAATAAAGAGAAGACAAAATAAAGTCAAATAAATGAAACACACACTAAATCACATTATATCCTAAGGTTCCTTTTAGTCTCTCTTACGGCTTATTCCTTAAGTTTTGAGAATTATGTGACTGAAGTTGGCTTGTAGAGTGGGTACTAGAAAAAAAGCCTATGGTTGGTTTTAGGTTATGTTTAGGCTCTTAGAGGGATCTATATTTGAAATTAGTATGTGGCTTGATATTGGGGCCTACCCCCTCACTTCACACACCACAACAATAAGGGTGTTGGGTGCTTAACTAAGATATACTAAGTGTTAGAGATTATACTCAACTAGAGAGTTGAGTATAATCTCCCCTTAGTGATGCAATCCAAGTAAGATGGTCGAGAAAGGTTACTACTAGGTAATGAAATCCTAGTCAGACCTTATGTCAATGTTTTTATGCTTGATTAATTGTGAGGGGTTTGGTCTTGTGTCTATGATATGAGTGAAACTATGTTTGATTCACTTGATTAATTAAGCTATGTGAGATAAAATAAGTAAACAAATAATGGATGTAGTCAATTTTAATCCCAAAAAGAAATTTTGATTTTTTTGTATGAGTAGAAAACAAGAAGTACTTAGATGTAGCTATGAACCCAAAAAAAGACTCAAGGGTCCAGCTGGGTGTCCCAGAATGTTTTATAGAAATTTTGCTTATATTCTTTGGAGGAAAGAGAAAATAAAATCAAGAAGGGTATGTTATAAAAACCTGATATGTTGTGTTCACATTTGATCTAGATGGTTGTAGGTACTCCTCTTTGGATTGGGAAGAATGGCCTACAAATGATAAATCACTAAAAAAATGGTTGATTAGCTAGATAGTAGGGTGGACTGCCTAGCAAGCTACATTCAATAAGCATGAGATTCCTTGGAGGCTGCCAATCCATGCTTTTAAATAATAAAGTTATGAAAATGAAATATGAATTACTTGCATATATCATAGAAGATACTGAAATGAAATACAAGAAGTGCTTGATAAATGAATAGGTGAATTTGACTAATTATAACAATAATCATATTGGTATTAATGCTAAATAAATTAGGTATGGTTTATAAAATAAGGTGAGGCTCTGTAATCAAGTAGAGAGGAAAAAATGGATTTGGTTAATGTCTATCAGGTGAAAATAACTTACTATTTATTTGTCTAATAGTGACCGTCGGTGGTTGGGTGTGACCATCGATGATTAGGGTGACCATTGGCGGTTGTGGCAGACCATCGATGGTCAGAGTGACCATTGATTATTACTGTGGGTTTTAGTCTAGTTAAGAAAGACTAATTGGTGAGGTTATAGAATGGAAATCTAAAAGGTGGGTTCAGGTTGGGTTAGTTACAAAATATAAATAAAGTAACTAATTACTGAAAATAGATACTTAACTTTCCTAGTTATTAATCTGAAGAAGGGTCGAGGTGGTTGGTGAAGCTTGGAGAAATTTTGGTAGAGTAATAATGCTTGGTTGTTGGACAATAGATGACAATGCTTCAAATCCATATTGTACTTAATGGTTCACTAGTTATCTTTGATTCTAGATAAAGATGATTGATAGATAGATTGATTGATTCTAGATGCAGATGATAGATTAATTGATTGATTTTGGATGCAAATGATAGATTGATTAATTTTTGATCCATTTCACCTCCTCCTCTATTTTTATAAGAAGGAAGGAGAGGTGAAGTAATAGGTTAACAAGGGTTTCAACAAACAGTTTAAATTTAACTTTTGCATGTGTAGGATCAAACATGAATTAGAAAAGCTAAATATAAAAAATCAAGTTGTAGTTGAAGTAGGTGTTTAGTGTTTAGATAATGAGAACCTAACCTTAGATGGTCAGGCCTAACTATTGATGGTTAGGGTGACCATCAGTGATTAAGGATCAAATGCCAAGTTTGGTCAAGGTGGGTTAGTGAGCCAATTTAGATCAGCTAACTAGACTCAAGTTTGTAGTCAAAGGTTTGTGGGATGGTCCTTAGGGGGTCTAGGGGTGTTTTGATATCTAGAGCTATTATGTGTGGTTTTCTAGTGTCTACATCAAAAATCCTCTTATATTAGGTTCCTTATATTTAGAAATCTCTTTCATCTAATTTTTTTAAAGCTTATACCCTTTGTAAACTACTTTCTTCATCTATAAAGATGAAAGGATTTTATAGTACATAGGTTTGAAGATACCCTATATTTACACTAGGTTGCCAAAATCATCATTATATTATACCTTTTTATAAAGCAATAAAATCTATCTCAATGTTATTATAGCCAATCCATACAAAAAATTAGGTTAGAATAACCCAAAGGTGCCAAATATAAATTTATATTGATCTTAAATGTTGGATAAAGAATAGGGATGACTAAAATTATAAAGCATAGTTGATGAACACGTTGCAAATTGATATATTTTTTCTTTTGTATGTATTCAAATTTTGATAGAATAGTATTTGATTTCAGAATGCGAAGAGTCCTTTCTTTTCAGCATTGTAAAAGATTAGAAGATGAAGAGACAACACTTTGTAAAAGCTTCATAAATAACACCCATTTGTAATTGAGGATGGTTTTGTATGTGATAGAGATTAATATAATGTTTTGAATGGTTTTCCTATGTGTCTTTTACTTATGATATATGCATAGTGAGTAATATAGATGTTTTAACCTATTATTCAATAACTTATGTTGACTAGTATGTATACATTAATTCTACATGTCTCCATATAATGAGCTTTTCTTAGTCTACTAATAGATGGATTCAATCTAAATTTCTCACAACCATTCCTTTTTTTTATTAATTGCACAAGCTATCCATGTAATTAGCATATTCTAGAGTTTTCTAGGAACCTTTGCTAACAATGGTGTGATGAGCATGGAAACATTTTGAAAGATGTTGAGATGGTTGCTAGGATAGAGAGATTTAAAAATATGGTTGGATGAAAGAATTCAAAACTTTTTATAAGAATAAGCAAGAAGAGTTGAAGTGACTATGGAAGAGATAATTAAATATCATATATACAGAGAGATTTATAAAATATTCTAATGTGGATTACCTAGATTATTAGATGTGTGCTTATCAAGACTAGAGTATTACTATTTCTGGCTAAGAAGGATAGAGTTTTTAGTCTAGATAGAATAAAATTTAGATAAATTACAAAGTTTGGATACTGATTAGACCCATGTTGTGGACTACTTAACCTAAACTACAATTGATGGTTATATCAAAAAATTTATTATGCAAATGTTATTTTTACTTTGAAGTTGAGTAAGTTATTTTTATCAAAGGAATCAATGGTAATTTTCTTAAATAACTACCTACGTTGATTAAAATATTAGTTGTGTAAAAGGCCATGGTGCCTACTCCTATGAACATTGAGTAGTCAATTTGGGCATCATGGGGGTGTGTGTGTGATAGAAGTGAATGATGTGAATCTGAGTAGAGAAACTTGAACTTGAACCCAAAATATGGAGGACAAGAAGAGTTAGAGTGAGAAGAAAATTCTAGGATTAAAAAGAGAATTGAGATAATAGAGAAGATGGAACAAAGCGAGTAATCTAGATTTAACTATGAATAGGAGTAGGAGTAGCGTAGAAGATCTTGGATATGGAGAAGTTAGAGAGAGGTTATGAAATATGCTAGAAGCAAAGAGTGAAGAGAGTATGTATAAGGTCCAGAGGAAGAGGAAGAAATAAATAGAAATGGTGCATATATGGAGCTTATGGAGCAGGAAGAAGAAAGTAGGTTAACAACAAAGTAGCTAAAAGATAGAAATAAATTGCATCCAATGAAAGGGATATTGTATGGACCTAGGAAGTAATATTATTGGGAAAAATTTAGGTTATAATACATAACTATCATAAGTTTAAGTTCAAAGTTGGAATAATTTTAAAATAGAAATCATTCACCACTTCAGGAGTATGCATTCCCATAAACCAATTTATTTATCATTTGAGAGAATAAGAAGTGAAGCATAAGAGGCAGATACAAGTTGGTTTGATTCTTTTATAGATAATTTTGGTAAGCTAAGTGTGAAGATAAATAAGGAAATAGAGAATAAGATAGAAGATTCAGGATTCATTTTTAATACACCTAAAAATACTAGTGCACAAAATTCCCATCATAGTCACTAGTGTGTAGACACATATAGTCACAGTCTCTAGTGCACAGACACCTACAATCACAATCATCAGTGTGTAGAAACTAGTATTAGTAAATTCAAGTGTGATAACTATGTCCCTAAATGCAACATGTTTATTTATTTGATGCAATATGATGGGTCTAAGGAACCTAAGCAATACTTGTTAACTTGTGATATGAAATGGAATATTAAGGGAGTAATATCTAATGATTTCAATAAGTACAAACTCATAAGAGATTTGTCAAGATGAGCCTTAGAGTTCATTTATACAAGGAATGTTAATACTCTTAATCTTTCACAAATTAAAAATTTGTTAGTTGTAGAGTTTAAGGTGAATAAATGCATAAGTTAAACTATTCAAGACCTAAAGGAGATTTAAAAAAAGTATGGAGAATCAATCAGAGACTATGATTACATGTTTTATGATGTGATGAATAATATTGATTTCATCATGAAAGACAAAGATAAGGATACTTGATTCATAGAAGGGTTACGACCAAGAATTAGATTTACTTTTGCATTGTCTCAATTCCTGACTAAGGCTGATGCCTAATTTATTTCTCTATGAGTGGAGTAAATTGAGGATTATGGAGACATTCTAACAGTCGGTTCCAAAGTAGAAGCAAAATTAGATACTTTTATAAAAATAATAGATGAGATGTATGATAATGATAATCCTAATTTAGGCTTATGGTGTATATAATGTGGTCAAGAAGGCCATAATAGGAATGACTATCCAAAATTCAAAATATATTTTTGTGAAATTTGTAGAGTAGTTAGACATGCTACTTTAAAGTGCCATATTTTACAACAATATATCCATAAATTGTAGAGTATGTAATGCAACTTTTGAAAATCAATAAATCATGATGATAAGAGTTGTATAGCTAAAATAATATATTATGAAGAATGTATTCATAATTTTACACAATAATTAACAAATATAAAGTAGTGTATCCCATGCCTAGATGTGGATATGACAAGTACAACCCAAGCAGTCCTCAGTGGATACTTTCATCATCACAATACCAACCCTAGGGTCTAGTTTGTTGGACACCATATTTTCCACAACACTACTATCAGTCTTCCTAGAATAATGTGATTCCAAAATAACATCAATCTAATTAGAATCCAAGTTTTCCTCAACACCAATATGGGGGGTAGGATACACATAAAAACTAGTAAGGAGGATATGCTAGACAATAATTACAAGGATGGGGATAAAGAATAAAAATAGGTGGCTATAGAGGAGGATATAGTGGAGGATACCTAATAGGGTGTCAAGGAGGTTGTAACAATCACAATTGGTAAGCCCTACCACCTATGAAATTTTATTTGTGTGGAGAATACAATCACTATGTAAAAAATTTCCCTACTAATGTATAGAGTCAAACCTACTGTGTGTACTATAGATTTTAAGTCTAGCATTAAATAAAAGATTTTCAAGTGATAAAAAAGCAAAGGAAGAATAATATGGTGTGTAATTTAAACTTTATCAATGTGAAACATAAGGAGAATGCCTTCATCCAAGAAATTACTAGATAATAACATGTAGAATAATGATTATCACCTTTATAAATGCTAGTATATGAAGAAATTATAAAATTTCAACCTAATAAATATCATGATACTATAAGGGAAAATACTATCATGTATTAATAAAATCAAATTCTACAAAATATATAATATTAGGATCCTCAAAAATAGATACAACAACCATTGATGCCTAAATGAATGGGCAGATTGTGTGTATAATGAAGTAGGAGGGAGTTGTAACTACTTTGAAAGACTTACTAAAGTTACTCAATATGCTACCTAATGAGGATATATTACATATTATTACTAAACTCTTTCCTAATATATTAGAGTGTGTGTAGCAAGGTCAACAACATATAGATAAGGTTATCTTGTATGTGAAAACTAAGAAGCATTGGGATGTTGATTCTTGAATGGATATTAAGCTTGTATGTAATGAGATTCCTAACTTAGTATCCAAATTTAAGATTACTATTAATATGATCCCAAGATCTACATGGAAAACCATTTTTATTCCACACCTAAGCTAAAATCTTATCACCCTCAACCTTGTAGATTATGGGTAGATAAAACCAATTGGTTACCTTAAGGATGTGGAGATTAGAGTGGTCGAGATAAGTCTACATGGTGATTTTGAAGTTATTGATATGAAGACTACCTATATCCATTACCCTACCTTAATTGGTAATAAATGGGCTTATGATGCTCAAATGACTATTAACATAGTGTGCAACTAACTAGAGGCTCATCAAGGAGATAAGATAGTTGTCATCTCATTAAATAATGTAGAATAGAAGCCTTACATAATTCTAAAGGAAATAGAGTCACCATATGCTTAAGATGATAATAGTTGGTTTAAATTTGGCACAAATACATTAAGGAATACACTATGAGTTATTGAGTATCAATTTTTGAACCCATAGATGGAACAATCATAGACAACAAAGCATCCATCTTGCAAGCTATTAATAACAAATTCTTCAGTGCCAAAATTTCAACTCAAAGGTTGTACCTCTCCATCGATGTGATCTAATACTAGGTTGGAGGTGGATGTCATATATAATATAAGTATAACAATGATGTATTATACCAAACCTACTCCATAGGGTGTTTTACCTTTGGAAATAACATCTTCCATAAGTGATGGTTTAGACACTCACATGTTGAACTAGGCAAGGGGAGATCATGAGATATAACCTATTCACATGGTGTTCACTATGAAATGTTAGTTAATTCAATAATTTTTAATAAATGACCTTAATCCATTCAACTTGAGGTTAGAACATCATGTGTTAAAAGTGGATCAAATAGTTAGCACACTCAGCTATACACTAAAAGGTATTACTATGACTTGGTGGAAAGTACAAAGAGATATAGAGATACATTAGGAGGAAGCATTTGAGTTTTTTTGTGTGAATGTTTAGTTACCACCTGTGGTGAAATCCAAATGGCCATTATTTAATTAAGGCTCTGTCCCAAGCTGTACATTCATCAATGTGTAGATATATGGTTTGTGTTAGGAGTGGAACTGAGGTATTAGGTACATATTTTTATCCACACACTAGTGAAATTTCCAATGGCTTGGTACATGCATCAAAATCATATAAGAGAGATAAAACATTTGGAAAAAGTACAACAAGATTTCATTTAAACTTTGGTGCACAATGCATTTTATAAATTTAAAATATTTCGATGTTCTAGTGAGCAAAAGAAATGGGAGTTACAATATAGCCATCATCATAGTAGGAAGCAACTCATTATTTGAATTTGGAACTTCATAATTACATGATAAGTCAATAGGAACAAGCTCATATTAAGCCTTATAATAAAATTAAAAAAGAATTGACAAAATCTAGTGTTAGTGATGAAGATTTGGATTTAGAAGGCTTCATTGAACCAAAAAGGGAAGTCAAACCAACACTAACCTAGAACGTAAAAAAAGTTGAAGAGGAAAAATTATGCAATATAAACATTCCATAATGGGAAGGGGAGTGAAATATATATGAGGCTCTACCTAATGCATCAAAAAAAGTGTATCAAAACCCCTGAAAAATATCAAAGAAAACATTGGAGTAGATTCAGTTCCTAAACTTGTAAAGGTGGGATATTACTAGGGGTAAGAATAGATCTCAAATGCATTAAAACTACTATGAGAATATCAAGATATTTTCTTGACTAAATTATTTGAAATAAAAGGTGTAGATCCATCATTGGGGGAGATGCACATAGAGTTGAAAGAGTGCACTTGGCCCATTAAAAAGAATGAATATAAGATAAACCCCAACATGAAAGTAAAATTAAACACTGAACTGGATCAAATGCAAGAAGTCAAAATAATTTATCTATTTGAAAAATTAGATTGGGTGAGTCCCATAGTGATACAACAAAATAAGTATAGGGAGATACGAGTTTGTGGAGACTACCATGTACTCAATGATGCTTACATCAATGATATTTTTTTAATACCATTCATAGATGAAGTCCTTGAGTTAGTCACAAGTCATGAAGTGTACTCATTCATAGATGGATTCATTAGGTACCATCATATTCTGATCGTAGAAGAGGACAAAGCTAAGATAACTTTTACAATGAAATAGGGATCATTCGCATAAAAGGTAGTGCATTTTGGTTTGAAGAATGCACCAATTTTTTTTATCTAGAGCTATAATAATTGTATTTAAAGACTTCATTCATGATTTTTTGTAAGTATATTTAGATGGTTGGGTTTTATTTTCTCTATTGAAATAAAATCTATTAAGACTATGACTAATGTTAGAATGGTGTCGGTCTTTGTGTATTTCTCTAAATTTAATTAAGTGCTTATTTTTCACACCTTTTGGTGTTATTCTTGGCCATATTGTATGTAGTGATGGAATTTTGGTTGACCAAGCTATTATTATTTTAATAGTGGGGATTCCACCCATGACCAACTCTACAAAAGTGTATACCTTTTTGGGTCATATAAAATACTATAAAAATTTGATCAAAGGATACGCAACCATATATGAGCCAATGAAAAAATTGTTGCACAAAGATATAAAATTTGAGTGGACCTCAAAATTCCAAGTAACATTTACCAAATTTTAAAAAAGTTGTTAATAACACCTATTTTAGTTTTTTTAATTAGAAGAAGCCATTCCATGTACATGTGGATTCTTCTATTATTGCAATAAGGGTTGTCTTAGCACAACTAGGGGATGGTGGATAGATCACCCCATACATTTTTATAGTATAAAAATATTGGTGGAAGAGAAGAAATATAAAACTATAGAAAGAGAGGCTTTAGCTATGGTATTTGAATTGCAAAATTTTTGACACTATCTATTGTCTACACTATTTGAGATTTTTATTGACCACCAAGCATTGTGATACCTAGTTAATAATCTAATGTTGGGAGAATGGATATCTAGGTGTCTCATGATATTTCAAGAGTTTTAATTATGAATCAATGTAAATATAGGTCAAAAAATTTTCAAACCGAACCATCTAATCAATATACAAATTGGTAAATAACTAGCAGAAATAAAGGATGAGGCCCTAGATATACACTTATTCAGGTCTACTATAATCCCAGATAATATGGAGGACATTTCAAACTTATTGGATCAAGGAAATTTACCTGTACATTATATGTAAAGGGATAAAAAACAAATGGTCACCCAAGCTATCCCATATAGTCTCATCAAAATATTTCTATACAAGATTGGCAAAGGTGATGTGTTATGGAGAGTTACATTAGAACATGAATGACCAAAAATTATTCAAGAATCACATTAGTGAATTGTATGGTGGTCACTTCACATGTGAATCCAATGCAATAAAAATCTTACATAGTGGTCATTGGTGGTTAAATTTGTTCCAAGATGTGTACATGGTAGCCAAGCATTGTGATGTGTATCAATGAATGGGAAAACCAAATTAGCATGATGAGATGCCTGTAGTCCTAATGATTGTATAAAAACCATTTGAACAATGGGGAATTATTTTTTTAGACCTATAAGTCTCCCAAAAATCAAGTCATGTGCAATATATTATTACTATAATAGATTACTTCACCAAATGGGTGGAATTTTATGCAACCCCAAGTTATGGTGTGAAAGATGTTTCCAAATTATTATATGAAAAAAATATTATAAGATTTAGATTCCCAATCAAGATGGTTGGTGATAGAGGAACTCATTTCCTCAATAACACTATCAATACTTTTATTGAATAGTTTATGGTATCACACCATAAGTGCATGGATTATCACCCCCAAGCAAATAGACAAGTTGAAGCATCAAACAAAGTATTGGGAAAAATGTTAATGAAAATACATAATTTAAAAATGGGTGATTTGGAATATCACATTCCTAAAAAAAATTTGGGCATATATAACAAATTATAAGTGTGCCACAAGTTTCAATCTCTTTCATCTTGTCTATGGTCTTGAGGTAGTAATGCCTATGGAGTACATTATTCTAAATTTGTGTATTGTAATGGTTATGAGTCTAGGAGACCAAGATTATTTAAATAAAATATCAATGGAATTGGTTAGAATGGAATAAATTTGATAAATGACATAGTGTATGCAAGAGATCCATAACTTAAGCAAGAAGGAATGGCATGATTACAACTTGTGATCTAAGTAATTTCATCTAGAACAAGTGTTATTATTGTATCATATCAGGTTTAAGGCATTCTTGAGAAAACTATAAATTATATGGAAGGTACACTACATTATTCATTAAGTCTCACAATAGGGTACCATTGTGTTAAAATATTAACATCAAATAATATTACTAGAATGTGTTAATGACTATAGGATTAAGCCTTAGCATCATTAGTATCTATCATTTTTTCTAATAAAAAGAGAGGGTGTTGATTATTACCTTGTATATTAGGGTTTTTGTTTAATGTTTTTGTGTGTTTTTGTTTGTTTTTTAAGATTAGAGTGTTTATATAGTGTGATCTTTGGATTACAACACATCATAACACATATCGAAGAGTGAGTTATGCATACTTTGACTAATTCACAGATATATTATGAAGGAAGGATATTTGGAAACATCTATAATGTGGTTATGAAATAAGTCTGGGAAGATGGCATTAAAAATACAAGTATGATGAAAGGATAGATAACAATCATTCAAAACCATTAATTACATGACACTTGAGTAGATAACGTCCTTATCTAAGTAGATTGCATGGTAGAATGATAGGTGTGGTCATAAAATAAATGAGATAGATGAAAAGATGTCAAGTCACACTAGCTACATGATAAATCATGTATCAAATAACATAGATAGAAAAAGAATGTAGAGGTTTTACTGAATTCATAGCTAGGTATTTTTGGCACCAAAATTATGCTTGTTCATACAACATAGTGATAAAGAATGGAAATGAAGTCATAGTTAGATTATCCAACTCATGCACTTTTATTTGGAATCAATTTTACAACTTAGTAACCAATGCATGTTGCCCCAAATATATCATGACATCCTAGGGCATTTGGGTATGCAAATTTATCAAGGTGAGGGACTCAATCTACCATGTGTTGGATCTTATTATTTTCTCATAGTATTATCCTATTCTATTTTATGTAATGTTTACAAATGTGTTAGTAGGCCAAAAATATATAGATAAGTTGATTGGTCCATCTGATGATTTCAACTATATAAAGTGAAGAAGTAAAACCAAAAAATGATAGTGAAATGCCTATGAGGTTCCGAAGAGTATCTTCTCAAAATTGGTGGTTAACTCTGAGGCTAGAAATTCGAGCTAGTTAAAGTCTTCACACATATGTATCATGTGATATACAATATTTATAACCCCTTTTGTTGCTTACTTAGCCTATTTTGTAGTATGCTAAAACATTTTGGTAATGCATTCAATCAAACTACACACTAAAGCATCATCTATTGAATCAATTGGTATCCCTATACCTACCATTGTCATATACTTCTCCCTAATATTAGAATGAATTGGTGTAGTGGTGGACTTGTAAGGGAGAGGGGATTTTATATGAGTTGGGAGGCCTATTGTTCGTGCCATAGTCTAAGGATTGGTCCAGATTATAACAACTTGAGACAAGTGAATGCCATTTCATTATACCTATTTAAAAGAGTGATTATTACCTCATCTAGTTATCCAAATGTAATTAGTTTTATTAATCATTTTGCATATAATCCTCACATTGGATGTTGGAACACTAGGGCTCCTACTTGTGCAGCTTCTTGTGGCCTAGGAGTAAACATAGTGGATTTTACTTGATTAATGAAGTCAAATGGGTCAAGGTCCTTATATTTAATTTTCCTTAGGCCTAATCCAATCCCAATTTATTATTTTTTAAATCAATAAATGGGATCAAAAATTGAGATCAATTCATGGTTGTTGGTGTGGGATGGTTTAAACACTTCCTTCACTTGATCTGGCTAGTTGAAGACTAAGTGCACAAATAGTTATTTTGAATGTAGATCACAAATTTATCTTGTTAAGATAAGTTTGTAATGGATGTGTGTTTTATATTCCATTTTTTATAAAGCTTTTGTAATCCAAATATGTATATCTGACTAGTTTAAATGTGCTATAATGATTACGCATGAGTTTACCTCCTCAATTAATATCAATTGACTGTCCATTTTCTTGGTTTATAATGTCAATTAATATCAATTGATTTTCAATTAAGTAAGCAAAAAAAAATGGGTTATAAATATTGTATATCACATGATACATATGTGTGAAGAATTTAACTAGCTCAAGTTTCTAGCCTTAGATTTAACCACCAATTTTGAGAAGATACTCTTAGGAACCTCCTAGGCATTTCACTATCATTTTCTGGTTTTACTTCTTCACTTTATATAGTGGAAATCATCGGATGGACCAATCAAATCAGCTATAGATTTTTGGCCTACTACCACATTTGTAAACATTACATAGACTAGAATGGGATAATACTATGAGAAAATAATAAGATCCAACACATGGTATATTGAGTCCCTCACCTTGATAAATTTGCATCCCCAAATACCCTAGGATGTCATGATATATTTGGGGCAACATGCATTGGTTACTAAGCTGAAAAATGGATTCCAAATCAAAGTGCATGAGTTGGATAATATAACTATGACTTCATTTCCATTCTTTATCACTATGTTGTATAAACAAGCATAATTTTGGTGCCAAAAATACCTAGCTATGAATTCAATAAAACCTCTACATTCCATGCTTTTAGGAAGACAATAGACTATGCCTGAATAAACACAAGCTTAACCACAGTGCCACCACAACCTCAGTGACTACATCATAATATGATAAAGGAAAAATAAAGGCACCATCATGGAGAACCTCATCACCACCACCAAAGAAGAGAAATCACTAAGCAAAGTCCTAGTTGGATAATCCAAACATTAAAAAAGTGTGACTTAGCAGAGTTAGGAGTCGAGGAGTAAGAAGTTTTGAAGTCTATACTGGAAGATGTCAATGTTGATCATTATGAGAATGAAGAAGAAAATGAATTCTTCTTATAGAATATAGTGTGCACCTACTAAGTGCATAATCAGGTAAGGTAAAAACTTTGGGTTGATATCACTCACCCTACCCCATCTATTATTTTTGACACTATAGGGTAGGAAGCAACATGATAAAAGTTTAAGTTTAGGATATTCCATAGAGATCCAACTATGGGATATTCTACTACACACTAAGAAGAATAGCCTATATAAGATATTCCAACTCAACTCTTATTGTGCAAACCAAGGACTCATTCTTCAGCAAGGATATCCTAAAAATAAAATTAAAAATGGTATCTTTTAGATAACAAGTAGAAGAGATGGGAGAATATCAAGTGCCAGAAGCACAACCACAGCCCCAAGGCTAGACTATGAATACATAAAATAAGAGCCTTATTCTTCCTCATATATTTATAAAGAATATGGTTATGAGGAATATTTTTGTGGTTAAATCCTCTCTTTTAGAAGATTCACAATCAATGAAAATACTAGACTCTCCAACTCCTATGGCAGAAGTGGAAAAGACCAGCTTGTAATAGATAGAACCACAAATAAAAACTACATAGGAGCCAAAGGATTTAGAGGAGGAACAAAGTAAGGTTGAACAAAAACAAAAAATTAAGAGAAAAATTATAAATAATAAATAAGTAAAGATAAAGGTAAGAGTGAAGGAATAACATCACAAGTAACAAACAAATGATTGAGAATAGTAACACCAACAACAAGCTACACAAGAAGCACATCAAAAATAAGATGATAAAGTAGAGGTTCATAAGAAATGAGATAAAGAATTAGAGGTTATAAACAAGCAATATAAGGAAGAAAAGGCTCACAATAAATGAGTTGAATAAGTGGAGGTGAAGAAAAAAGAGTAATAAGAGGCATTGTGAAAACATCAAGAAGTGTAAGTTGTGTAATAGAAGTATGAGGAAGCATCAGCATAAGCAAAGGCTCAAGAGGAGAAAAAATACAAATATGAGTAGCTAATTAAATATGAACAAGCCATGTGCATATCCAAATAATAAGAAACCAAAGATAGATCCAAAGCTAAAGCTAAGGTTAAGGCCAAGGCTGATGTAGAAGCCATAGCTAAGGATGAAGTCGAAGCCAAATATAAAATTAAAGTTTAAACTAATGCAAAGGATAAAGTGAAATCCAAAGCCCAAGTTAAGGTAGATGATAAGGCTAAGACTAAAGCTAAAGCTCAAGTCATAAAATAAAATGAGACTAAATCCAAGGAAGAATTAAAGAATATAAAACAACATAAATTGGTGATACAGAGAGGTGAATAGGAGGAGGCTTCACAATTGAAACTTCAAATCATTAGCTAGTGGATGTGGGATGTTCCCACATCATCCACCTAGTATGCCACCTTCTCTCTTCTTTTAGCCCAATTCATGCTAACTCTTATGATGATTCTAACCACATCCATGGCAGTTGCTACAAATGCACTTGAAACATCTCTATATATTTCCCATTTTTCTTTAACTAAGCATATTGAGGGAACAACTATGTTTCAAAAGTCTATATCACAAAAGGCTTCAGATTTAGAACTATAAGTATTCATTTTATGAGGCGATAATATAAAATTAAGATGATAGATTATAAATATATGCCATATAATTAATAATAACTTCCTAACATTGTTTATACAAGCCCTAAGTGACCAAGTGATGTTTGAATAAAAATAACTCATAGTTTTATTAAACCAAATTACAAAGGATTGGATGGATACGTATCACCTATAATAACTAAGAGCACAAGGGCAAAACATAAAAATGAATATGGAGGCAATATACAAATTATTCAAGGAATATAAATAGGTTTTAGATACTACTACATAACAAACAAAATATATAGCACAAGGGATATTAAATTAGAAGTAACACCTTAATAATTCATTAGATATCACTCAACCAGAGTTTACTAAAATAGATAAATCCAAAGCTATAATGGATGAACCAACAAGTAATTTTGATGCAATCAACAACACCCTCAAGTAATTACTAGACTCAAGGGATACCACCATACAAAAAATTTAGGCTTCGTATAATGAGACTTTTCACACTACATTTAATAGACTATAAGCTAAAAGGCATGTAGATCAACTAGATGAGTTGGTTCTGGATATCCATCTCAAGGTATTGAATTCTAAAGCACTCATTACTATCATAAAATAAGAATATCTGTAGAAATTTATGGTAATCCAAATCTTACTACGCATAATGCTTACTATGGTATATGAGGTGCTAATATAATAGAAGATGCTTAAGAAAGATGTTTAAAATATTGATCCTTCCATTTCTCAACTTGTGGATGAGCCTCAATTCATTACACCATAACTCTAGTAGATCCTATAGTAGAAAAATATAAACACGAAGCTAAAAGTAGATACCCAATAATAATAACTCCCACCAACATATTTTATGTAACTAAGTGATTAATCTATAATACAAGTAGAACTAGCACAATAGTATCCTACTATCTAACCACTTCAAATCATGCCACCATCCATCGAGTAGGTATTGCACAATCTAATTTTGTAGTGTTCACAAGCTTTGCACAATTTTGTAGGATAACCTTAAAAATTAGGAGTAGGGCTAGGATGGTTGAAAACTCATAAAGGGTGGCTACCTTTTTATGCTAGTCTATTAAAAACTTGAAAGGGTTGTATGATAATATGCTACTTATTTGAAAACTTAAAAGGGCATATAAGTAGTGCACAAAGGGTGAAAACTAGTAAACAAAAGCTGGAGTGATAACCATGACTCTTATTTTTGGTTTATTCCTTCAGCTTTATATCTAAATATTTTAATACAGCCTTGTCTAGGGATGAGATAATAAACTAAGTATAGGAAAGTGTTGGATGAAAATAGGGTTAACTAAAATCACAAAGTATGGTTGATGAACACATGTGTGAATTGATCTATTTTATCTTTTGTATAATTTTTCGTATACATTCAACCTTTGATAGAATAGTATTTGATCTTAGAATGCGAAGAGTCCTTTCTTTTCAACATAGTAAAATGTTGGAAGATGAAGAGATAATTCTTTATAAAATATTTATAAATAGCTCCCAATTATAATTGAGGATGGTTTTTTATGTGATAGAGATTAATATAATCTCCTGGATGGTTTTCCTATATATATTTTACTTATTAATCTCTATGTAGTGAGTATTATGAATGTTTTAATATATTATTCATATAGTTGATGCTAAATTTTCTTACATTAACTTTTCATGTATTCATATAATGAACTTGAATTAGTCTTTAATGGATTCATTCAGTCTAAATTACCAACAAATATTCCTTTTTGTTATTAACTACACAAACTATCTCTATAATTAGCATGTTCTAGAGTTTTCCAGGAACTTATGCTAACATTAAATATACCTAAATCAAGTTAAATTTGTTTTGTGCCTTCCAAAACTTGAACTCTCATGCCTATGCCAATTTATACCTCCCATCCTTTACTTATTCTAGTGGGTTTAAGTTTTACATGTACTAGAAATGGAAGAAGAAACAAAAATTTCTATTGCACCAAACCTATGAAAACATCCAAGGAAAAAACATTAATTATAACTCAGGTTTTAATTAGGGTGGATTTAATGTTTGCATTCTAATTGTAAACTAATACATAAACCCTATGGTTAGTAGGTTGATTTTTATGCAATTGTTTATGAAATTTTGGGATTAAGAGAGTTTTTAATCCTAATTAGATAAACTTCTACCTAAAATCAAAATGTATAAAATAAGCATAAATTAAGCATTTATTATTTGAAACGTACTACATATATAAATATGCTAAAAATGGAAAGTACTAAAGATAAAAAAATTATTTAGAAATAGAACATGCATGACTGACTTTGATTGTGAAACTAACTGTGTGGTTCTAAGCGATCATTATGAATTAGGAGTAGGGATTTGCATCTATTTGGGAGAATGTTGTGCTATCTAGACATGGTCATACTATGTTGTAGTCTATAAGGCACATTGGTGTCCAATACATTTTTTTATCTCTATGTAAAAATGAGTTTGCACACCTCCTATGAGTCTTGTGTGTGTGAATTGAGTAATTGGATATGTTGTGGAAGCTCTTGTGTACCTTATTATTCAATTGGGATGTTAGATAAATTAAAAATGAATAATAAATTGAAAAAATGAGTTAGTATTTGAATTTATTCTTGAACTTAATGTCCCCTATCTTGAGTATTGCATACATATAAATACTTAAAAGAGGGATCAAACTTCATGTAGTTCTACGATACTATAATGGCATGTTTGATATATTATTGTAATGCTAGATGTTGGTGAAATAATATTTCAATTATGTGCTTCAACAATGAATTATGATTTTTGAGGTGTGTGGACTCATAATTGGAAAAAATAGATATTTTCCTTTCACTATTTAGTTAGATATTCAGTGGTTTTCAATCATGTCATCCTCAAGTTAGAAAGATGGTTATAAAATATAGATTTATAGTGATAATTTTTTAGATTAATAAAATGGGACTTTTAAAACATGAGATATGACTCATTAGGTGGATTTAAATTTGATAAAATAGTCATTATTTAGTAGGATAATGTATAAAGTGGAATCAAACACTATTGGTGAATGGGATAGTTTTGAAGGCATGACCTTGTCTGAAGATCAATGATAGATAAGTTGTAAGTATGGATTAGTCTAGGGATGAGCTTATGTTTTTTGGAATGATAAATAAGGATTTTATGTATTTTAATTTCTCAAAGGTAAGTTTCATCCACATATAAATAGAGCAATAGTGGAATAGACCTATGGAATTGGGCATGAGCTAAGTGTGTTAAAAAGATTGTTCACCAGTGAATTATTTTAGTAATAAATGTTAATTTATGTGACTAAATCCCTCTCCATTTTTATTATAATAATGCAAAAAAGTGAAATTAATAATTAAAATGAAAATATTTATACATAAACTTACTTATGAAGAATAGTCTTTAATGTAGGCTACATGTTGAACTATGCCTCATAAAAAACTATAGTAAAACATGCATAAACCAATCCTTGATTAATATGGAAATATGAAAGTAAATATAAGAAAAAATATAGATCAAAATAACAAGGAACAAATACACATGTTTGTGTATGTGAATTGTTGTGTTTTATTTTATAAAATTGATGACTAGAGAGGGTAGGACCCTTTGAAAGT
The DNA here is from genome assembly GCA_037957365.1 of Torreya grandis. Classification (NCBI taxonomy): domain Eukaryota; kingdom Viridiplantae; phylum Streptophyta; class Pinopsida; order Cupressales; family Taxaceae; genus Torreya; species Torreya grandis. The sequence continues at coordinate 370,849 of JARHVA010000320.1, read as the reverse complement.
TATTTTCATTGAAACACTTGGATTAGACTATGGCTACCCAAATCCTCATTATAAAGAGAGTTTTCTTAAGAACTCAAGGTGTGATTGACTCCATAATTACATGCCCAAGGTAGTAGAGTAGCTTGAAATCAACATATCAATTCCAATAGATCATTATGGTGCAAAACTGGTGCAAAAAGGTGAATCAACATATGAAGATGGAATTAGATTCATTTTTGGCACAAAACTAGTGAGAAAATAGTATGCTCTAATTCTGGTGTATTTAGTGTAGATAATTATATGAGTTACCATTCCTTCTACATAAAACCAATATAAATTAAGTAGGAAAAGTGACCATGTGTTATTCACATGCTCCCAATCTAATATTTTAGTATATATATTTTAGAAAAGAATAACATCAAGTGATTTTATAAGTAAAATGTGTAAAAACATGGAACACATGTCGTGCATGATTCCCCTAATTATGATAAAAAAATGAGACAAACTAAGTATAGATCTAGAAAACTATTTCTAATCAATAATAAAACTCAAATGTAGACTAATTTTAACTCTAAGAATCATAGAGAATTGCATTTTTGACTATTGTGATGATAATGAACTATCATGGATCTAGTCAACCTACATTTTTAAATGGAGTGTTGTCACTTGAAAGTGATTTTTGAGAAAAAATTGATTGTGGACTCTGGTCATCTGAGGAAACATTATCCTCTTCTATATTTATAGTGAATTGTTTTAGCTTAGTATCTAAGACAATCCATTATGTATGCCAGCTCTTTTGAGGTGGGTTGTGTAGCTTGAACAATAATTTAGCTTAAAATATTAAATTTATGAAAGTGATGATATATAAAAAATTTAAACTAGATTAATAATGATAAAATTGGATATCATGTCATCATCATAAATAAACTGAGAAACATAGTAATGTGAGATCCATGTAGAACCAAACATGCATAGTGTCATGTCAAGATAGATGTTAAAAATGAGAATCATAATGAATAATGATCAAACTAAGCAATTAAAACTGATAGATATCAAGGAGGACGCATGATATCCATCATGGAATTAAAACTAGGAATATGCATGATATTGATCATGACATCATAAACTGAGAAAATAAGATTCATGTCCATGATGCACACACATCATGAGTACACAAAAAATCACACAAAATATAAAATAAGAAGGCTAATGGCAACATACAATGGACATGTTAAAATGTCACTCATGCACATAGAAGCATACAATAATTCTTAGAGTCATAAAAAATGTGTTAAAATGTACACAATCCAAAGTATAAAATATACACAGGGTATGGAATAGAGAAGAAACACATGATAATCATGCATGAATAGGTGATATTGATATACATAAGGAATTTTTAGCATTATTATATTTATAAAATCATGTATTTAGTAAGATAACAAAGTGAAATTAAGTGAAGAAATATGGAAATAATTTGTGCAATGTACTATATTTAAAATACAAACAAAGAGGGATGGTCATAGAATGATAAAACTTATGAAAAAATGATCCTATTGAACTTTATAAGCTATAAAAAATTTATATAAGTATTGTGACTAGTTTGAACATGAGAATTTATAGCCTATGTTCACTAGGACAAGTATAGTAGAATTAGATAAGAGCATAGTGTCTTATTATCTAGGTTAGAGTAGTTTTATTTGTGTATAGTTTTTGGGTCTAATATAATATCACCACCTATATACACATAACATTTTCAAAATTTATCAATTACTAATGTTTTGTCTCTTGTAATAACCCTTAGATTCTCAATCGCTCCAAGTGCACGCCTTTATGGATGTACCAAGAAAGGGGTGGGTAGACCATTAATGCTTTGTGGGATTGCTTTCTCCTATACCACCACTTGATATGTACACAAACATCTCTAAAAAACTTCACTAAGCCTTGTCTTCTCTTTTAAACCCTCTTCAAACCATTTAGTGCCTTCATGAGCCCCTTCCTAACCCTAAAACCCTTTTTGACAGTTTACGTTACACTACTAGCCCCATTAACCCTATACTCAAATTGATAAAACATATTAAGGGTCTAGGTCAACCCTTGACCAACCTAGACCAAGATATAATTTATTTTTATCAATAACTATATAGATTAAATTGGGATGACCCTATTGGCTAAATTTTTAAAAAGGTCTAGGGTTAGATTTAGCTATATATACACGTTCATTTCACCATTTCTTAGAGATAACAAAATTAATTATTCATTTTCACTTCTTTACAATCTGATCTTATACCATTCTATTTGAGATGTTATAGCTTAGGGTTTATACTTGGAGAAGAATCTTGTCTAGTGTAAAATTCTTGGATACTTTAGCCTTTCTTAGTGATGTTTAAAAAACACAACAACCTCTTGTGAATTAACTTTTTCCAAGGGAGAGATCGAGTCTCGGTGGGTTTGTTTTCAAGGTAAGTATCTCTAACTTTAATCTATTTTAATATATAGAAGTAGAATAAGTAATGTCTTTTGAATATATTACTCTCTTCATGCATTAGGGTTTTACCTATACATAACTTAATTAGGATTCTCTTATGCATGTTTACTTTTATGTTTATTAACCCCCACTTTGTGTAATAAGATCTGGTGAGAACTAGATTAGATTTTAATTTTATTTGCATATACATTGTGAATATGAAAACATAGGACCCAACTAGGGTTTTTACATGGTGTTTCTTTACTAGAGGATTTAAAACCCTCTCTAGTGATTTTATTGTAGTAGGAGATCCCTTGGTTAGGTATATCAAATCCATCTTGGTCATGACCCCAAATATCTATTGTATCAATAATCAAAAGTGTAAGTAGGATTTATCTTCTTCAAGATAAGATTGATTAATAGATCAGTTACATTTCCCTCTGTATACATGATGTTGAACCAAACATGAACTAAACCCTTGTAGGTTTTATTTCACAATTTCATTTCATCATTATATTATTTTTTTCTATTTTTATAGTACTGTATCAAATTAGTCAGTATAGTTATAACAATATATGCACAAATTCAACACATAGTCTCTCCAAAATGACTATGCTATGTTCATGTAGGTCTTATCTAAATATAGGTTACCAGATCAATTAGTTTGACACAATATTATTTTCTATTTATATATTTACATAGAAGTCAAACAAGTTGACTCTATTTGCAATTATTTTCTTTCAGTATGCATGTCTGCAAACATACTCAAGCTAGTCAACTCTATTCGTAAATTCACTTTTTTATCACACAAGTTTTACAAAATCTATCAAACTAATCAATTTTTCTAGCATAATTTTGAATCAGCATTTGAGCATCACAATATAAAATTTTAGAATCTAAACATATTCAAGCCCATCAAGGTTCATTCTTTATCTATCTATCATTTCATTTTTTCTTCTTTAAGTACCTTTTTCCTCAAGTTTATAGTCTATAAAACTGTATCCCTACATCCAAATGGGTCGCCCAATTTGACATAGTTCTATAGCCTATTTTCTATCTTAAAGACATAGTCAACCTATTCGACTGTTTTCTTCTAGATCTTGATTATATAGAATAATAGTGACCCAATAAAATTTGTTTTACATTGTTTGCATATAGTTTCACTTGAACTAACTTTTTACTCTTCTCAATCAAGAGATTAATCTCTTTTTACTAGTAATCAATTCACCTTTCCTTTCAATTGCTTGCATGATTAGAGTAATAAACATAGATTAATTAGGTGGTTTTTCAAATTACCAATTTACTCACACTATTTTTCTCTTTTGCACACACTTTTAAATCACTTTATATTCAAAAATCATTAAACATTTATCCTCCCAAGGTCTACCTATGTGGATTTCATCACCAAAGGGAGGCTAACTTATTTTTTGGTGAAGTATAAACACATGGTTGATGGTATATATTGGTAAAACACTCGACACCCTTATCATTTAAGGATTATTAAGTGAATGGGTAGGCACCAATACCAAGCCAATACCATCACCAATACAAATCCCTTTCAACCTAAACTTCCTAAAACTAACCTTAGATTACTTTATGGTTTTTTCTTATAGCTAACTTCCCATCACATTAAAATTAAACTTCATTATAACTTAATAACACTTAGGGTGACCAACTAGTTAGCATTTAATTTCAAGTTTCTACTTGATCGTTGATCATTGTATGTTGTATTTTAAAACTTACATTAGCCAACATTGGTGCAAGGTTTTTGATGTGTGTTCCAATTAGATCAGTTTAATTGATCCAATTACTTGGGTGGTTAAATTCATTTGCTTCACAATCATCTTTCAAAACCTTCTCTATTTTATAACATTATTATTTATGTCAACATAGTCTCTTATAGACTATTTAGCCTATCTACCTTGAGTACTCAGTGAACCTTTTCAGCTGTGTCTTTATCTCTCTATTTAATCCCTTGTCTAAGCAGTACATAGTTGACCTATCTGATTGTGTCTTCTTATTTCTTGGCTTGTTTCATATTCAAAAGTACACTATCAACCCATATGAGTGTGTATCTATTTTTCCTATTTTAATTTAATTCTTTGCAACACATAGTCGATCAACTTGACTGTGTTCTCTTATTTTCCTATTCTATGAATTTTCTTCACATATTATATTGACCCAGTCAACTTTGTACTTGTTGGCTAAAATTATTGTCTATTTAGCTGAATCTATCCATATTTTTCATTCTTGTTTCCTAATATTATATTGTTTCATAAAACATCATGAAATCCCTTATCAAAATCTTTTTGGATAACTTGAATCCATTTGGACACTATATGGGGTGTTATTTGATTCTTATCTTTACCTCCCAAGAAGATCCTCACTATTTTAGTACCTCTTCTCCTCCCTCATATTTCAATTTCAACATGGATCAAATCCTTTCTATACCTATCAAGACAATTTACATCTTCAAATATCTCACCATAATGTGGGGGTAATTAACACAATCCTATCTAATAACCCCACATAGAATATTCCACCTAGAAACCCTCCCCCTAATACCAATTTGGGGAATTCTCTTACAAACACCAACCCACAAATTGATACCACTCAAATTATTACATAGATAGTGAAAAAAATGAACATAATGCAAACATATAACACCTCCCAAATGATGTAACTATAACATCATTTGATCAACATGCCTATTCCTCATTCTATTCTATATATTCATACTTACATTGGAAAGCTTAGGGAAATAACATGATTTCTCCTCAAAATGGCTTATCACATCTATTCTTTTAATTATCTTCTAAAGAAAGGTAATGCTCTCAAATGGATGGACCTATTGTCACGAAATATTGTACCCTAGATTTGGTTATTCAATACTAATATAATATTTGGTCAAGATTGGAATACCTCTAAGCCTATGGGTTGTCTATGATAGAGGTAGACCTCTAGGTTTAGGGGCTAGCTCCCTAGATTTCTCTTTGCTTGCTTATCACCTATACTAACTATTTGCTTGTGTAAATATGGATAGAAGTAAAATGGAAATAAAATATTCTACTGAGGTGATACAATAGAAATATCTCCACTAGTCCACCATATAATTTCACTAAGAGACATGACTCACAACACTAGTCATATAATCCTAAATTACTCTAACATTATTATTTTAAGAATGGAGGTGATATGCATGAAACTACTCAATTTAAAGGAACTATAAGTCATATTATAGAAACCAAGGCTAATTTTACACTTGAATATAGTCAAACACACTAGCTACACTTCATGTGAGCTGTTAGAGTGAGAACTACCTACACCAAACATGAAAGGATAAAGAGAAGGCAAGGATAGATACTTATCACTAACACTTCACTATACATAATTTCACATAATTAGACAATAAATTCATGATAAATAAAAACTAGATTACAAATATTATTTCAAAATCAAATTAAAACATCAAACTAGTAGGGCTTTGCCATACCATGTGTGGAATCAATTATAAAATCCATAATGGCTTGCATTTATAGAACATGTGAGAGGAGAGAGGAGAAGAGAATTTCAAAGGTCAAAATTCAACATGTTAAGGAATGAAAACTAGTTACATTTTAGTATAATTAAGTAGATAACAAAGGTCTATAAGGTCCTCTTAGACAAATGTCCACCTGAAACATAAAAACTCTTGAAACAAGCATAGAGGCCTTTCAACTGCCTTCTTCAAACTACCTTCATGATTAAGCATATTTTGAGCACTCAAAACTAAAGTAGGAAGATTTAAAATATGTTAAAGATATTATTGGTTTTTTAAAAAATCCATTAAATTCATTAGATGCATCCCTAACTGTTATCCATATTCTAGACACTTGTACTTACCATCTACAGTCATTCATTAGCCCTCTTGGCCTCATTCTTCACATTTGTCACCAAAGTGTCCTTTAGTTTCTCAATAAAATATATAGAAGAGGTGTTAGGACACTTTTATAACACCATTATGATTTCCAATCCATTAATTATACCTTAAAAGGTCCCAAAAACCAAATTCTCATCCTCTCATTAGGTAGTCACTCTTTATCTTCAATCTCTGCCAAAGACTACTTGAGATGAATGAGTTAATAGAAGTTTTTCCATACCAATATGTGGTGATAAATTAATATTAATAGTTGTAATATTTCAAAATTAACCCCTCCAATGTATCGCACCTGTTCATCTTCTTCTATACCTGCAAAATAATGACAAACTTGCAAAAAAACCTTATTTTGTATGCTATCTGTACAAGTAGGGTACAAACCAGTCAAATGAAAGAGCTTGGGAGATTATTACATAATTATAAAACACTTTACTAATAAAAATACTTCTCCTAAATGAATTTATTTTCATTTTTTATCCAGCAGGTCAAAACCAAGGTTTTAGGAGGGTTTTAGCAAGTTTTAGTTCTTAGTGATAGTTCATAAAAATTAGATGTTAAAACCTAAAAAAAAATTCACTAACAATAATTTAGATACCTCCTTCAACCATAACAAACTACTTGGGACTGCATATAATTAATCCATTTATATATTAGTGCTTGAAGTTGGCCTATCAACCTTTAGAATGCATTCTGTGTGCCCTTGTGATGGTTTCAAACCAATTTAACCAATATATGATATTTTACTACAAAACAGAGGTTATAACTCATCAAAATCATCCTCCTAAAGGTTATAAACTGGGTGGAAAGGTTTGTTTTTATTATAAATGTAAATAATCCTTATTAGGGTTTAGGCCTACTCTAGGCCTAATAGGCATGAATGTGCTCTTTGAGTCTTTAAATACTTGTGAATTCTTCTACCAAATTTAGGTGTTTATAAATGCTCATTAACCTTTAATTCAACTCATCACACATTTATTAAATGTTCCAAGAGTCCTCATCACATTACCTTATCACTACATGCCAAACCTGTAGTCTTCACCTTGATTGGGAATACCCTCTATTTGAAATAAAATAAAGGGCATCTCCCTTATTTGCTCAGTCAAAGTGAAGATTTGAAGGGATGGAGTAGGTCTTAAGGACATTATACCCCAAATTTAAAATCTAAATAATTTCTTTAGAGTCCCTAATATTTCAAAATATCTAAGAGAGACTTATGTGGTTTGACTATGCAGGGTCTTGAGAAACCCCAAGGCTATGGCTATAGGTTGGTGTTCCTCCACAATTTCCTTATTTGAGCATCATGTGATATGGTTATAACCATTATGAGAGTATTATAAATCATATTTAATCATACACACTAGACACCCTTCCAAACTACCTCATCTGCTTGATTAGGCCAGTCTATAGATTGTGCTAACTGTAGGTGTATTCACCTTATGAAAATGAGGTTCCTATACGTAAAAGTGTGTGTTTTAGCCCTATGTTACATTCCTAGGTCTTTCTTGAATTTATCAAGATCGTATTCATACATGTACATATCCATATCATGCCCTAGGCCATTCCAACATCCAAACTACCTTTTTCCATGTACTATCAATCTATAGTCAATGAGAGCAAAAGAGACCCTTATAGGTGCTTACCTTTGTCAAAACATGGTACTTCAAATCCCTCAATTGATACTTGGGTCACTAGTGTCATTATCACTCAAATAGATTCTCTTATCTTGAAGGAATTAATTTATTATGTCATGTTGTATCATAAGATCAATTAGCTTTTAGGAGTATTGTAGATTAAACTTAAAGTCCACAGTCAGACTTTGCTTGAGTTGAAAACCTATTTACACAATCCTTATCATAACTAAATAATCAATCTCTTAAGTCAAGACATTAACCATATGCTTGGTCTACATGAGTGAAACCACATGACCTATCCATTCCTCAAGATAATCACCAATATGTGACCTTTATATATGAGTAAATATCTTATTCAGAGAAAATAAGGTAACATGTCTCTTTATGCAACTTTCTCAAACTGAGGGCAAGGTTTTAGATCTGTCTGCCACCTTATGAATTCACTATTACCACAATGGCCTCTTTTATATTCTAAGTCTTGATTGAATGTCTTAATAAGCTTTAATACCTTCATCTCATCATCTTTATACCTCTTTAGATTTCACTTAGGCCCCTCTTAGAGCTACCTATAAGTTATCTCCAGACTTATAACTATGTATATTGAAGAATTTGTTATCATAACCAATCTCAAACCATTTTGGAAGGTTAAAACTTATTTTTTCCACTTTTAAGACCCTCTTTTCACCTTTTAAATCTTCTTGTCTTCTTGGACAAGTGTGTTCAGGATTTCTTTCACTTGACTATAAATGAATATTATATGAATGATGAATGTGTGCATATGTTAGACATTATACTTCACATAAAAAATTCCTTAGACAAATAAACTTCATGAAGGACAAATAATCACCATTATCATATTTTTAATTCAAGCATTTCATCTTTGTTCGGAGGCCACTACAAGAAGGTAAGATTTGCAAGAGTGAAAACAATGTATGCAAACTATCAATGGAGTCTTCCTAGTAAGATGAGAGTGATAATGTCAAATCCTTCACACCACATGTGAAAAATAAAAAAATAAACTTATGAGAATGGTTTTCATACCCTTATAGGACATTTTCAACACTATTTTTCATATAACTATGCAAATAAAGAGAAAACTTGAAGGCCATGGGGATGTGCAGGTAGAAAAGAGGAGAAAAACTTATTCGCAATATTTCATAGAGAACTAGAAACAAATACCCCAAATATTTCCATGGATTTTAAGTAGATATGGATTTTTATTATCTACTAAAGTCACTTGATCCAACTCACCTCCTCCTATCCATACCATGCAAAGACTGGTTGACCATTTATGCTTGTGTAGGAGAGCAATGGAAAGATAGAATGGTTTTTTTTTCCATTTTTGAGCTTATAAAAGTTTCCCAAACATGTAAATAAGTTTATGGCACTTTAATATTCACTTTATAAGTCCTCTCATGTGTCAAAACTACTTCATAAGCCATACAACAATCGAAAACCATATGAAATTGCTTGATATTCTTGATTTCAATGTAGCACCAACATTTTTTAGTCTAATACTACCACCTATAACAATAATAAAACATATATTATGTTAAATTACACTTTGTAACACTTTTTCATTATGTAAAATTGTACAATTTCATTAAATGACTCAAAATGACCTTATGTGACATAAAATGACACTAAGGACTAAAAATGAATATGATCAAGGCTAAGGACATATTAAGTGACCTCATGTGAAACATGGTACACATTTTACACCCTAGGATACCCATATATAATTTTTAAACTATATGGGGTTAACTTAATTTGACTTGTGGTCAAATTAGTCAACATTTTTGACAATTTCTTAGGGGTGGCAAGCCAGCTATGCCAAAGTCTAGTAACCTACGCCTATCCATTAGGATATTGATTTACATATACGTTATATGTAAATTTAATTTCCTATAAAACCACACAAAATAAAATTAAAAACAAAACACTTAAGTAAACACACATGTGTTTCTAGGGAAAACACACACAACATAAGCGAAATACACACACCTATCATTATATTTACAAGACCTCAAACACTTGAAGTGAAGAACAGATCGCCATGATTCAAAAAAGGTAAAATTTGGTACCTCTTGGATCATTTATTCTGCAAGTAAATAATATATCATGTGAAACATGATTATCAACAAACACTTTCTTATGTGGATGGTAAAAATACTTACCATCTTTAGCTCTTCTTCTATCTACAAGTCTGCTACTTCGAGATTTCAAGGATAATCATTTTTAACCTCCAAGAATCTTATTTTATCTTTTATCTTGATGTAATTATATCATGTTCACATGGCATTCCTCAAACTAAATCTTGAGGTCTCCAAATTTGCTTCAACATTGCTTTCTTCTAAAACATGATGTACTTGATGATTAGAAGCATCAAGCTTATTTTCATTCTACTTCAACACATTTGAAAGTGATTAAAACTCAATTTTTGGTGTTTATTTCTATTCATACATATGCATCTCTACCTTGTGTTCATTAGACTCCGCCATGGCTACAACCTCTTTGTCAATAGCTAGATACTCAACCTCATGCTTAACAAGACACTCTCCTTCCTACTTGTTAGTTTCCTTAATAACCTTATTATCAGATACACATTTATTAGGAGGATAAATAGACTTACTCAAATACTCAAACTATAGAAATATGGAATAGAACCTTTTCCATAGGTCATCCTCTTCTTCATGGCTATCATGTTCATGGACTCCTCCATCATATGCATGCAAAAAGACATTGTTTTATTCATCATATTGATCTATCATGATTTGAAAAATATCATAATAATACATATGAATAAGGTAATCTCCATTAGTATCTTATATAAAATAATGTTTAATGCTTACTTCATATTTCTCATATGCCCCCTCATGGGTGATGTATGCGCCAAGATCATTTTACTCAAAATAAGTGTATAGATCATGTTCATAGGTGTCTACACCATAATTATCTAGGAAAAGGTCAGATATGGTCTCAATATTAGAGGATGATCCATCATCCAAAACATATTCCTCTTGATCATTGATTGTGCAATTGAGATTAAAGATTGTTTTTACATGGGGCTCAATATGAAACTTAACTAGTGGTTGAGTTCTGATGGTTACCTTTGCTCCATACCTTGTCCTAAAGGCCAAGAAGGACCAATCAGCTGAGAGGTATCCTCCTATCTTGGATATGAAATCCATTGAGAGGTAGATAGCAAAGTGGGCAGTCAAGTCAACCACTACTATGTCTTGAAGGATAGGGAATCTATGACAATCATGGAGGAAATTTTTCAAACCTTTAACTAGTTCCACTAACTTATGGTGGCCCATCAAGTTTTGGCATTCCCTTATTATATGGTTCATATTTTAGACCTAATTTATCTACTATAACCTTAGGCATCATTAAAGTACTATCCCCACTATCCATTATGTAGTTGTGAATAAGTTTGTCTCCAACATTGAGATTGAGGTAGAAGGGTGGAGGATTTTAAGATTTGGAAGAGGGTTACACAATGTGATTGGGATAATTTGTGAGGTAAAAATTACCATGAATTTATTTTTAAGGGCTATCATGAATATTGGACAACTACTATTGAAGGAGCTCTTTTTGACCAGGCAAGTGAAGCATATCCCAAAGAGAGATACTAGTCTTAACACTCTTCAAATAATTAATAATGTTTAGATTAGGAGTATTTAACTTTTATTTTAACCTTGAAGGAAAATAAGTGTTTAGATATTGAGACATTGGAACACTTTGATTCACCCTTCCAACATTCTAATTCGAGATAGATGTAGAAGTTGTAGGGACTATTATACTTGCAGTCACACCTTATTACCTTGTAGAATGGATATTTGAACTTGTATGAATATCATGGGCATCTCTTAAGTCCTTATTCTTTTATCTAGTATTGTCTGCAACTAAAGAATTCTAATTGAGAACATAGGTATCTTCAACTAGAAAGTTTTCAAGGTTCACCTTTTGGGGCTGCCATCCTTCATTTAATTACATGAAAAATTCATCTTATACTAACATCTAAGGAATGAATCCTCCTTGAGAAACCAAATTTTGATCTCCACCTTAATTGGTATCCATGAACTATCCTTATTTCCATTTTTCTCCTTGGACCAAGTCACTATGAACCAGTATCATGGCTCTTGTGTTGGAGGTGGAAGTTGGATTATATGCATTGGCTAGCCTATTAAAGTTACTTTGCCCTTGACCTCTACCTTTACCATATTTTATAGGTGGAAACCTATTTACTTATTGAGGATAGGGTTATGGGTTTTGATGAAAACCATACCATAGATTTGGTTGCCTAGTTTGAGCCTCTAAGGATTTATATCTTATCTTCCAATCAATAACATCTTATGCTTCCTTAGGGGTAGTTATAGACTTGGTATTTGCATTAGGGACTTGAGAAACACTTGGAGTAATAATAGACATATTGGGAAGTAGAGTCATGGAGACTTTTGGAGGTAATTTTCTAGCTTGTATTAGGCCATTCTCTACTCTAATAGAAATATCATATGTTTCAGGTAAGGTGTAACCACCCATAAACTACACCATTATGTCTATGTCAATACCAATAGCCCTTAGGTATGTAGGAAACAAAAATCTTGTAGGTGGTATTATGCGTGGAGGAAACCTATGCCAAGTCCTTTGGAAGCTCTCATTAAATTCATGCATAGTCTCCTTGGGGGATATTTTAATTACATTAAGATGGTGAATGAGTGATGTGTGATCACTTTTATCTTCAAACCTTTAGGTTAGAAATGATCCAAAATAATCCCAATTTGCGATACACCCTCCAAGAAATGTCTTATACCAGTCAATTTATTTCCATCTAAGGGACATGACAAGGAGTATAATGGAAATTTTGAAGTTAATAACACTATGAAAGTTACACAAGTTTGAAATATCCCTAATAGGCTCATTAAGAGTGACATGACCTTAACCATTGAATGTGGGAACATGTTTGGTAGCATTAGGGGTTATATCATCATATTCATTGAGGTGAATTAAATTTTCTATGTTAAAGGCTAAGAAGGCATGCTACCTATCCATTTTCTCCTCAAGTTCCTCTTCACTTTCTTGATCTTCTTGGCTTACAAATTCATCTTGTTATTCAAAGATCAAGATAGGTTGAGGGTGTTGAACTTCAAGAGGAAGTTCATGTTGAAGGAGAGGGTTTATGGCATTGAGATCTATATTAGTATATGACCTATTATGGAACATGAATTAAGAACACAAGAAATGATAAAAAATGGTCTACAACTAGATATTACCTTAAATGTAGTCATCAAATGCTGAGTAACACACCATATGCAACTGTGATGTTGTCAAGACCAACATTCACCTTGACAATATTTCTCTGCGACAATGGTCCCATCAGGCATGCCAAAACTATTATCATGAAATATTTCACCATATATTTGATTATTCAATCCTACTCTAATATTTGGGCAACATTGGAATACCTCTAGGCCTTTGGGTTGCCTATGATAGAGGTAGACCTCTAAGTTTAAGGGTTAGCTCCCTATATTTTTATTTACTTTCTTATCACCTAAACTAACTATTTGCTTCTGTGAAAAGAGATAGAATTAACATGGAAATAAACTACTATATTGATGTGATACACTAGAAATATCTCCACTAGACCATCATACAATTACACTAAGAGACATGGCTTACAACACTAGTCTTAAGATCTTGAATTGCTCTAACATTAGTATTTAAAACATGGAGGTCATATGCATGAAACTAATCAAGTTAAGTGAACCAGAGGCTATATTTTAGACACCAAGGCTACTTGTACACTTGAAGATATTCAAACACACTATCTACACTTTATGTGACCTGTTAGATTGAGAACTACTTGTACCAAACATGAAAAGATAAAGAGAAGGCAAGGATAAAGACTTATCACTAGCACTTCACTATACATCACTTCACATAATTAGACAAGAAAATCATGTAAATTCAAAACTAGATTGAAAATATTATTTTAAAGTCAAAGTATAACATCAAACTAGCAGGGCTTCACCATACTAGGTGTGGAATTGATTACAAAAGCCAAAATGGCTTGCATTTATAGAACATGTGAGAGGAGAGAGGAGAGAGGAGAAGAGAAGTTTAACGGTCATAATGACACATGTAAAGGCATGAAAACTATTTAAATTTAATGAGAAGTGGAGAATAGAGGTATAAAAGGTATTCTTGGAAAAATGTCCATCTAGAACATATAAACTCCTCAAACTAGCATAGCGGACTTTTAACTACCTTATTAAAATTGCCTTCATGATTAAGCACCTTTTGGGTGATCAAAAATTAATTATGGAGAGTGGACACAATTTTAATATCTTATGGGGGTTGTAAACATGTCATGAAAGTCATCAGGTGTGTCTCTAACTACTTGGCATCTTCTAGAAACTTGTACTGACCATCTACAATCATTCATTAGCCCTCTTTGATTTATTATTCACATTTATCACTAAAATATCCTTAAATTTCTTAATTAAATTAGTGTAATAGGTGTTAGGACATCTTTCTAAGACCTTATACCTTTCACTCCAATAATTAGACCTTAAAAGGTCCCAAAAACTAACTTTTGATCCTCTTACTAGGCAACCACTCTTTATCTTCAATCTTTGCCAAAGAATACCTTAGATAAATGAGTTAATATAATTTTTTCCATGATCATATGTGGTGAGAAATTAATATTGAGAGTTATTATAGGTACCAATTGACCCCTTCAATGTCTCTCACCTTTTCATCTTCTTCTATACCTACAAAATAATCACAAACTTACTGAAAACCCTATTTTGTACCCTACCCATATAAGTAGGGTACTCACCAGTTGGGTGGGAAGGATCATGAGATATTAATCCACAATTAAAAAACACTTTCCTTATAAAAATAATTCTTTTGAATGCATTTCCTTGCATGTTTTGTCCATCGGGTCAATACCAGGGTTTTTGGGGGGTTTTATCAAGTTTTGGTTTTTAGTGATAATTCATAAAACTTAGATGTTAAAACCTAAAAATATCACTAATAAAAATTTATGGAACTCATTAAACCATACCTAACTCTTTGGGTCTCCATGCAATCAATCTGTATAGATATGAGTGCTTGAAGTCGGCCTATCGAGCTCTAAAATATATTCAGTGTGCCCTTATGATGGTTTCAAACCAATTTGACCATTATATGTTATTTTAATGCAAATAAGATGTTATAAATCATCCTAATCCTCCTCATAAATATTATAAAATAGGTAGGAAGGTTAATTTGGTCTTATAAATGGAAATGAGCCTTATTAAGGCTTAGGCCTAGTCTAGGCACAATAGGCCTGACTGTTCTCCTTGAGCCTTTAAACACATGTGAATGTTTATACTAATTATGGGTGTTTTTTAATGCTCATTAACCTTTAATTAAACTTTTCACACCTTTATTAAATTTTTAAAGAGTCCCCATCACATTCCCTTATCACTACATGCCAAACCTATAGTCTTCACCTTGACTGGGAGTGCCCTTTATGTGAGACAAAATAAAAGGCATCTCCCCTATTTATTTAGTTAAATTGAAGATATGAAGGGATATAATATGTATTTAAGACCTTATATACCAAATTTAAAATCTAGATCATCTTTTTAGTGTCCCTAATACTTCAAATCTCTAAGATAGACTTATATGGTTTGACTATGTAGGGTCTAGAGAAACTCCAAGGTTGTGGTTGTAGGTTGGTGTTCCTACCCTATTTCCTTATCTGAGTATCATGTGATATGATCATCACCATTATTAGATTGGTATAATTCATTTTTATTTATCATACACCCCAGATACCCTTCTAAACTACTGCATATACTTGTTTAGGCTAGTCTGCAAATTGTGCTGATTGTAGGTGTATTCACCATATGAAAATGAGGTTCATGTAGGTGAAAGTGTGTGTTTTATCCCTATGTTACATTCCTATATATTTCTTTAATTTATCAAGATCATATTCATAATTTAACATATCTATATCATGCCTTAGGCTATGCCAACATCCAAATTATCTTTTCTCCTTGTACTATCAGTCTACAGTAAAACTATAGGTGATATTTTGAGAGCAAAAGAGACCCCTATAGGTGATTACCTATGTCAAACCATGGTACCTAAACTCCCTCAATTTATCCTTGGATAACTAGTGTCATTATCACTCAAATGGGTTCATTTGTATTGAAGGCCATGCTTTATTATTTCATGTTGCATCATAAGATCAATTAGCTTTCAAGAGTACTATAGATTATATTGAAAGTCTACAATAAGACTTACTTGAGTTGGAAACCTATCTACATAATCCTTATTATGACCAAAAAATAAATCTCTTAGGTTAATACATTTCCCCTATGCTTGGAATACATGAGTTAAACCATAAGACCTATCCATTCCTCAAGATAATCACCAAGATATGACCTTATTATATGAGCAAATACCTTATTCAGAGAAAATAAGGTAACATGTCTCTCTATTCCACTTTCTCAAACTGAGTGCAAGGTTTTAGATCTATCTTCCACCTTATGACTTCACTATTACCACAATGTCCTCTTCTACATTCTTAATATTGATTTAAGGTCTCAATAATCTTCAATAACTTCATCTTATCATCTTTATACCTCTTTGGATTGCACGTAGGCCCCTCTTAGAGCTACCTGCAGGTGATTTCCAGACTCCAAACTATGTATATTGAAGAATTTTTCATCATAACCCATCTTAAACCATTTTGGAAGGTTCAAAATTATTGTTTCCACTTTGAGGACCCTCTTTTCACCTTGAAATCTTCTTGTCTCCTTAGACAAGTGTGTTCAGGATTTCTTTCACTTTTCTATAAGTGAATATTATAGGAATGTTAACTGTGCACATATGTTAGACATTACAATTCACATAGAACATTATTTAGACAAATATCCTTCATTAAGGAAAAATAATCACCATTATCATATTTTTAATTCAATCTTTTCATCTTTATTCTAAAGCCACTACAAGAAGGTAAGATTTGCAAGAATGAAAATAGTGTATGTAAACTATCAATGGAGTCTTCCTAGCAAGATGAGAGTGACAATGTCAACTCATTCACACCACACATGCAAAAAAAACAAATAACCTTATGATAAGGGTGTTCATTCCCTTCCATAACATGTAAAACACCTAGTTTTCATAGAAATATGCAAATAGAGAGAAAATTTGAAGGCCACGAGGATGTATAAGTATAAAAGAGGAGTAAACCTTATTATCAATGGTTCATAGAGAAAAATCAACCAATCATCTAAATATTTACATATATTTTAATTATAAAAGGATTATTATCATCTATCAAAGGCACTTGATCCAACTCACCTCCTCTTGACTGTACCATGCAAAGATCAGTTGACCATTTTTGCTTATGTAGGAGAGTGATGGAAAGACAATGGTTTTTTACCATTTTTGAGCTTGTCAAAGTTGCTCAAGAATGTAACTGAGATGAGGGGACTTGAAGAGTCACATTATAAGTCTTCCCACATTCTAAAACTACTACATAGTTCATACAACAATTGAAAACCATATGAAACTGCTTGATCTTCTTGATTTCAATGTAGAATCTACATTTTTCAGTCCAAAACTACCACCTCTAATAATAATCTGACATATAGGATGTTAAATTACACTTTAAAACATTTTTCCTCTATGGTAAACCATATAAGTTCATTAAATGACTCAAAATGACCTTATATGACATAAAATCACATTAAGGACTAAAAATGAATATGATCAAGGCTAGGGACACATTAAATGACCTCATGTGGAACATGGTACACATTTTACAACCTAGGGGACCCCTATATAAGTTTTTAACTATAGAGGGTTGACCTAATTTGACTTGTGGTCAAATTTGTCAATAGGACCCTTATCAAAAAGCATTTGACAATATGAAATAATCATTTCTCCATCCACCCACCCTTCGTCCACCCTCTAATGATTATCCTTTAATATTGTATACCTCTTCCACACCCATATCAATTGGAGAAATGTTTTTCCAATAATATGATACCGAAATAGAGTATGCCATCTATTATATCAGTTGAGGTCTTGTTGACTATGAAAAATGTTATACAAAATTATAATGTGATTGCCTCATTATATACTTTGTAGCTGAAAAGCTCTATCATTATATGCTTTATCAAACCACTTATGTTATCAATCATTCAGATCCACTCCATCACTTTTTATCTAAATCCTTTATCCCTAGAGACAAAATTGGCAAGTGGATGGTCCGTATAATGGAATTTTATCTCTGCATTATCACACAAGAAGTTGTCAAAGGACAAATCATCACTGACCAACTTGTAATAGCTCCAATACTTGTTATCGATCACCTTCAATATAGTTTCCCTAAAAATAATATTCTATATTGAAGTTCTTAATTAAGCTATCTCTCTCAAATATTACTTCCATAACTTCACTATTTATCGAAAAGCTAGTAATCAAGAAGATTCCTCTATCCTCCCAAATACTAATAAATCTAAAGTAGTCATCGAAGAACAACCTAAAATTGATGTTGATTTACATGAAGACACTTGGACCCTTCATTTTGATAGTGCCAAATGCCTTCAAGGAGCTGGATCATGTTTTATACTCATTAGTCCTCTTGGTAAAATTATTCTTTTGGCATTTCACCTTACATTTGATGTTACTAATAACATGGTAGAGTAAAAAGCATTAATCATAGGCATGAGAGCAGGGCTCAACTTAGAAATTGCATATTTTCACACTTTAGGTGACTCCCAACTCATTTTACAATAGATTAATGGTTATTATCAATTTAAAAGTGAAAATCTCATTGCTTACCATCAAATCACCATTGCCCTTACCAAAGAATTCACTTATTTTACCATCAATCCCATCCCTAGAGATCAAAACTCTATTGTTAATTCACTCACTTCTTCAGTATCCTTATTTCATCTACACCTTGTTATTACTAATTCTACATTTCTTATTCAAATAATAAAGTCCCCATATGCCATTAAACTACAATATTCACTTATCTACCATATTGGGGTTGTCACCATTCAACAGAGCCCATGGTACAAAGACATTATTAATTCCTTAAGCATCATACCTATCCTTTAAACATAAATTCTTATGAAAATACTAGAATTCATAAGGAAGATTTCAAATGTGCGTTTATCTATAACATCTCTTATTATCACAACATTTAAGGTACCCTAATCTGTTATGTAATGAAAAAAGAAGTTTCTCCTCTTATTAAATAAGCACATGGGGTCATTTGTGGTGGTCATTATAACATTCATGATACAACATGAAAATGATTACATATGGGATACTTTTGGTATAATATTAAAATGGATGCCATCAAATTCACTAAAAAGTGTAGTCCTTACCAACTTTATAATGATCTAATCCATTCACCACTAGCCAAGCTCCAAACTATGGAATACCCTTGGCCATTCTCAATGTGGGGATTAGATCTCATAGGAAAACTACCTAGATCATAAGATGGGAATGTATTTATCATCATTACTACAAAATATTTTACCAAATGGGTCAAATCCATGCCTCTCATCAATGTCACTAGAACCACCATTTATAAATTCATCCTCAATTTATCATTTTGGAGTTCCTCATACTATGATTTCCAATAATGGTGGCAATTTCAAAAATAAATATGTGAAACAACTCTATGCTAAATTCAAAATCTCTCACAAATTTTACACACCTTAACATCCAAAATGAAATGGCTAAGTTTAGGTGACTAACAAAATTCTCAATAAAATCCTCCAAAATATAATTCATGAAACTCACATGAATTAGCATCTTCATTTATATCCCACTCTTTGGGCCTATTGCACTACCATTGGGGTAACACCATTTTCACTAGTCTATGGTTTTGAATTTATCCTACCATTAAAATTTGAGGTTACCTCTTTCCATATATATATTCATGGTATCATACCTGATGAGAAATTATGAGAAGCTTTCCTTCATGCTATTGATATTTTTTATGAACACCATCTATCCACTCTATAACACAATCACCAATATAAATCTTGTATCGTCAAAAAACATAACAAAAGGGTTAAAGTCTACAATTTCAATATTTGGGATCTAGTCCTTAAATTATACTATACCCATGATAAATAAGGAAAATATTCCCAAAAATTTTGGAGCCCTTATTTAGAAAAAGACATATTTGGTCCTAGCACCTATCGCCTACAAACTAATGAAGGCCATATTTTTAAGGAGCCCACAAATGTATAATTTTTAAAGAAGTACTTTGCTTAGATCTTTCCCTTCTTATCAAAATTTATATAATATATCCTAATAACACTTTTTTTAGGATATTTACATAGGTCTCACCTTTCGTAGCAGTTTTTCTTTCCATAAACCTTCATTCCTTATTTTGGTCCTAGGCTTCTCTTTCTCATGAGTAACATTGTAAAATTGTGGATATTACCCGATCTTCCTCATGAATTCCTTTTACTCACTTTAATGTTCATGTGTTTTGTTCACCCTCTTGGGTTTATATTTTATGAGTTGTAGTGTAAGACCATGGATAATACTAGGCCCTTCTGGTAAAATCAACATCTTTAATTCATTCAATATTCTTTTTCTATAATGTCAAGCAATGGTTACAAGTTTATGATCCTTTGTTCTCAGTTTTAGCTTTTGTTTTATTTTGTAGATAAAAGTTTCACAAAAACATATATTATTATGTTTCCATACACTTTATAACATTCTTATGATAAGTAATTACACTTACCTATCATTGTATACCTTTTTCACCCTTTATCACATTTTTTACGATTTGAAGTAATTCAAATTGTTTCATGTTTCATTCTCTTTGATTTCCTTTCCTTTCATTCCACTTTGGATAAACCAAGGTCTAAGTCAAGATAACACTTATATTTTAACTAAATTAATAAGATTGTTAGATACCATGCTCTCTAAGTTCACTTTCTTAAGTAACCAAGTTCATTGTTTTCAAATGATAGTCATCTTTAGCACCCATGTTTGGTTTTATGAATCCATATGGTGGAGGAATAGAAAAATCCATAAAAAGTTAAAATACAAATCATTTGAAACAAAAATCAATGATCAGAATGCAACATACAAAGTCAAAATTCAAAATCACACTAAAATGTGTGATTAGTAGCACATCACCTATCTCTAATAAAATCTCAAACTCCACAATTGGCTTCATGATAAAGCCGAGGTCCATTAGGGTGTGGTAGGATAGTAAATTGGGATAGAATAATTTAAAAAAAATCTATGGTGATATCTACTTTCTCACACAAGTACCCAATATTCATAGTAGACTAATGTCTCTGTAAGGGGTCCTAAGGAATGGGGAAATTTTGTGGTAAGGTAGGTCTATTTTAATTTTCATGCATAAAGCCTTCATGAGGTGATATTCATACTTCATTTGATGAACTATGATTTTTGTGGCTAGGAGAAGTTATTTAGAGTCTTTAATGTTAAATGTCATCTTGTTTTGGCAAACCTAATTTAAGTGTCTTGGCTTCAATAAAGATTTTTCTCTACCTTGATTTTTCCTTTGTTTTCCCCTCCACCCATTTCATTTCCCCCTTGACAGGGATGTGTGATTCTAAAATATGTTTTCCCACTTCTCTATTTCCTTTTCTTTACATCTTAAAACATGATATCACTACTTTTTTTTTTCATTTTTATCTATCCTTAGAATAAAACATCATGTTTGAGTGGTTATGTATTACTTTATTTACACCATTGCTTTATATTTCTAGAATTGCCTTGGTTTATTTTTACCATTTTACATTGTTTTACCTCCTTTTTTTAGACCCTTGCAACTATTTTTACCTTTTTAGTATTTTTTCCATTGTTGAGTGAGGTTGGATTCTTACTTCTCACTCACCAATGTTAATTTACCTTTCATGCACTTTTTCCATTTATGATTGAGCAAGGATTGTTACTTGTTACTCATCAATGTTGTTTTACCATTTGATTTCCCATTTTTGTTTAAGTAAGTATTGTTACTAATTTTAATGTTATGTTTGATTACCATTTTTTATATGTATCCTTGGTTTGACTTGGTTTGTTTGCCTTTCTTACTTAATGTTTACTTGTTTGAGTTTTTTGGTTATTTAGTAACCTTAGATTTTTGGTTACATGATTTAATCCAAAGTTTGACTTAGTCATTTGGTCCTAACTTGGCATTTATCACTCTATCTTACCAAATTTCTAAGTACATCTTATATATACGATGTCTATTATCTTGGATTTATTGTATTTGTTTATTTTTTCTCTTTATTTTGGTATCCTTAGGTTTGTCCAAAGCAGTCTCTACACCATCCATGATTAAAAATATAAACATAATAGACAACCATCGAATGATAAATTTAAGTCAAGGTATGCATACATTACTTTTACTTTTAGTCATTTACTTTCAGTTATTTTATGCTTTAAAATATTATAATTTGTTTATATTCAACATTGTGTGTTGCTATTTTCTTTCCTCAAAACACCATCCCCTGTTTCACCTGAGTGACATGTCATGAACTTCAAGTCAGGCATATGTATACACATAATATTTTCAAAATTTATCAATTATTTATGCTTTCTCTCTTGCAAGAACCTATCGAGTCTTAATCTCTCTAATTGAATGCCTTAAAGGGTACATTGGGAAAGGGGTGGGAAGATCATTGGTACTTTGTAAGATTATTGTCACCTATACCAACACTTACTATCTACACAACCATCTACTCAACACTTCCCTAAGCCTTATCTCTTCGTTTACACCCTTCTCTAACCATTTACTACCTTCATTATCCCCTTCCTAATCCTAAAACCCTTTTTGATGGTTTACATTACACTATCAGCCCCATCAATTCTATACTCAAATTGATAAAAATATATTAAGGGTTTAGGTTGGCCCCTAACTGACCTAGACCAAGACCTAATTTATTTTTATCAATAATGATATAGATTCAATTGGGTGAACCCTATAAATTATTTTTTTAGAAAAGTTTAGGGATATATTAATCTACATATACACATTCATTTTTCCATTTCTTGCAGAGAATAGAGTTAATTATTCATTTGTGCTTCTTTATAATCTGTTACTCTGCCATTCTACTTTAGGAGTTATAGCTTAGGGTTTATACTTGGAGAAGAATATTATATTTTGGAAAAGTCTTGGATGCTTTAGAATTTATTAATGATCCTTACAAACCAAAACAACCTCTTTTGAAGCACTTTTGGCTAAGGGAGAGATTGAGTGTCGATGGGTTTGTCTTCAAGGTAAGTATCTCTAACTTTACTCCTCTATTTTAGTAGATAGAAGTAATATAAGTAATGGACTTTGAATATGTTGTTCTCTCCATGAATTAGGGTTTTACCTATACATAACCTAATTAGGATTATAATATTCATGTTTAATTTTATGTTTATTAACCCCCACTTTGTGCCACAAGCTTTGGTAAGAACTAGATTATATTTTAATTTAATTTGCATATACTTTGTGAATATGAAAACATAGGACCTAGATGGGATTATTTTATGGTGTTACTTGACTAGAGGATTTTGAACTCTATCTAATTATGTTATTATGGTAAGATATCTATTAATTAGGTCTAGAAGATCCATCTTGGTCATGAACCCAAATGCAACAACCCCACTATGTTTTACTAGAACAAGGTATTTTTTAATTAATTACACATATTCATCTAATAGATTTCACAAAAATAAATCTAAGTAATATTTAACTAAATTTATCATTTAGTTAGCTACATAAGGTTTATAGATAATCCATTTAGCTAATGATCACCATGATAATGATAAAACAAATGATGTACAATGTTGAACAAACAATAAATGCTACATTTATTTCATTAAATTAATAATATAATTTCAACCATGACTGATACAACATTATAGCCACTACTATAGATGTATAAATGAATAAATAGTATAGTATCAACAATAATAATGTCTCAATAATAATACAATGATATAAAGCTCCAAAGAATATGAGTCTCCTTGACTCAAGTATCTATTTGTAATCTCAAGTGTAGTCTTTAGTGTAGTACTATTGCAGGGAGGGAGAGAATCATCTAAGTTATTTTCCACACTAACCATGTACCATCGATCCCTTGAACTGTCTATCAAAAATGGAATGGCCCTCCCTTTATGGATGGGTAGATAATTATGGTGCGGGAATCCAAAGTGACAAACTAGAACCCGTGTGTTGTAAGATCACTAACAGATAATGTATATCATAAACAAATCTATTCTAACATGATATCATACAAATATGTAAACTATATCAAACACATGAAATGACAATTTTTAACTATAAACATCACTTTGGCCAAAGCCTTTTAAATAGTTAATAATCTCTAGGATTAGTTAATTTCATAGACACCACATTATTGGATTACACCTCATCTTGTATTGATAGTGCTAATTAAGCTAGTGGAACTCATCTACTACTTATTTAGTGTCATAGATGTGAGATTTGGTTAATTATATAATAATATAAAAACCAATAGATTCAATTGGAATATTTCTTACTAGTGAATAATAAATATGTTAAGTATGAAAAATATCAAATGCATACATTTAATACATCAAATGTAATATAATTAATCTAATAATCATATTATTTATTACAGAATAATAAAAAGAATCATGAACAGTCCTCAATAGAAATATACCATCTAGGTAAGCTTCATATCTAGACTACAAGTTACTAAACAACAATAGGTAACTCAAATGTTATTTCATCCATCTAATAACATTAAATCATAGCTTAAAAACAACATACTAAATGTATGTTTAAATAAGCTCATTTTACCATACAAGATTAAAATGTCAAGTATTCCATTTCAAATACTTCATATATAAATGTTTTCCCAAAATAGTCATACACACTTAGAACTCAACCAAGATATTCAAAATACACCCATATATATATTTGACATATCATTCTATATTTTTAAGTAATTTATCAAGTGTGTATATATATATATATATATATATATTAGAACTAAGTCACAATATACATGTATACCATATATGTATATATTAAGCATATACTCAATTATGTGTGATAAATGAACATATAATATAAATATTTAACTATATATGCATTGTAAATATGTTATACTCTATATGGACTTGGTACTTTCTCCATAATCTCATGATTATCACGTATATAATCGAATGCATATACTTATTTATCTAAGCAACAATCCCCCAAATTATAACTTAAGATAAGTGGAATGTTTCAATATCAAACTTAAATAACAACCATTACTAAAGTATGTAAAACACATCTAACACTTAATACATAAATGTATAATGACATATAGTAATCCACTGAAGATTGTCTTTCTCATTTTCCAACTAAGATTAAGTTATCTATCTATTTGTGATACCTATAAACATAGTATTCATTTGGTAATTTATACTCAACCATCTGTATCTTAACAGGGCACAATTTATTTAATTACAAAAAAGTATCAACAAACATACAGTCATAAGTATAACCACATCCAATTGTATTATATTGAATTTATCCATGTTTTTATTTGGTAGAAAACAATAAAAAGAATAGTCTATACAAACTACAATCTTTTATTTAAATTTTTTGACACGCAGTCAGCTAGATGTATTTATACAGTTTGGATTAAACTACTAACTAGGCCCCTCCAAACATATTTTATATAATCTTCAAACTCACTTAAATCCCAAGGTAGTTATATATATATATATATATATATATATATATATATATATATATATATATATATATATATATATATATATATATATATATATATATATATATATAACCTTTATTGAATTTTCATATATATTGATATATATGTATATAAATTGATATGAATATGTAACCTAGGTCATTAAAATCTTATAAGGTGCATATACATATCCCTGTATATACATATATTTATCTATATTTTAGATAAACAATTTAAATAAAATAAAACAATTTCATTCTATTTTACCTAACATCCAAAATACATAGTCAAACCCTACCTAGGGTTATAAAATTATAAATTGATATAAAAATACTTTTTCCTTTGACTATTAAAAATAAAAGCTTTAAAAATTATTTTACCAAGTATGAGTTAAACCCTCAAATTTTCAGCCATCTTACCCTATATAGGCTCAAATCTATATCAAGGTATTAATGTATGTATAACTAACTAGTTTTTCATCTAAAACTAAGTCCAAGACATTCCATAGTCTAGGTGTAAATACCCATTTAATGAAATAATTATACTATGAATTTACAGGGTTTAAAATTTTGAAACAAGTATTAACATAGAGCTTTCAAAGTATTAATACTAACATGGTGAAAAACATACCTTCCTATCCATTCCACTTAGGGTTTTTTTGGGTTACATGTAGGGTTATATAGATGGTTGAGCCATCCACATGGCCCTACATTTAGCCCATTTATTATACTTTCATTTTAACTACAACTATTTAACCCTTAAATTCATTACTAGAATTAATCCAACTTAACAAACAAGAATTTTAAGAACACCACCAACCTAGAAGAGAGTTTTATATGCCAAATAATTGAGTCTATATTCTCTTCTTAGCTTGAATCACCCTTATTTATATTCTAACTATTGTGTCCTTAAATTTCATCCACCCACAAGCCTCTTTCCCCTTTCTTTTATTCTCTTTCATGCCCATATATTCCCCAAAAAAATTTGGCCACACTTATATCTTAGTATATACATGCAAATGAGGAGCTAATTGAACTAATAATCCACCATATTTTCCTCATGTAGATGAACCCAAAATCCAAATGATGGTTTTGTTAAATAATTTTTATCCCAAGTCAAAGATAGATTATAAAACCTAATCCTCTTGAACCTTCCCAATTAACAATAATATAAGCACACTAATTCTACCTAACATGTACCAATCTTATTGAAGCACACTTTCCCACCTGTGATAATTTTAAATTTAGTAATTGCTATAGGGGGCCTGAGGGGACCCCTGGATCCTCTTCCCTCTCCTCTTTGGTATGGTCTAGCATTTTGAATATCATGAGTGGCCATTCCAAGCTTATGACTTAGGGAGACACATCAATTCCCAATGCTTGGAAGAATGTCCTCTCTAGGGACAAAAATTGTGAAAGTTAGAATATTGGCCCACTACTTTTAGAGTTGGTGGATGGTTTCCTTAATCTCCCTGATCTAATGGTGGAAAAAATATCTATTTAAAGGATCACACTCTTGTGGGGAAGTTTTTTGAATTCAGACCAAATATTAATTTGGTGAGAAGATGGGTCACCACTAAATGGAAAGTGAAAGGCAGTGTCTCAGTGAGTGCCATGGCTGAGGGGATGTTCTTATTAAATTTTATGATTAGTGAATATCTCTCCCAATTCCTGGTGGGGGGCCCATGGATGTATGGAATGCACAACCTTTCTCTTTGCAAATGGAAACTAGGGTTTGATGTTGCTATTGATCTAAACAAAATAGCCCTAGTTTGGGTGAGGCTTCCAAGTCTCCCATTAGAATATTGGGATAAGGAAGTCATCACTTGGATAGCGAATATATTTCATCATTTCATTACTCTAGAAAATACCACCAAGAATAAATCTAGGTTAGTATTCACTCATTTCTATGCTAGTGTTGACATTAATAAAAATCTACATAATTTTATCATGCTAGAGTCAAAATTAGGGAAATGGGCACAACTGATTCAATATGAAAATGCTAAGGTTTTCTATCAAAATTATAATAGGAAAAAACACCTCTTTACGCAATGTAAAGCAAAGAAAAATAATTCCATTATGTCACATAGTCAAACTGATAGAGAAGAAAAGGATTATCCTTTTAAAAAAGATATCCTAAACATCATTAATACTCCTCAGAAGGAGAAAATGGTAGTGATAGGGAAGAATATATAGGATTATCGAATGATATAGAGAAAGATCATGATATTTCCAAGTCTAGGATAGAACCTCTTAAAACCCCAGACATCAAACTTGGGTTAAAGAAACTTATAACTATCCAGTTATAAATAAATAACCCCTCTTTAGAAAACTTAGAGGAGGGAGAGATTCATCAAGATATCAAAATAGTGATGATCTGATTTTAGGAAGGTCTGAGTTATCTAATATTGATAATGGTGGTAATCACATCCATAAAGGAACTACAAGCTAGACTAAAAGGGAAGATTCACTTCACCAAGAAATAAATCCCTTAACATAACCCCAAGAGGAGGGCCCAACAATAATGATAAGGACTTAGATTCTGAAGGTTGGACCACTACTAATAAGGACAAAGGTCAAGGAAGGAAAACTACTGATGTGGGTATTGAATCCAAAAATGGAAGACCTACCCTATGAGAAACTATACAAAAGGATGTAAATAAGGACATTGCCATGGGAAAGTAAAGGACTCTAGAGATCAGCTCCAGAAAAGTCTAAAGAAAATGAAGATCTTGTCTTGAAACATCAGAGGGATTAATAGCCCTCAAAATTAGTTCCTTATCAAGAACTGCATTTATGATAATAAAATTGATATCCTTTTACTGAAATAAGTCAAGACGAAAATTAAAGGATTTTATCTTATTGCCAAAGAATTATGGAATAATTTTGAGTATTGTATAAGTTATGCCTTAGGAGCTTCAGAAGGTATTGTCACTATGTGGAATAGTAATGTTGTGAAAGGAAGCCTTATATCTAGATGTAAGAATAGTCTAAGTATTAAGATGGAAAATCATAATAAGTATTTGAATCTAATAAATATTTATGCTCCTAACCAAATAAATACAATAAAGGACTTATGGGGTATACTTTGCAACTAGATTAAAAGCAACATGGAGGATTATTGGATACTTGCTGGGGATTTTAACTCACCATTCTATCCTTAAAAAAAATTGGCATTATTTTAGAATACATTGATAGCATGAGTGACTTAGATAAGTTTCTCAATCACATGGGTCTTATGGATCTTTATCTTCAAGTACAATGATTTACTTGGTGTAATAGGAGAGGTGAGAATTTAATAGAAGTCAGACTTGACAGGGTGCTAGTTTCCCCCAATTGGGATTACACTAGTGATTATAACTTGGAAGCTCTCCTTAGGATTGACTCTGAACACAACTCTCTCCTTTTATCTTGGAAGGATAGGGAAAATAAGGGTACCTTCCCTTTCAAGTTTTAATTCATGTGGATCCAACACCCTGGATTCAAAGACCAACTGGCCAGCTAGTGGAACATCATTATTCAAGTTTCCCCCATGTATAGGCTAGTGTATAAATTAAATAAAATTAAAAATAAAGTCAAAGGTTGGAATGGATACACTTTTGAAAACACTTTTGAGAATAAAATGAGGATATCCACCAATATTACTAACATTAAATAGTATATGGCTAATGGAGACATCAATAATGATTTGGTGAAGCATGAGGACTCTTTAATAAAAGAATGGAGTAACTTGTTGAAAAAGGAGAAAATATTTTGGAAGCAAAAATATAGAGTTAAATTGATTAAGGAAGGGAATAGGAATACTAAATTTTTCCATCAATCTACTATGAAGCATAGGGAGATAAATAGTATAAATAAATTGATGAACGATAATGGAACTTTGATCCAGTCGGATATTCAAATAGGATAGGTGGATATCAACTATTTTTAGAATTTCCTTGCATCTCAAGATAGAATGGAATAACAAGATTTAATCAATATTATTCCTAATAAACTAAAGGATGAAGATAATAACTCCCTAATAAAACCTATTATATAAGAGGAGGTTAAAGCTTGCCTCTTTTTGATGGCAGCTTATAAGGCCCTAGGTCCAAATGGTTTCCCTCTGGTCTTCTTCCAAGAATAAAATTTGAGTTTTTATAGTCAAATCTTAGCTTATAATCTACTCCTTGAGTTCAATGAGGACTCAAACTTCTGGGGAAAGGTTTAGAATCACAACATTATTCCTAAAATCAATCATTATTGGTGGATTTCCACTCATAAAAACATTCTTATTATATATAATATCCATCTCAAATGCTTTCAAATTCCTAACCATTGTATTTTATGTAAAGAAGAAGAAAAATTAGTTTCCTACCTCTTATTGAATTGTGAATTCTCTTGGGAGGTTTGGAGCATGGCTTTGCATAATCTAGGTGTATACCAAAGCATGAACCATGACCTTTAAAATGTCATTAGAGGCTAATTTTCCCCCTTTCCTCACCCTTTATACAAAGAGATATGGGCATAAATTCCCCCCATCCTGACTTGGGAAATCTAGGAAATCTAGAAGGAGCATAATAATAACATATTTAGAGACAAAGAAGAAGATCCCAATGAGGTTTTTCATATATTTTATAAATTAATCTATAAAAATATTTCTTACAACATTTTGAAAATAATAAAATTTCCTCCTAATAAGTTGGAAGAAAGTATAGTCAATTGGTGGAGCATCCCAGTCCACACTTGCAGAACTAATAATTTTAAGAGGATTGTTCATGCTTCTACTATATGGACTCCCCCTTCTATGGGTTAGATGAAGCTCATTTTTGATGGGTATACTAAAGGAAACATAGGTAAATCAAGTGGGGGAGGATTACTAAGATCCGATAAGGGAGAGCTTATTGTAGGTTATACTGGTGGGTTGGGAGAAAACTCTAATAATGTTGTTGAAGCGATGGCCCTTCTTTGGGATCTCAAGGTGGCTCTTGTCATTGAAATGAAAAATATGTCAATTGAAGGGGATTATAAACTTATTATTGATGCTTTTAAAGATAAAGAAAAAGTGGGATGGAATATTGATGATATTATATAAGACATAAGGAAACTCCTTCTTGGTTTTGAGGGAGTTGAAGTAAATCATATTTACAGAGAAGGTAACAAAGTAGAAGATGAAATGGCTAATTTATGAAGCAATATTTTACCTCTTAGATTTTGGAGGAACCTAAACAATCTGCCAACCAGTGTTAGAGATCACCTCCAATTCGAGGTCCAACCCTATTCAAATCAATGACCTTTGTAAAACATTATTGGTTAGAATATATTTTAAAATATATTATAATTTGGGGACTCATGATATACAGCTTCCAATTGGAAGGGAGAATAAGAGTAGTCATCATCATGAAAAATATGATACAAGAATACACTTTTAATGATGAAAAATGCCACCTTAGCAAAAATTATTTTGGTGAAAGCCTGAGGCATCTACTTGGATATCACATGAGGTAGCTCTAATTCCTAGATGTGCAATTTCCAACTACTAATCTACATAAGCTACATTAATTCAGTAAATTATTACTTTATTTTTATGAATAATCTTAGGGGTTTGAGAGGAAATAAGTGTTGGTTAAATGAATATAACCATACCTTCATTTTGAGAAACTTCTACATATTTTTGCATTGGGTTTTGGAAATTGCTTTGAGCAATTCTCTCTTTAACTCTGGGAAGAGCTCAACTATGAGAGGGGATAAAGTTAGAATAGTGCCATAGTCCTATGTTGAGTTTAAATAAGATGCTATGTTATGGAACATCTTCTATGAAGGAGGTATTTTTCCCTTCCTATAATGCCTCAATGGATTTAATGAAAATCTTTCAACCTAATTTGTTACTTCTTGGGATGGAAATCTCAAGGTTTGAATCAGAGGCATCCAACTCGAAATTAGTGAAGATATGATTGCTAAATCCATAGGTTTGTATTGTAAAGGCTAAAGACTAAAGAAGCTAACCAAAATATAGGACCTAGAGGGAATGAGAAAATTCTTTAAGGAAGGTGAGTTGTCAATTTGGCTACAAGGAGGTTTTGACGAGGAAATCCTAGTCTATCCTTAAGATAAGGTTTGTTTTCTCATTATGAATATATATTACTTTGGAAGGTAGATTTAAATGTTATTGTCATTATCACTTTGCTTTGTTAAACCATTTTTACCATAAGCTATTGGTGAATTTTATATATTACGTATTGTCTTCTCTTGATTCCTCTGTTAAAGTTTCCAAGAGTGAATTTGAAAT
This sequence comes from Torreya grandis, assembly GCA_037957365.1. Taxonomy (NCBI): domain Eukaryota; kingdom Viridiplantae; phylum Streptophyta; class Pinopsida; order Cupressales; family Taxaceae; genus Torreya; species Torreya grandis. The sequence continues at coordinate 338,827 of JARHVA010000320.1, read as the reverse complement.
CAACCCTATAGTCATAGCTATCCCTCTCCATTAAGGCTTAATATTTCATCTCTATCATTTCCATCTAGAGCTTTGCCCACTAAAACCGATTATTTCTCACTTCATTTATGAGGCCCATGATAGTGATTGGGAGGACAATATTCCTTTGAGTGTTAAATTTAGTTCCCAACTTGAAATCAAGGCCTCTAACCCCACCCTAAAAGATTCTTTGGGAACATAGGACTTCCCTAAAAACCTAAGGATCTGGTCACAAATTCCCTAGGTCTACAACCCCACTCTAGTAAAGGATCCAAGTCCCCTCTTCTATAGAGAATTGCTTCATTGTCTCCAAAGGGTGATGTTAATAGGTCCCCTAGTTAAAAAATGACCAAAGGGTTGTGTGAAATGAAAAATAGATCATTAAACTCAAGTGGGAAAAAGAGGAAGGGGGACAATAGGGAATAATATTTTCCTAAAAAGGTGGGTAAGAAAAAAACCAAAATAGTTGCTACTAGGGAAGAGAAGTAAGGCAAATTGAATGTGGATAAGGATAAATTGTATCACTAAGAGCAAGGGGAAGAGAATGTTCATAAAGATTTTGGTTTTGAGAATATGGAAAGAACTGGTAGAAGGTAGATCATCCAAATATCTAGTAGATTGGCTAGAGGTAAGACCCCTATTTTGAAAATTATTGACTACTCCTTAGCTTCTAATCCTAAGGATGGAGTTAAAATCTTAAAGGTCAATTCTACCCTAGATCAAAGGGGAGAAAAGGAGAACACTAGCCACTTTGAGGAGTTAAAAAAATACTACTATGACTCTGATAAGGAGGTTACAAAATACATGGATGCTCCTTTTGAGGAAGCCACCAATGATAATTATTCTCAAACCAGAAAGGAATTGGAAGAGGTCAAGAATAGATTGAATTTTCTCAAGAACAAGATGAAATTTATAACCACTTGATGTATTAAAGTTGTTCACCGTGCTCTACAACCCTATCTTCCAAGTTTATTTGGGTGAAGATATGGTAATAAAAGGAAAGACTGCCACCAAGGAGGAAATTATAGCTTTCCTCAAGGAAGACTGAGAAGATATGTTTAACTAGTTCTACTATTTTTTCTTATGTTTGGGATTTTATTTCTATGTTCTTCTATTAGTGGGTAGTTTATTTGATGTGCTTCTACTATTTATGGCCTTTGTCTTGGTTCATTTCCCTTGTGGCTTTTTGTACTAGGTTTTTGCCCCTTTATGCAACTTATTAATATCAAAAACAATAATATAATCCTTCATAATATGCATTCTCATTGATCCCAATAAATATCCATGCATTTGAATTTATAAAAGTCATCAACATTATAATCTCCATATGAATTCAACTAAACAACAAGTCCATTACACATTATAATCCCATATGAAAATGTCGATATACTATATTTATATTAAAATACCATTGGTCATATCAACAAGTATTTCAAACATTATAAATATACAATGATATTGCAACTAATACAACCTTTGATATAATTCCTAACCACAATGCTCAAACTATGACTTCATCTTTCCTAGTAATAACATAATCATTATTTATTAATATGAATAATTCAACCTTAGTCTACATTAATATAATGATGTTTCCTTTTATCATTTAGAAATACAGCCACCTCTATTAACTTGGTATAAAATCATGTTTATTTCCTAAGCACAAGACTTAATAACAATATTTAATCAATAACATTAGTTTTATTAATGCTAACAAAGAAATTCTAGTTTATTAATGACTCAATACAGGTTATGCAACTATTATAAATGATAATAGTAACATTATAAGCATAAGTAATCACTTAACAACCAAATCAATCACAATGTTATAATCCATCTATTATCTACACCTATGAATCCAAACTAAGTATTGTTTATAAAAACATTAGCCACATCTAATAAAGTGGTAAGTCAAGTAAAACATGTACAGATTCACTCATTCAACCAAGAAATAACATCATATAAGATAAGATACATATGACTACCAAATTAGTGAAATCAACATGAAAATAAAATAGTAAATAAGATCACAACAAACATATATAAAAAAAATTAAAACATACTACAACTATCTAACTCAATCAATGAACATAAAACATGCTAAAATATGGTGGTGTGTGCATGGGTTTCTAGTTTTTATCTTTTTCATCCCCCAATGCCTCCATCTACACCATCTTTTCTTATGATTCCCTCCCTTATTCACACTCTGAGGGATGGATTTGTCCTACATCCACCTCACAATAATGACGGTATTTATCCTAAAAAATAAATATATCCATAAAATACTATTGTATAAACTAATAAACATGATCATAATGTACAAAATATGAAATTACAAATAACCCATAGCTAATTAATCATGTAAATTAAGCAACATATAACTATACCATAATCAACATATCACATAAATCTTAATCAAAAAATAGTTAATCAATTAATAACCATAATAATCCATGGATCAAATAGGTTATTAATCTTAGAGAGAAATTGGGATATGACATTGAATATCTAATGTATCAATGATATAAAGTTTAAGTAGGATTTATCTTCTCTGAGATAGGATTGATTAATGGATTAGTTGCATTCCCCTTTGTATACAACACCTAAAATTGCATTTGATAATGAAAACATGTATGTTTTATAACTTATTCAAATACACATGTGAATCATATTTTATATAAACTGGATATAAATAAATCTTTTATATACTGAGCATAAATTAATTGATGTAAATGAATTACACATCATTCATAGGTCTTAATTTTTACTTTTATGAGAATGTATTAAATTAATACTTTTTGAATATATGATAACTGAGAAGAAGCATACTAACCAATGAATCCCATAAGAGCCTCATAATCAATATATATTATATCTACCATAGGAAGAATGGCCTATCACATATGGAAAGTGTCATGCCACTCTTAATGAATTGGTCTCAACTTGGGATCTAAAAATTGTTTTGATTTTGTACCATAAGGGACACTATCGTGATGATGATATGCAACATGTTTTTTATTCTATCTATTATCATGAACTATAGGACTATTTAGAACCCATCATGGAGTGTATGAAATATTAGTTAGTGCTCTTTATGGAACACCCTTAGTGCCCTATAATATAAATGTAGGATGTATTAGTGTAGAGAGTGGTTCTATAGAATATTTGATAAAATGTTTATTGATTGGTTTTTAAAACATATGTATCATTGGAAATTTGGACACTTTTTTATAAAATTTATAATTATGTTGAAACTTTTGAGGTTATTCAACTATGATATATTATATAGCAACAATGATATTTGGTGAAGGGGGTATTCAGATGGAATACTATGAACTATGATTACCTCACTAGCATAAATATACTTCAAACTTATATTTTTTATAGAGGTAACTATGTAAAGTTATTGAATCTAATTTCATCCCAATAGTATATCAAATAATCTCACATTAGATACTACTATAAACTTGGTGACCACATGTGCTAGACTAACCTCAAGTGGTAATGTAATATCACTAATAAAACTCTTAATATGGAAATTGAATCCATTAATTTTTAATGTTGTAAGAATTACATATTTATCTATGTATCCAAGATGATAGATAATTTTGATATTACACATATTTACACTTGAACCACTTTCAACCTTAACACTCTTTATAGGCTAGTGATCAATGTGAGCTTAAATAAACAAAGAATGCAAGTCAGAATCATCATCAACTATATCATGCTCTAAAAATGTGATGAATGGTTTGGATGGCATTGAAGTCTGATATATACTGATGATACTATTTTAAGGATGTCATGCCTTTGTATGAGGATGATAATAAGCTAATAGAGTGTGTGTATTATATGTGTAATGCATTCCTAATGTATCTACTATTTATGGAGTTGTGTGCTTAGAAAAAGGATCACTAAATATATTCATGATTATAATTTCACTTGGTTGTGACTTTTACTATATGTAGAATTTCCCACATTAGTGATGTTTTCATCTATCAAATCCTAAATCTTATGTCATAAATTAATGCATCTATTTGTAGGATGCTTTGGTGTTTTATTAAAATCACAGAAGGCATTATGATCAAATCATTTTGGAAGAGGATTACTCACATTAACTATTATCATAGGATTTTAAAGTATTAGAACATGCTAATGATGAGGATAACTAAGTTTTAGTTAAGTACATAGGATAGTGTAGAGAATTCATATTCAATGTGGGGAAAAAAATCATAACATAGATGAATTATTTTGCATTAGATAGGAATTAGGAACAACCAACTCTTAATTAATATTTACAGAGCATTCAGAGTAAATTATATATAAATAAATAAACATTAACCATGAAATTGCATGTAAAGAACAAAATAAGAAACACAATAGGTAACCATAACTAAATAGTCTATATTGATCTCTTCAAAAGTAGAACTCTATTATTCATACAAACATACATATATAGTCATTTATAGTCTTTGACTATTCACATTCTTCTCATACTTGGAACCAAAAGAGGAATCTATTTATATTCTAACATATTACAATTCATGTAGGATAGGATAAAATATACATATAAATAAAAACTAAATACATAACACATAAATATCTGAATAATACCCTGTGTAGCTTTACTATCCAATTTGTTCTCCCAACACTTTCCTAGACTTAAAATGTTGTCTGATCTCAAGATAATATCATAGGATCAACTAAATTTACACATAAAGAGTAGAAGATAAAAAGTGGTTAGACCAGTAAGATTCATAGTAATCATTCAAGGCATTATTTCTAGTTTTCACCTCTTGTGCACTACTTATCCACCCTTTTGGGTTTTCAACTATCATACTAACCTAACACCCTTTTGGGGTTTCAATAGGCTGGTGTAACTAGGTGGCCACCTTTTATGGGTTTTCAACCATCCTAACCCCACTTGTTTTACTAGTCATTCTCAATACAAAATTTTCAAAATTTGTGCCTTGCATAGTACTTAACTTGAAGGAGGTGGCATTGATGTGGATGATGACTAGATAACAGGATCTTTGGCCATAGATTGTATATCCTTGCACTATGTGATGACTTATTGGAGCTCAGATGATAGCTTGTAGACTAGAATGTTGAGGATCTGAGAAAATTTGTTGTAGAATGGAGACATGTTAGTCTTGTATGTATGCCAATCAATCATAACTTCTTAGACCATGCACAGTAGGATGCATAGTGGTGAGTGATAACTAATGAGTTATTTTAGGTCAAAGCCATCAATGATGCTTATGGATACCTTAGTATTGTTAAACCTCATTTGGATCTCTCCACTTAGCTACTCTAGCTTGTATGGATGGTGTTGGGCTTGGATAATTATGAATAATTTGTGTAGAAGTTCACTCTACTAGTTGAGAATTTTATCATGCACATTGTCCCAGGCATTGAGCAAGTCCTAAAGAGCTTTATCATTCTCATCTACTAAAGTGGTGTGACTACCCATGGTTGTCTTGGTATCTATGGCTATTGTGAAATCTACACGAGAAATAAGTAAAGAGTCATCAAGGTGATGCTTCTAGTCTAGCAGACATTACGTGACCTATTATGCTTGTAGTGTTATAATGTCTAACATCCTATGGTACTCTTCATGCAAGGTGATCAATTTGGCTACCTTAGTATTCATGTTTTGTCCAAATTTACCAACTACAAATATTTTTTGGGCTATGCACCAATCTTTAGTGATCTTAGAGACCAATATATTGAGCCTGTGGTGATCAAACATGGCTTAGTTCTTGATTACTTGAGTGACCAATTATGGGTAGGTATCCTAGATCATTTTTGTAGGTTCATGAATATGAGCCTTCAAATCCATAATATCCACCTTATATTAACTCATTTCTAGTTATAAGGAGGTAGCCTTTTACACAATGGATTCCTAAAAAATTGTTACACCCTCAAATTACTTCTTTAGGGGAAGCCTGGAGACATCTAAGGAAGCTTCGTACTTGATTGAGAGTGAAAACAATGTATTTGTAGAAGCTATAGGGTCTATTCATGGCATTAAGGAAAGTGGGAGTGATAAAGTGGTGCACCAAGAACCAAATATTAGGACATCCCAAATCCAAACACCTCCCAATGGTAACTCAGGTAGTTAAGGACCTATCAGTGTTGCATATAGTCAGTCTTATTGTGATGGTTTCTCTACTTATGTTTGAGGCTACTCTAGTGCCTATTATTTCTATATTGTGGCCTTTGTTGCTAGGTTAAGTTTTGAAACATTTTTAACCTACTTTATTTTTGTTTCCTCATCCTTTTTCTTCTTTTTCACTTCCTTCATAGTGTGTAGCTTTACCTAATCCTCCCAAGCCTTTGATTTATTTGCCTATTCTTATGAATCTTTCTTATTTTGTTCTACTAGGGCCATAACTTTGGCTTGCTCTTGTGTAGCCGAGGCCTATATTTGTTCTTCAGCTTGAGCTTGAGTTAGTTTTTGTGGATATACATATGCCTATTATTGATGTAGGGCCTCATCTTCTTCCTCCTTTTTCTTTGTAGGTTTTTCTACTTGCTATTGTGCACACTTTGTAGCTTCTAGGGCCTATTTTTCTTGGTTTACTATATCCTATTTTTGTTTATCTTCTTCTTCTACCTTCATTTAGGCAACAATATTATATTCTTTTTCCTTCCTCGCTTTGTCTTCTTGTGCTTTTTAGACTACAAAAACTACTTCTTGAGCCTTCTTGGCCACATCCATGGTATTTTGTCTATTAGCCTCTACATCCTTGGCCTTTTTTGTATCTTTGACTTATTCATCTTGTTGAGTGGCTTGTTGTTGTTGTGCTTGTTCATTCTAATGATTATTTTCCTCCTTCCTCATTCATCATTCTGTTGTGCGAGTTACTTCTTCCCTTAAGGTCTATTTTTATACTTATATGGGTTACTCAGGGGTGAGATCTTCAACCTCCTAGGCCTATGGTGATAATGGTGAATCACTTGGTCATACTTTCATGTTGGAAACCTATGCCTTCCTATGTTTGAGCATGAATAGTCTATATTTTGGTGGTGGTGAAGTGGAGGTAGGGGCAAATTGTGCTTCCTACATAATGGTTGGTCATCTAAAAATATGATCTTCAAGTGTAGGGGAAACCCTATCCTCTTGCCTTATTTAATGTATGTGCACAAGTGATTCAGGTGGGCTCTCTAAAAGGTGTACAAATATGTCTTTGACTACAAATGTAAGAGTAGGTTGTGGATGGTAAAAGTTAACTCGATGCTACAACTTCTTTGCTTCTTCCTAGATGGTGTCAATAACTATTTAGGGTGCATGGAGTAGGTTTTCATAAATCCTCAAAGGTTATTCAAATATTTAATAGAATAAAAATTGACAAGATCAAGTCTAAAAGAACTAAACCATCACAACACATCATGTAAGAACATACAGGTCAGTCTGGTTGCACATTTGATAAATAAACTTGGGAAGTCAATCAAAATCAAAGGAGTACATGGACATGATGATTTTGGTCCCATAAAAATCATCTATAAATTTCATATCTTGATGGGTTCTTTATCTTGAGATACACACCTTTAAAGTTGAACTTGTAGAGTGGGATGTGCATGGGGACATCAAGTTAAAGTTACAGTAAGTAACCATTTGGATTCAAATTTTCCCAAGGATGAATATGGAGCTAATAAGTGGTAATATCTTAGGAGTTCAAGTCAACATCTAACATCATGGGGGTGATTAATGAAGTCAATGGGTCCAAGCAGATCAATGGAGCATGTTTAAACGTACAAAAGTGGATCAACGGTAAGAGAGAGGTCAACAAGTTAGTGAATTTTGAGAATGAATAACGAGATTAAAAGAATCATGACTACATTAAGTACTAGGTAAATCAATGGTACACATTTAAACCATGAAAAATAATATTTATGGTATACATAAGGTCAAAAAGTCAATGTTTATAAGGATGAACATGAGGTTGAAATGTGGTACACGCATATTAACTAGATGGAACTAAATGAAAGCCCCATAAAATGAATATAGAGTAGATAAATGACAAAATTTGGGAGGCTGAGATCAAGATCAATGACTGATATTAAAATTCTAGGCTAAGAGACTTCAAATGGAGAACAAATACAATCTATGTCAAACCAAAGCAAATGTTTCAAAGGGTTATGCGATCACTAGAGTTCAGTCAAGCAGTGTTAAGAATAAGATGTAGTCATATAGTCAAGATTGTTAATAATGAAGCTTCGTCACCATTAAATATCTGATAGGACCTCTGGTCAATGATTTAGAACATGTTGATCCCATTATCTAAAAGTTGTAGGATTATTCCATGGCTTTGTTCATTGCTCTTTTATAAGGAAGATCCTCATGTGTAGTGACTTCTTAGTTCCCACAAGGTTTAAAGGAAAAATAGGTTTTTTAAACCTAATGTACTTTTGGAATGAAGCTACATAGCCTATAGGTTTTCATTGACATGATAGCTATAGGAAAACTAATGAAATGGATTGTGTTTTAATCTATAATAAATCTATATTCAGGTTGGAATAGGTGAGGCTATAAACAAGGTGCTGAAGAGTGCTTTATCCTTTGACATAGTCTTATCTTCAACAAGTAGGTACCTATGGCTGCCCAAAGTAGACATAATTATGACTCTATCAGGGTTAAATATATGAGAATTTTGTCCTTATAAGTAAGCCTAGTGGAATATGGCATAAAATTCCAAGAGAAAAAAAGGGATTGGAGATTAAAGTTGGGGCATTTAATAAATTTTCAAGTTTTGAAATATATTCATAGAAAGATCATGACTCATCATCTTCAACAAAATATTATATTTTAGTATGTTTCTCAGCCAATGAGAATATTTGGGGGCTATTGGGACAAGTGAAAGTTGATCTATCTATGATGGATTAATAATGATTGGATAAAATGTGTTTGAACATTCATTAAGGAATAGTGGTAGCTCATTTATGGATCTCTGATTATGTGATTCCCCTCTCTCTCTCTTCCTCTCTCCCCTATATCTCTCATTCTTTCACATTGGTAAAGGGCTCTCAAATTTTAGGTATTAGTTAGAGACTTTTGAGAATCAAAAAAGGCTCTCATTTGATAAGGCTAAACCCTATCAAAAAATTTAAGAACTACCTCTTGATGTAATAAGATGATTTTTTACCTATCTCTTCCCTTTGACAAGTGCTTAGTAGTTTCATGTATGATGACCTTGTGAAGGAGATTATTCCTAGGCCATTGTCCTTCTACTTGCCTCTTTTAAGGTGTTTTAAAGCTATTTGTAGGTCTAGATTCATTTTATTTTACCATAGATGAATGCTTAATATGAGTCTTAGATTTCCTCTTTGCTTCAATTATTTCATGGTGAGCCTAGTTCATGAAATACTTATGCAATTAGTTGGTTTGTGATATTGTGTAAGCTAACATTATCTTATGCTGATCTAGTGTGGGTTCAAGCATATGAGTGTCTCATTTAAATTTGTTGCATCACCTTGTTAGCTTTATTAGGAGACATATTTCCCCTTTTCTAACAATTTTCCTAGCAATAAAATTAGTTTAGGTGGTCCATCAAGAGGAAGTTGGCCTTCTTTGGAGGTTCAACCTCACTATAAGATACCCATAGCCTAAGGTTGTTCCCATTGTGTGGCTCAACTAGACAGAGCCTAAAGAACCCTCTTCAAGGGTGAAAATTGATGTCACAATAGTTTATAGCATGCTCGATGGGACTCACTTTCAAATAAGATTGGTCAAAGTTAAATTCTAGTTTGATCAATTTTTAGTAGTTATAGCTTTCATGCAACAACATCTGAAAACTCCAAAAGTAGATCCAACATTCTAGTAGTAGAGTAGTGACACATCTCATGCCAAAGGTGACTACAAGATCAGCTTATAGAGGTATTCCTTTTGAATTTATTGAATTTCCTTTAAACTTAGTGAAAATTTTAAGATTTTCTAATACACATCCATATAAAGGCAACTTTGTTCCTATATCAATTCTAAGGTCTACCCCTACAAGAAGATATTTGGTAGCCCCTTCTATTGCCATGATAACACCTATATCTTTTCCCTTTGTGGATTTTAATGGCTAGATTCCTTTAAACCTCCAATAATATGACCCTATTACAATAACAACTCTTAAAAGTGTCCCCTGTTTTATAGGTGACAAATCTACAACCCCTTTAGAACACCTCATGGACGTAGCTAATTTTCACAATATTCATAATGTAAATGAATAAAATGTAGCTATTAGGTTATTATCCATCTCTTTCAAGGGTAAATCCTTAGATTGGTATAAAATACTAACTTCCAACTCCATCACATCATGGGATCAATTGGGAGATGCATTATGTAAGAGATTTGAAGACAAAAGTGACCATTTATCACTCACAAAGTAGTTAACCACAATCAAAAGAGCCCCTCATGAAATTATACAAGACTTTAACATAAGGTTTCAAAAGACATGGGACATGATTCCACTCTCTATTAGGCCTACTGAAATCTCTAAATAGTGACATTACAGTCATGATCTATTCTATGGGGGGAAACATACTACCAAATGCATATGAGGTGGCAATCAGAGCAGAGAATTATCTAGTATAAGTTGGGAAGCTTACCCATAGACCACCAAAACTTTTATTTCATAAGATCTATCCACCTCCTATCTCTATTCCTCCCCTTGTTTTCATTCTTCCCATGTCAACAATTGCTATTATACCTAAACCAAAGCAAGAAAAGGCTTCTACTAGTCAATTTATTGACTCCCAAGAACACAATAACTTTCAAGAGCTTAAGAGCATGTTACGATGATTGGGAAATGAATTGGTAAATGTGAAGAGGTAGTAATATTTATTCAATAGGCCCTATCAAGTTCCATATCAACCTCAATAACAATCTTATCAAGAAAATATGCCACCTTATAAAGAAAATTTCCAAGGTCAAGGCCAAGGTCAAGGGTAGCCTAACTATGTTAAGTAAAATCATTATAATCCAAATACTACAAGAAACTCTAATACCCTAGTCCCTATATAAAACAATTGTACTCAAGAACTTGAAGGGAATATGCCTTGGAATTAGTCTTTTGGTCAATCTATTGTTACAAACACTAACCTCAATTAGGATTTCAATGATCAATGGTAGTAGGCTGCTAATTATGGGTACAATCAAGCTCTTATGGCTCAAAGTGCAAGAGTACCTAGGATGACAAAACCAAAAGAACCTCCACAAGATCAAGGGCCTAATTAAGAACCAAGACAATTTGATGCTACAATGGTAAATTTTGAGTAAGAAGAATGATATGCACTCAATCAATAGGCTAGCTCTATCCAAGTATACATTCCAATGGCAACTAATACAAGGTTCAAAAGAAGGAACATGGATGGTAACTAGGAAGTAGTCAAAGATATTCCTACCCTTACTCCTTTACTATCAAATCTAAAGGAACCTATTGCTACTCCAAAGGTTTCAATTTCTCCAAAGAAACAAAACCAAGGGACTACCTTTGTACCAAAAAACTCACAAGTTCAATGTATAGTTATGGCTCCCAAAGCACAAGAAAATGTTGGTGGTTTGCCCATAAACATTGTGGAACAAATGAAAAAGTCTAATATGAGTGTTCTAATGTGGGACATGTTGTCTATGCCAAGTCAATATTTCATATAAGCCACCATGTAAGGAAAATGTCATTCTCACTAATACAACCAAAGGACCAAATGAAAGGTAGTCAAGTAAGATGATCGAATCCCCTCCCTTGTATTTTATATGATCATTGGTGACTCCTTGGTTCAAAATTACATGGTAGATAGTGGAGCAAGTACCTCATTAATGCCTAAATCTATATCAAATCAACTTGGTTTGAAGTATAAGCCCTAATCTAAGGGAGTCTTATAACTTGATGGATCTTGTAGTAGACCAACTAACATCATCAAAGGTCTCAACTTGACCTTGCATGCTTGTCCTCGTGTCTCAATAGCTTAATATGTGTTGATTCTAGATGTGCCTCCTTATTTTGCATTATGTTTATGTAGAGAATTCACAATAAAAATTGGAGGTTATCTAATAATTTATTGGTCATAAATGGCATTTAAGATAAGATATAAGACCAAGGTATCCATCAAAGTTTATCTTATTGCATAATTATGCATATAACCTTATGATACATATAGGTTAAATTAAATATCAATTGTAACATTCTTGATGAGAATGAATTCATAGTTGGTCAAGAACTAAACACTCATCCTAAGGAGATATCTGTTATGTTCTTGGATGAGTTAGAGAGTGACAGTTAGTTGATTGACCCCCTACAAGGTGTTAAATAAAGAGACATGGATGTTTATTACTTGCATGAGGGGATTGAATCCATGCCATCCATTATGAGACCTCAAGAAGACTCCAGTGGCTTATGGAAATTATTCTTTGATGGGTCAAGGAGAAAACATGGGGAAGGTGCAGGTGAAATGTTAGTATCTCTCTCAAATGATAAGTATTTATCTTCTTATATGTTCTAATTCAGTTATTCTTGTAATGCAGTTGAATATGAGGGCCTTATTCATGGACTTAAATGGGATAATAAGAGAGGAATTAAGTAGTTACAATCATATGGGGATAGTGAATTGATTGTGAATTAGGTCAAAGGCTATAATATCACCAAGAATCCCTTAATTAAATCTTACAAACATAGAGTGTGGGACCTAATTGAGTACTTTAAGGGATTTAACATACAAGTAATGCCAAAGAACCAAAACCAACATGTTGATACATTGGTAGCTGTGGGAGCTCAATTTAACCTCCCAAATGAATTGAAAAAAATCCAAAGTACAACCACATGTCAAAGTGGTAGTAAGAACATCAGTGGTAGATAATGAAGTTCATTGGTGTTTTTGAGAATGATAAATAGATTTCTTATTTTTTGCAGTAGTAAGAAAAATTTTCCTTAAATAAACCTTGATAGATTTCAACATTAGTATGAGGAGAAATTTTTTCAACTAAAATCCAACAAACTTCCTAAAGGTCTCGTCACCCTTGAAGGTCTCTTTTATGAAATAGATCATATGAGGAAAGATAAGGCAGTGATGTCAACCAATGAGGATAACTATGAAAGAGTTTTAATCCTTAAAGATAAATTCCTCAAGCTTGTAAAGTAAAGCACTAAGTCTAAAAAGCATGATTTCATAGAGCTTTGTAGATAATATCTAGACATCTTTGCTTTGGAATATAATGACTTTTAAGGATTTGATCCCAATTTATCCCAACATATTATAGAATTAGAGGTTAATGCCAAGCCTATCAAGTAAAAAAAAAATCATATCAACTCCAAAATTGGAGAGATTATAAGGAAAGAGTTGACTAAACTAATTGAATCTAGGATCATCTTTCCCATCAAGCACTTCTCATGGGTAACCAATTTGGTACCTATAAAGATGAAAAATGGGGAAATCATATTGTGTGTGGATTTTAGGGATCTAAATAGGGTCTCATTGAAATATCATTACCCCTTACCATCCATGGATCAACTCCTTCAGATAGTTGTTGGTTTAGAACATTTCTCTCTCTTAGATGGGTATTTAGGATACAACTAGGTGATGGTAAGAAAATAAGATCAATATAAGAATACCTTAACCATAAAGTGGGGCACATAAGCTTATTATAATATGCCTTTTATCTTATCAAATGTTGGGTTAAACTTTAAAAGGGTAATGGACATGGATTTCCAAGGATTGCTAAACTAGATGGTGTTGGTCTACTTGGATGACATCATAGTTTTCTCCAAGAAGGCTAGTGAGCACTTAGATCACCTAAGACTAATCTTTGAAAGATGTAAGGAATATGAGATCTCTTTGAATCCCAATAAGTGTGTGTTTTATATTCATGAAGGAAAACTTTTGGGTCGCATTATCTCAAAGTAAGGATTAGCCATTGATCCTGATAGAATTAATGCCATCTTGGCATTATCTTTACCCAAGCACAAGAAAGGACTTCAGAGCTTCCTTAGGAAAATAAAATTTATGATAAGGATTATACTTGGTTTTTCAAACTTGGCCAACCCAATCACTGCCATGTTAAAGAAGAACCAAGTGTTCACTTAGTCAAATGAAGGTAAAGCTATATTTGAAGGTATCAAGTAGGCCATTACCCAAACACCCTCACTCATGAGTCTTGATTTCTCAAAGGATTTCATATTTTATACCTTTTCCAATGTTGAAAATATAGAAGATATGCTGATGTAAAAGAATGGTGAAGGACTTGAGTAATTGATTCCTTTTTTCAGCTAAGGGCTTGAAGGATATGAGGTAAGGTATACTTTTATAGAAAAGTAAGTGCTTAAAGCTTTAAAAAGCCTAAAAAATTTTAGAACAATGCTTTCCAATAGTAGGATTCATCTTATGGTGTCTCATCCTAGAGTTAGGGACTTCTTCCTTAACAAAAATTTGAATGAGAAGAGGCCTGGATGGATTACCAAAGTCATGGAGTATGACATGGAGATAAAAGCCATTAAGCCAGTAAGAGGCAAAGGCTTATATGAGCACATGGTTGAGGACCTCCATGAAGATAAATAATTTGTTTTAGTGACACAAGATAACTCATGAATAGGTACAACTCCACCTCACACCAGTTTGTTCTAGGACATGACACATTTCTTAACAATAGGTAAGTGCCCTCAAATATTGAATAGAGCAATGAAAATGTATTTTATAATTTACTTCATACCTTATACATTGATTAATGGGTATTTATTTACAAAATAACTCCATGGATTAATTATAATGTGCATAGATGATGATCAAGTAACAAAGCTTTTAGAGCAATTCCATGATGGGCCTTTAGGAGGACATTTTGTTCCAAGGACAATAGTAAAAAAAATGATGAGAGCTAGTTATTACTGGCCCATACTTTTCAAATATTCCTATGCATGGGTTATAAAATGTCATAAATATGCTCTATTTATAGGCAAAAAAATATTAGCATCCCCTCCTCTCAACCCAATTCAGGTAGAATAACCCTTCATGTAGTGGGGTCTAGACTTCATAGGAATGATCAATCCACCTTCCAATGGAGGACACAAATGGGTGATAACTACTACTGAATACTTCACCATGTGGGTATAAGCAATATCCCTTAAATAAGCTAATGAAATATTAGTATTAGACTTGTATGATAATATAGTGACCAGGTTTGGTGTACCAACTACAATAATATCAAATAATGCCTTATCATTTATTGGTGTGAGGATAAGTGAATGGGCACTTCAATTGGGCATCTACCTTAGTACATCCTCCAATTACTACCCCTAAGGTAATGTACTTATATATTCCACAAATAAGAACTTGATAAGTACTATCAAGAGGATGATGGAGGAGAATCAAAGAGTGTGGGACATAAAGCTAAGGACAACCTTATGGGCTAACAGAGTGAATCCCAAAGTTACCATTGACAATTCTCCATATGTCCTACTATATGGGAGGGAAGCCAAATTTCCCATTTATCTTTAACTACCCATATTTGAGTTGGCCCATCAACTTGAGTTGATAGAGAGTGAACCTATGAGCGTGAGGATGACATAGCTCATGGAGCTTGAAGAAATAAGGGACCTTATAATGAAGACATTAAAGTCAAATCAAGATTAGGTTAAGAAAGCCTTTGATAAGAGATATACAATAAGGGACTTCAAATAAAGCAACCTAGTCTTCAAGTGGGATTTAAATAAAGCCAAGCTAGTTAACCATACCAAGTTTGATAGCTTGTGAAGTGGTTTTTATTTGATCCATGGATGTAAACAATATAACGCTTTTCAACTTGTCCAGCTAGATGGAGAGGTATTACCCATCCCAGTTAATGGAATTCATTTACATCCTTGCTATTAAAAAGGTTTGTAGCCATTGTATAATATTGTACATATTAGAGTATATTTTTATGCTTTCTTCTAAGTGCCTTGTGCACATTTTCTTTCAATTCTATGTTTCCATTCAATAAGTGCCTTAGGCACTATTGTTTGTTTTGTTTATTTTGGTCTTTGTTACTTCAAGAAAAAAAATTATAGAAAGGGGTAGCCTTGTACCAATTCTAAAATATTTTCTATAGGAAAGACTATGACTCCGTATGCCTAATAGATCAAATAAGGCTACTATTCTTTTCATAGCAGGCATGCAATCCCAGGATGTCACCAAAAATGTTGGCTAATTTTGGCCTATATATATAAATTTGCCTAGATGATCAATTTCTAGAAGTCCTAATATGGAATAACAAGCTGAGTAGAGTTCCTAATTGAGTGGATAATCCATGATGAAGAAGATCAAATATCACTTGAAAATGTTTTGAAACACTTTAAGCAAGCTTAAAGTGTAATCTATTGATCTTTGAAAAGAAAGTCTAGAAGTAGGTCTAGAGTTTCAAGAGAAAGGATCCAATAGGTTTCCATGGTGTTCATAGCATTTAGGGTGCATGAAATAGGTTTTCACAAAGCCTCAAAGGTTATTCAAATATTTGATAGATAACAAATTTACAAGAGCAAGTATAAAAGAACCATACCGTCACAACACATCATATAAGAAAAAAGAGGTCAATCTGGTTGCACATTAGATAAATGCACTTGGGAAGTCAACCAAAATCAAAATAATTCATGGACATGATGGCTTTGGTCCCATGAACATCCTCTAAAAATTTCATATCTTGATGGGTTCTTTATCTTGAGATACAAACCTTCAAAGTTAAACTTGCAAAGTAGGATGTGCATGGGGAAGTCAAGTTAAAGATAGATAAGTAATCATTTGGATTCAAATGTTCCTAAGGATGAACATAGAGCTGAAAAGTACCAAGATCTTGGGATCTCAAGTCAAAATCTAATGGTGCATGGATGATCAATAAATTTAGTGGGTCTAGGCAAATAAATGGAGAACATTTAACCATACAAAATTTGATCGATGGTGAGTGAGAGGTCAAAAACTTAGTGAATCTTGAGAATGAATAAGGAGTTACCAAGTGTCATGACTAAATTAACTTCTAGATAATTCAATGGTACACATCTGACCCATGAAAAATAAGATCAATGGTGCACTTAAGGTCAAAAAGTCAATGTTACTAAGGATGAACATGAGGCCACCATGTGGTGCAAGTGCAAGCAATGGATGGAACTTGTAGACACGTAAATCTGGCCACTGATAACCTCCAACCAGGCTTTTGACCAATTTATACCAAAATGCATAATTTGGCCTCAAAAAACTAAAAAATATTAAATGAGTTTAAATTTATATATTTAAGTGCTGATTTTGGATAGAGTATCACTAAATGGGGCAATGTAATTTATGGGCTAGCTTAATCCGATCATTTTGAGTCAAAATGCCAATTTTACACCTAGGTGCTTTGGATTGCTCTTTTTTATAAAATATATTACATAAGACATGTGCCTTTGTTATTTAGTGTTGGCAACATCATAAATGGGATAATTAATCCAATGCATCTGGCATCAACTTTCAATTCCAACCCAATCAAATTTTAGGCCAATAACAAGGCATTCTGATCAATTTGAGCAATTTATGCACAAAATGTTTAATCATGCTTAAGAGATAATTAAACCAAATTAGGGTCTAATTAATAATTCCATGGAAACTTTTTGAATACTTGTTTTTATAAATGAATATTGAATATCTACATCATCAGGTGACTTCATTTCTTGGGAAGACATCCCTAAGCCATAAATGCATAAAATATCAATGTTAACCTCTCCCTTGCCTCATCAATACCTTCGATGCCTCATAAATGCTAATTTATCCCAAATATTGATGAGCCTATTTATGGATTTTAATTACATAATTGTATTAATTATTAGCCACACATCTCAATCTTGAGATGGATGGTTTAGGTTGATTCTAGCCATTTTCCAAAATCTATAAATAAAAGGCCTTGCCTATTAAATTCTAATCTCTCATATGCCAAAGTTATAATTCCAAAATACATTCAAAAATTAGTGCATCTTAGTTTTATAATGCCAAAATATTGACTCAAGCCAATCCAAGCCAAGCCAAGCCAAAGACACAAGGTGCTAAGGAGGGATGGAGGTAACCAAGCTTCCATTGATGCAGACTTCATGAGCACAAAGTCAAGAAAACCACTACAACAAGAATTTTGGAGCATCCAAGGAAAGTGAAATAAAGTTATCTTTTTAATTTTAGTTGTGATTTCCATTTTGTTTTGTTAACTAAGCTTTCCCTAGTAACTAGGCCTAGATATTTATGCTAGTGAGTTTATTTCATTTAGGAACTAACACGATACTAATCATCCTCTATTGATTCAAATTAATAGTTCACATAATGGCATGCACAATGGGATCCAATATCACAAGTTTGGTTAAAACTCTCTCTCAAGAAACCTACTAATTCTTTCCATGCAAGATCTTAGATTTGGAGGGTCAAAAGAGTGAAATTTTAACTTAATTTTCCATTTTTATAAAAACATTTTTCTTTCTAAAACCTCAATTTTAATTTATAGAATGATATCATTGTTATGCAGTTGTGATTTTGTGTAAAATAAATCACTATTAGCTAAACAATGATTTCATGGACTTGAGTAGAAAGATTGTCTTTTAGAGAAGTGATATCATCCTTTTGGGTAGTGATATCATTATTTTGGGCTATGATATCACTCTTTTGGGTAGAAATTTCATCATTTAAGGAAGTGATTTCATATAATAGTGATTTTGTCATCCAAATGGTGATTTTTTTATTTTCTTTCTACAAAAAAGGATATCATCTGGTCTAATTATTTCATTTGAAACAATGATATTGTATATTTTTGTGTTTTTCTATTTGAAAGTGGTGATTTTATAGGAAACAACGATATTGACTAGGTAATTTTGATTTTGTAATAGAGACCTCAAATTTTAAAGTTTCTCCTTCCATTTTCAAATTATCTTCAAAGCTAAAGGATACTCTAAAAATTTTATTGTAGGATAAGACTTGGGAATTTGGTAAAAAATGTTTTAGACCATCTTTTGCATGCTTTTAAAATGAACCAGGAATTTTGTTTTAGTACTTAAAGAAAAATTTAGGTGCTTAAGATGAATGTTTGATAGTTAGACTTTCAAAGTTACAACATAAGATCAAGGGGTCAAAATAACTCATCTTTCCAAGTTTTTGTATTCAATAGTTGTTTGTACTAATTTTTGTTTGGCAAAGAGAAGGATGTTGTGTGTATGCCCTTCCACTTGTCCCCTTTAGGGAAACCTTGGAATAAAACGTGCCCATCCTTATTGAAAAAAACCTAGTACAAGGCTTAGAAATAATGTCATCTAAAGGACTCCCTAAAAAATCACAATAGTTTGGGTGATCTTGAAAATGACCCTAAAATATTTCTATTATGTCTTTATTTTATTGCATCTTAGCTTGTGAGGGGGAATTCATCACCTCTTGAAAGTTCTATAGGGAACCTTTGACCTAGGGTTTCATCTCCCAGCATTGAATTCAACCATTCCCACTAGGATCAAATGTTTGAGTTATTAAACCACCTTCTAGTGATGGAGTTACACATGGGACATATCTGCACTTTAGACATCACACTACCCTAAATGAACAATAGGTTGTAGTGGTTGAAGAAAGGGAAATACCTTTTTGTAAAAAGATAAGTGCCATAGACATCCAATTATGTGATTTTATTTTTCATCATGACATGAAAGTCATTGTGTAATTGACTCCCCTAAAAATGTTTGAAGCCTTGTAGATCTTAGACAAATCCCTACTTGCTACAGAAGTGTTGTTGGTGGAAGGTGCACCTCAAGGTCCATGTCATATTATTGTCATTTGAGAGAAGGAGGGGTGTAGAAACCCTACTATATAATGCATATTTTTACTTTTTAGATGAACACTAAAAGACTATTAAATGATGTATATTGATGGATTCCAATAATACCAAGAAAACCTTGTCAGTTTAGGATCTAAGAGTGATTAATTAGTTGGTTTTGTCTTAGATTAAAGTATTTTTTAGATTCAAAATTTGGTGTGAACAAATGATACAAACCAAAAACATAGTCCTCATCATTTATGCCAACTTTTTAGTTGATTCCTACCCAAAAACCTCTTCAATCGATGCCACAAGCACAACAACCAAGACCCCCATAAAAAATGCCACAACCTTTGCCATTACAAACCCTCCTCCAAGGAGAATTGTGCCTACACATCACATTTTTAGTGACCTTGGAGAGTCTATTGATTTTGTATTTCACAAACTTGTCACCACTAATTTTATTAGTTTTCCTATACCAAAGCATTATCCTCAAGGTATCCTTTATCCTGATTGGTACGATGAAAATGAATTTTATGAATATCATCAAGTCAACATGCACAATTTATGAAGATGTGTACAAATCAAGCATTTAATTAAAAATATGTGGAGAATAGGGAGATCACATTGGATGGTGGTGTTTCCACCTCCAATCAGAATCTTGGCATCTATGAAAACCCTTTTTTACAACATAACCAACAATAACAACAATAAGAGCAATAGCCAAGGCCAGTGCAACAACAAAATCAATAGTATCTAAATCAAAGGCTAAACCATTAGAACTAACAAAATCAATAGCAAAACCAACAATGTTAGAACAATGGATAAAACCAAGGTTAGAATGGTAACAACCAATAAACCTATCATGCAGTTACACATGGCTACAATAGCGTTGTAGGTCATATTGCAGGGGGTAGCATTAACACTATCTCTGTTAATCCTAGACTAAGAAAAAATCAATCTAGAACATTGCTAAATAATGCCACTCAGCCAAATTACATGGATAATCCTTCTTTGACTTGGGACTATATGCAGGTGAACTCGCAAACTAGGATTTCTACTTTTGGACCTTATACTGATAACTCATCATTACCCCATGACCACATACAAGTACATTGATAATCGAGACTTGTCTTATCTGGTCCTACACCATCATCATCATTTATTAGAAATCATGGTCCTATACTTACTCACAATTATGGAATCATATATAGAAGGTCATGGATTACCATTCCAATCCCATAGCCATCTACTACCTTACCCATTATCCAACTATCCATTCAACCTTAAAATAGTTCATTTACCACTAACTCAAAAAAGAATTTTGATATTATGGAATAATTATAGAAGAGACTAGCACAAATATCCATTTTAGATTTGTTGTGAACATTGACAATCCACAAGAACATTTTGAATGATTTCTTAATCTAATCCACTATTTCTAGTGACATATCTCTTGATAAATTTCAAGCTTTAGTTGGACACCTAGCTCTAACCCAACAAGTCACATTCAACCAAAGTGATATGTCTTCCCTTGGTCCACTCCATAACAATCCATTATACATATAAGTTTATATAAAGAGGCATAAAGTGAAATGTGTCCTTATAAACAATGGATCGGGCCTCAACATAGTGTCTCTAAATCTCATCAAGCTTCTTGGGTACATAATGGTGGATCTCCATCAAAAAATGATAACTATTAAAGCCTACAATAATTGAGAGAGAGAATCATAAGGCACCATCAAACCACTAGTTATCATTGGGCCTTTAACCCATAATACACTTTACCATGTGCTTTATCTCGAGTTGTCATATAATATGATTTTGGGTAGGGCTTTGTTACATGAGATTCATGTAGTCCCATCAACACTACACCAATGTATCAAGTTCTCCCATTCAGGGATGAAGGTGAATATTCTAGGAGATTTGCACCTGTATGAACACTACAAACATCTCGAGGTTGAGTTCCAAAGATACAATCACCAATATGGCATGAATCCAAGTTCCAAGTAGGATAAAGGAAAGACCATACTTATTGATTCTCCAGAGGACAATTGCATAGATCCTAATACACTAGATTTTTTTTCTTACATGCCACCTCCTGAAGCTTCTAATCATTTCACTATTATAGATAATGGCCCAAAGGAGTATGTGACCCATGAAACCTCTCATATTGCCAATCTTCCTTAGAATCCAAATAACTTTAGAAGACCTAAAGTTACCCCACACATACATTGGCAACAAAATAACAAAAATAAAGGACCTGTCATGTTTATCCTAACATATGGCCTAGAACCAAACCCTCTCAAGGGAGATGAATCATGGTTAGACAATGATAACCAAGCTAATTGCTATAAGAGTGCAAAGTATCTTATTCCTAATAAGATCATGGAGAATCAATAATATAAAGGAAGAGGCCTCAGACCGAATCAATAAAGAACCATTGAGCCAATTTTCATGACTAAGTAGAAAAGACCTTATGGACTTGGATTTAAATCACATGGGGGTGACCCCACATATCTCATTCAAGTTCCATCACTAGTGGCTAGTGATGATGATTATAATAGTGAAAGAGAGTCTGATCTTAGCCTTATATTTGATGACCTGGCTGAGACTAACATGCTTGATAATAATTCCATATGTACCTATAGCCCAATCATTCATAATAACCCATTGCCATTATACAATCCCCAACTTATAGATTGGGACCAACAAGAATCTAGTCTACCAATTGATGAGTTTTAGAATGATGAGGCATTTTGTGATTTCCTAGGCCTTAGAGACAATATTCCAATTGGAGATCATAAATCAAGGTTCTCAATCACATTAGATCTTGAAGCCTATTTTGGAGAGCTAGTGTACACCCTTAGCCAAAAATAAATAAATAAAACATTAAGGTCCTAAAGTGAAAACCTTTTTGAGGCACTTTTTTACTAGGGAAAAATTAAAGATAAAGGCCAGTCTAGTGGTGAAAACCTATTTTAGGCACCATTAGATAGGGGTGTTCATTCTTATTCAAATTTAAAATAGGAGACCACCAATGATGAAATTTTCTATGGATCCGAGTTTAGTTTTGAGAAATAAGTGTTTAATCAAATTCTTCAAGAATTTATGACTATTTTTATCACATGGCCAGATTTCCCATTGGAGGACTCAGATTCATTATGCATAGGAGAATTTGAAGAGCAAGTCCTAATAGAGGACCCTGATATAGCCCAACAATTCAAGTCTTTGCCTACTATCCTAGAAGATGGTTCAACCCTTTTAGTTGAGGATACGATAGAGGTGAACATTAGCACTCCATCAAACCTAAAATGGATAAGATTAGGTGCATCCCTCATTAAGGAGGAATGTGAAGTCTTTACAACTCTATTGAGAGAATTTGTAGATATTTTTGCATGGGCTTATTCTTACATGCTAAGTTTGGACCTCACCTTGGTTTTACATCACCTTGTGGTAAATCTTGATGCCAAACTAATTAAGAAAAAGTTATGCAAGATGCATCCTTGAATTTTTATATTAGTAAAAAAGGATTTGGAAAAACTCTTATAAGTAAGATGTATTCGATCTATTGACTACTCAAAATAGGTCTCTAATGTTATACCTATTAGGAATAAGCCTGAAGGAATTAGAATCTTTACTAATTTCTGAGACATAAACAAAGCTTGCCCTAAAGATGAATTTCCATTGCCTACTATTAACATGATCATCAAATCCACTGTGGGTTATGAGATGCTTTCACTCATGGATGTATTTTCAAGATACAACCAAATTAGAATAACACCAAAAGATCAACACAAGACAACATTCACCACTCCATGGGGAACATTCTATTATCAAGTAAAGCCATTTGGTCTTAAAAATGCTAGATCTACATATCAAAGAGCCATGACTACCATATTCCATGATATGATGCATGATATTATTGAAGACTACATTGATGACATGCTAGGCAAATCAAAATTTAGGGTTGACCATCCAACAGTGTTATGTAAAATATTTGAAAGACTGCATGAGTATAAAGTCTGACTTAATCCAAAGAAATGTGTTTTTGGTGTAACATAAATAAAATTACTTGGCTTCATCATGTCTCATAAAGTCATTGAAGTTGATCTATCTATGGTAAAAACTATAATAGAAATACCACCACCAACCAATTTGAAGCAGCTCCATAATTTTTAGGGAAACATTCAGTCAATCTAATGCTTCATATCTCAGTTAGTAGACAAGTGTCATCCATTTACACATCTACTAAAAAAGGGAGTCACATTCCACTGGGATAATCACTATTAAATAGCTTTTCAATAGCTCAAAGATTACCTAGTAAATATACATGTGTTATTACCCCCTATACTAGGCAAACCATTTTTATTGTACCTATCAGCTACATATAGTGCCTTGGGGGAACTTATAGCTCAGCATGATGACAATGGAAAAGAGCATGCAGTATACTACTTAAGATGTGCATTGGTCACATATGAACACAACTATATGCCTATTGAAAAATCATATCTAGCCATGATATTCATAGCTCAAAAATTACGACACTACATGTTGAATAATAAGACCATGGTCATTTAAAATATATATCTACTCAAGTATCTATTATCTAAATTATATTTACAAGGTATAATTGCCAAGTAGAACATGCTTCTTAGTTATTTTGACATATATTATGTCAATTAGAAGGCAATCAAGGAACAAGTCCTTGTAGATCAACTTACTGAAGTAGCCCTTACAGACATGGAGCCACTCACATTCAAATTTCTTGATGAATCTATCATGACCATTATTGGAATACCTCTTGAAGAGTAGCATTAGAAGCTATATTTTGATGGATCATTTATTGTGCATGGATTAGGGGTAGGCCTCTTATTTATTACACCACATGGGGATCTAATTCCTAAGTCTTTTAGAATCAGTTTTCCTTATATTAACAACATGGATGAGTATGAAGCACTTATTTTAGGGCTTCACAAAGTAGTATAATGAAATTAAATTCATCTTAAGGTTTATGTTGATTCTAAGTTAATCATCAATCAGATCATAAACCATTTCCAAACTAAAGATGACAAGATGGTTCCTTACAAATCTATGGTTGACACTCTTAAATAACAAATTACAGATATCCAATTTGAGCATATACCAAAGGATAGTAATAGAACTATCGATGCTATGGTTAGTATTAGCTCCCTGATTTGAAAAATGGATAAAGATAGAGAGTATCAGTTCCTTATCAATAATTTGGTCATACTAGCTCATGAACCTTCAACTATTGTAATGATTTGTGATATTATTGGTCTCAATTCTATTTGGTATTCATACTTTTATAATTACCTCCATGACCAAGTTATACCACCAGATCTAGCCTAAAAACAAACCAAAGCCTTTATCCATCACTCCACTTGTTATACTCTACTTGGATCAACCCTCTACCATCATAGTTTTGATGAAACTTTGTTTCATTGTTTGAATTTTGTAGAATCTATGCTAGTGTTACAGGAAATACATGGAGTGTGTGGCATCTACTTTAGTGAGGCAGTCTTATCCAAAAATATTTTGCATACTAGTTATTATTGGCCCATGATGGATTTAGATGGAGCTGCATATGTAAATAAGTGTGAAAAATGTCAATGATATGCCAATTTGATTAATGCCCTAGCCAAGACTCTAAAACCAATGGTGACACCATGGCCATTTGCTACATGGTGACTCAACCTCATTGGGAAAATCAATCCTACATCTTTAGATGACCATAAACATATCCTTACCACCACTAAATATTTCACTAAGTGGGTGAAATCTATACCCCTCACTTATGTGATAGGAAAGCAAATTTCCAAGTTCATTTTCAACCATCTCATCTGTCATTATGGTATCCCCTTTGACATTATATCTGATAATGGAGGATCATTCAAAAATAAGGATATCAACAAGCTGTGTCAAATACAACATCGTGCAACATTTCTCTACAACATATTACCCTTAAGGTAATGATTAGGCTGAGGCATCTAATAAAACAATTGTTAACATTCTCAAAAATATTTTCAATGATGTTGGTCATGATTAGCACCTTTAGATATTTTTTTCCCTTTTGGCATACCATAAAAATCACCATACCACCATAGAAGCCACTCCATACTCACTTGTTTATGGTATAGAATCCATCCTTCCCATTTAGGTTGAGTTAATTTCACTACACATATCTTTAAAACATGCCCTAGATGATCATGATTACCAAGTAGCTCACTTACAAGAGCTAAACCTACTTGATGAAAAATACATAGTTGTACTCAAAATCTTTAGATATATCAGAACTGACTCAAAGGCCACTACAATTGATGCATCACATATATAACATTTAAACTTGGTGATCTTGTTCTTAAATAAAACCAAAATAATACCATGACTGAGAAGAAGCATAAGGGTAAATTCAAACCAAACTGGATAGGGCCTTTCATCATTACTATAGATTATGGATTAGGAGCATACAGGTTCACCACACCAGATGGAGATGAACTTCCTAAGCTAATGAATATTATTTATCTTAAGTGATACTATGCTTGAGCACTATGGTGTATTGTCTATAAGGACCATTTTAGTTGTGCCATTTTATCACTATTCTTCTTTGTATGAATGGCATTCTTATCACTCCTTTTAGTCTATATCTTACCATTTCATTCTAATGACCCAACATCTTTTGAATCCTATTTACCTAACCTGTTTGACCTTGGTTGTTCCATTAGTTGCACATTTTTAGCACCAATGAATCTAATTAATTCTAACAATTCTTTCGGGCATTTATGATAGAGATAGTATTTTGGAGTAGTATGACAAAATTTTTGGTAGTTACATCCTTCATTAATTGTTTCTTTCTTATCACTGGTCTTGCTACTAATTATAACTACCTATGGTCAAATTAGTACCATTGATTTATGTCATATTGTCTTAGTTATAATCACTTATGGGTAAACTAAGGGTTACATTTATTTATTGAGCCTTGACATACCAACTTACCATTTCCTATGTTATACTATGCTTTTATACCAACTGTGCCTATTTTATTTGAAGAGATGGCTGTAGTAGTCAAATTCCTCTGCTATAGGGTAGAACTATAGTGACTTGAGGTCCTACTCTAGGACTATGTAGGCAACACTTGATACTTTTTGAGGTTAGCTCAGTCACCCTAAGATACACTCTCATCATTTTGTGAAGAACCTAAGCCACGCTCTCATTATTTTTAAATATTGAATCATTTAGTGTGTCATCATTCTTGATTAAGTTGAGATACTTCAAAATTCCAAAAACATTTGTAAAACTATTATAAAAAACTAAAAACATTTACCACTTATTTGCCTTAAGGATTCTGGGAACCCTTACTAAGTTACAAGAAAATCACTTGTCACTTAGTTTCCCCATCATTTTTGGCCTTTTTATCCCATGCACTTGCTATTTTTCAAGACCATTCATATTCTTCTATCACATCCATTCTATTTGTTTTCATCAATTGTCATTTTCTTCTCATTTCTTGGGAGAACTACATTTTGCCTAAAGTTTTTATTGGATATTACATCCATGGAACTATGTAGGTAGAATTCACCTTCCTAGTGCATATGGAGATAGCTCGACCACCCCCTTATTTTTATTCTATTCCCCCTTATGTTAGTTTGTTAATTTATCACCTATTTTTTAGGGGCAATGTTTGTATGGCTTAAATTAGATTATTTGTTTCTTTGTTGTTTTATTTGTATGTCTATTTTTTTATATTCAGTACTATTGCCTTAATTCAATCTATGTGAATTCATTAGGTGATTTCTTGTGCACATTATTCTTTATTCCATCCATATTCATACATCCACATTGGCATCATGGTTTCTATCATTGGTGCATTATTTTAAATTGAGTATTATATTTTGAGAGTCAGCCTTTATGCATATTTTAGTCAAGTCCTCATGATGTTATACCATTATGCCTATCAACATGTGCTAAAACAAACCTCAGCTTCATGAATTCTATTCAACAATGGTAATATTGACATCTCTTCAGCACTAGCGTCTCGATTCAATCCCAATCATATCCCAAATAGAGTAATTATGTAACAAAAGAATTTTAACCTTTGATTAGTTTGAATGAGCATCTCCCTACTAGCAGGTTGTTATAATTCATCTTTATCCTCTGTATCTGATTACCATCATCAATCAACCAATCAATGATGTTTGCCATAATCGAGGTCCAATTATTATAACCACCTATGGAAAAATCATTACACATTGTCCCACTTGCATTTCTCAATGACTATAATTGCCTTTAGGCAAAAACTTGTGTTGTCACCAAATTTACTTTTTTTACCCATACAAGGGCATGTTATTATCTTCTTTGTCTATCCTAACTAGGATAACTTCATCTTTTTAATTATTATAACTACCTTTGGGCAAGTCATTATGTTTTCATACCACGTTGCCACTATTAGGGTATAATGCTTATAACCACCTTTCCGAAAACCATTGTACACCATCTCACTTGCATTCTCAATGATTTTGACTAGTTTCTCAATATCATTATGTTCTCATCCCATCATTTTCCTTTCTTTGGTCCCCTCATCTCCTTTTTTTGAGGGATCATTTTCTAACCTTTCCTTGTGCCAACCGTTCCCTTGAGGGGGCATCATACAGTTAGTTCATCATAATTATAGTTGTAGGCATACATTATCTTTTTATTCTTTGAGAAGATGTTACTGTGCCTATATCTTGTAACACCTTCCTAAATATGGGAAAACTATAGACACCTAAAATTGGCCACCAATAACTTCCAACTAGGCTTTTGACCAATTTCTACCAAAATGCATAATTTGGCCTATAAACACTAAAACATATTAAATGAGTTGAAATTGATATATTCAAGTGTTGATTTTGGATAGAGTATCACTAAATGGGTCAATGTAATTTATGGGCTAGCTAATTTTGATCATATCATTTAGAGCTAAATTGCCAATTTTGCACTTGGGTGCTCTGGATTGCTCTTTTCTATCAAATCTCTTGCACAAGACATGGGCCTTTATTGTTTGGTTTTGGAAACATCCTAAATGGGATAATGAATCTAATGTATCTAATATTGACTTCTAATTCCAACCTAGGCAAATTTTGGGCCAATAACAAGGCATTCTAATCAATTTGAGTAATTTGTGCACAAAATGCTTAATCATGCTTAAGAGATAATTAAACTAAATTAGGGATTAATTAAGAATTCCATGGAAACTTGTTGAATACTTATTTTTATAAATTAATATTGAATATTTATCAAGTGACCTCATTTCTTAGGAAGGCATCCCTAGGCCATAAATGCATAAAATATCAAGGTTAACCCCTCCCATGCCTCATCAATGCCTCCCATGCATCTTAAATGCCCCTCTATCCCAAATATTGATGAGCCTATTTATGGATTTTAATTACATAATTGCATTAATCCTTATCCACACATCTCAATCTTGAGATGGATAGTTTAGGTTGATTCTAGCCATTTTCTAAAATCTATAAATAGGAGGCATTGCGTATTGAATTTTAAGCTCTCATATGCCAAAGTTATAATGCCAAAATACAATAAAAAATTATTGTATCTTAATGTTATAATTACAAAATATGGAGCCAAGCCAAGCCAAGCCAAGCTAAAGACACAAGGTGCTAAATAGAGATGAAGGTAGCTAAGATTCCATTGATATAGATTTCATGAGCATAAAGCCGAGAAAGCCACTATAACAAGCATTTTGGATCATCCAAGGAAGGTGAAAGAAAGTTATCTTTTTCACTGTAGTTGTTCTTTCCATTTTATTTTGTTAACTAATCTCTACCAAGTAAATAGGCCTAGAGATGTTATGCTAGTTTCTTTATTTCATTTTGTTTTCATTTTAAAACTATCACAATACTAATCATCCTCTATTGAATCAAATTCCTAGTTCACATAACTAATTATAGGGCTTACAAAATGAATACAACACTGAAAAATGGCATAATTTGCAAGGCCTAAATCAAGATCAATAACTAATATTAAAATTTGAAGCCAAGGGACTTCAAATGGAAAATAAATACAATCCAAGTCAAACCAGAGCAAATGTTTGAAAGGGTTATGCCACTATTAGAGTTCAATCGAGCATTGTTAAGCATGAGATGTACTCATATAGTCAAGATTGTTAATGATGAAGCTTTATCACCATTAAAGCTCTAACAGGACCTCTAATCGATGACTTAGAACATGTCGACCCTATTCTCTAAATGTTACAAGATTATTCCATGGCCATTACTCTTTTATAAGGAAGATCCTTATGTGTAGTGACTTCTCGATTCCCATAAGGTTCAGAGGCAAAAAAGGTTATTTAAACCTAATGTAGTTCAAGAATGAAGCTACATAGACTTTAGGTTTTCATTGACATGATATCTATAGGAAAACCAATGAAATGGATTAGTTTTCAATCTATAATAAATCTATATTCAGGTTGGCATAGGTACAGATATAAACAAGGCATCAAAGAGTGTCTTATCCTTAAACATAGTCTTATCTTGGACAAGTAGGTAACTATGGCAGACATAGTTATGATTCTATTAGGTTTAAATAAATGAGGATTTTGCATTTATAATCAATCCAAGTGGAAGATGGCATAAAATTCTAATAGATGGATTTGGGGATTGGAGATTGTAGTTGGGGCATTTAATATATTTTTAGGGTTCTAAAGATCCTCTTCACATCAAGATCATGACTCATCATATTTGGTAAACTATTGTCTTTTAGTATGTTTCTTAGCTAATTAAAATACTCATGGGCTATTAGGAGAAATGAAATTTGATCTATCTATGATGGATTAGTCTTAATTAGATAAAATGTGGTTAAGCATTCATTAAATAATAGTGGTAGCTCACTTATGGATCTCTAATTGTGCTCTCTCTCTCTCTCTCTCTCTCTCTATATATATATATATATATATATATATATATATATATATATTTGATTATTTCACATTGGTAAAGGGTTCTCAAATTTTATATATTAGTTAGAGACTTTGGAGTATCAAAAGAGGCTCTCATTTTATAAGGCTAAACCCTGTCAAAAATTTCTAATACAATACATTTTTTTATCTCTATGTAAAAATGAGTTTGTACACCTCCTATGAGTCTTGTGTTTGTGAATTGAGTAATTGGATATGTTTTGGAAGCTCTTGTGTACCTTATTATTCAATTGGGATGTTAGATAAATTAAAAATGAAGAATAAATTGAAAAAATGAGTTAGTATTTGAATTTATTCTTGAACTTAATGTCCCCTATCTTGAGTATTGCATACATATAAATACTTAGAAGATGGATCAAACTTCATGTAGTTCTACCATACTATAATGGCATGTTTGATATATTATTGTAATGCTAGATGTTGGTGAAATACTATTGAAATTATGTGCTTCAACAATGAATTATGATTTTTGAGGTGTGTGGACTCATAATTGGAAATAATAGATATTTTCCTTTCACTATTTAGTTAGATATTCAGTGGTTTTCAATCATGTCATCCTCAAGTTAGAAAGATGGTTATAAAATATAGATTTATAGTGATAATTTTTTAGATTAATAAAATGGGACTTTTAAAACATGAGATATGACTCATTAGGTGGATTTAAATTTTATAAAATAGTCATTATTTAGTAGGATAATGTATAAAGTGGAATCAAACACTATTGGTGAATGGGATAGTTTTGAAGGCATGACCTTGTCTGAAGATCAATGATAGATAAGTTGTAAGTATGGATTAGTATAGGGATGAGCTTATGTTTTTTGGAATGATAAATAAGGACTTTATGTATTTTAATTTCTCAAAGGTAAGTTTCATCCACATATAAATAGAGGAATAGTGGATTAGACCTATGGAATTGGGCATGAGCTAAGTGTGTTAAAAATATTGGTCACCAGTGAATTATTTTAGTAATAAATGTTAATTTATGTGACTAAATCCCTCTCCATTTTTATTATAATAATGCAAAAAAGTGAAATTAATAATTAAAATGAAAAGAGTTATACCCAAACTTACTTATGAAGAATAGTCTTGAATGTAGGCTACATGTTGAACTATGCCTCATAAAAAACTATAGTAAAACATGCATAAACCAATCCTTGCTTAATGTGGAAATATGAAAGTAAATATAAGAAAAAATATAGATCAAAATAACAAGGAACAAATACACATGTTTGTGTATGTGAATTTTTGTGTTTTATTTTATAAAATTGATGACTAGAGAGGGTAGGACCCTTTGAAAGTTATTTTCATTGAAACACTTGGATTAAACTATGGCTACCCAAATCATCATTACAAAGAGAGTTTTCTTAAGAACTCAAGGTGTGATTGACTCCATAATTACATGACCAAGGTAGTAGAGTAGCTTGAAATCAACATATCAATTCCAATAGATCATTATGGTGCAAAACTGGTGCAAAAAGGTGAATCAACATATGAAGATGGAATTAGATTCATTTTTGGCACAAAACTAGTGAGAAAATAGTATGCTCTAATTTTGGAGTATTTAGTGTAGATAATTATATGATTTACCATTCCTTCTACATAAAACCAATATAAATTAAGTAGGAGAAGTGACCATGTGTTATGCACATGCCCCCAATCTAATATTTTAGTATATATATTTTAGAAAAGAATAACATCAAGTGAATTTATAAGGAAAATGTGTAAAAACATGGAACACATGTCGTGCATGATTCCCCTAATTATGATAAAAAAATGAGACAAACTAAGTATAGATCTAGAAACTATTTCTAATCAATAATAAAACTCAAATGTAGACTAATTTTAACTCTAAGAATCATAGAGAATTGCATTTTTGACTATTGTGATGATAATGAACTATCATGGATCTAGTCAACCTACATTTTAAAATGGAGTGTTGTCACTTGAAAGTGATTTTTGAGAAAACATTGATTGTGGACTCTGGTCATTTGAGGAAACATTATCCTCTTCTATATTTGTAGTGAATTGTTTTAGCTTAGTGTCTAAGACAATCCATTATGTATGCCAACTCTTTTGAGGTGGGTTGTGTAGCTTGAACAATAATTTAGCTTAAAATATTAAAGTTATGCAAGTGATGATATATTAAAAATTTAAACTAGATTAATAATGATAAAATTGGATATCATGTCATCATCATAAATAAACTGAGAAACATAGTAATGTGAGATCCATGTAGAACCAAACATGCATAGTGTCATGTCAAGATAGATGTTAAAAATGAGAATCATAATGAATAATTATCAAACTAAGCAATTAAAACTGATAGATATCAAGGAGGACGCATGATATCCATCATGGAATTAAAACTAGGAATATGCATGATATTGATCATGACATCATAAACTGAGAAAATAAGATTCATGTCCATGATGCACACAAATCATGAGTACACAAAAAATCACACAAAATATAAAATAAGAAGGCTAATGGCAACATACAATGGACATGTTAAAATGTCACTCATGAACATAGAAGCATACAATAATTCTTAGAGTCATAAAAAATGTGTTAAAATGTACACAATCCAAAGTATAAAATATACATAGGGTATGAAATAGAGAAGAAATACATGATAATCATGCATGAATAGGTGATATTGATATACATAAGGAATTTTTAACATTATTATATTTATAAAATCATGTATTTAGTAAGATAACAAAGTGAAATTAAGTGAAGAAATATGGAAATAATTTGTGCAATGTACTATATTTAAAATACAAACAAAGAGGGATGGTCATAGAATGATAAAACTTATGAAAAAATGATCCTAGTGAACTTTATAAGCTATAAAAAAGTTATATAAGTCTTGTGACTAGTTTGAACATGAGAATTTATAGCCTATGTTCACTAGGACAAGTATAGTAGAATTAGACAAGAGCATAGTGTCTTATTATCTAGGTTAGAGTAGTTTTATTTGTGTATAGTTTTTGGGTCTAATACAATATCACCACATATATACACAACATTTTCAAACTTTATCAATTACTAATGTTTTGTCTCTTGTAATAACCCTTAGATTCTCAATCGCTCCAAGTGCACGCCTTTAAGGATGTACCAAGAAAGGGGTGGGTAGACCATTAATGCTTTGTGGGATTGCTTTCTCCTATACCACCACTTGATATGTACACAAACATCTCTAAAAAACTTCACTAAGCCTTGTCTCTTCTTTTGAACCCTCCTCCAACCATTTAGTGCCTTCATTAGCCCCTTCCTAACCCTAAAACCCTTTTTGACAGTTTACGTTACACTACTAGCCCCATTAACCCTATACTCAAATTGATAAAACATAATAAGGGTCTAGGTCAACCCTTGACCAACCTAGACCAAGATATAATTTATTTTTATCAATAACTATACAGATTCGATTGGGATGACCCTATTGGCTAAACTTTTTAAAAGGTCTAGGGTTAGATTTAGCTATATATACACATTCATTTCACCATTTCTTAGAGATAACAAAATTAATTATTCATTTTCACTTCTTTACAATCTGATCTTCTACCATTCTATTTGAGATGTTATAGCTTAGGGTTTATACTTGGAGAAGAATCTTGTCTAGTGTAAAATTCTTGGATACTTTAGCCTTTCTTAGTGATGTTTAAAAAACACAACAACCTCTTGTGAATTAACTTTTTCCAAGGGAGAGATCGAGTCTCGGTGGGTTTGTTTTCAAGGTAAGTATCTCTAACTTTAATCTATTTTAATATATAGAAGTAGAATAAGTAATGTCTTTTGAATATATTACTCTCTTCATGCATTAGGGTTTTACCTATACATAACTTAATTAGGATTCTCTTATGCATGTTTACTTTTATGTTTATTAACCCCCACTTTGTGTAATAAGATCTGGTGAGAACTAGATTAGATTTTAATTTTATTTGCATATACATTGTGAATATGAAAACATAGGACCCAACTAGGGTTATTACATGGTGTTTCTTTACTAGAGGATTTAGAATCCTCTCTAGTGATTTTATTGTAGTAGGAGATCCCTTGGTTAGGTCTATCAAATCCATCTTGGTCATGACCCCAAATATCTATTGTATAAATAATCAGAAGTGTAAGTAGGATTTATCTTCTTCAAGATAAGATTGATTAATAGATCAGTTACATTTCCCTTTGTATACATGATGTTGAACCAAACATGAACTAAACCCTTGTAGGTTTTATTTCACAATTTCATTTCATCATTATATTATTTTTTTCTATTTTTATAGTACTGTATCAAATTAGTCAGTATAGTTATAACAATATATGCACAAATTCAACACATAGTCTCTCCAAAATGACTATGTTATGTTCATGTAGGTCTTATCTAAATATAGGTTACTAGATCAATTAGTTTGACACAATATTATTTTCTATTTATATATTTACATAGAATTCAAACAAGTTGACTCTATTTTCAATTGTTTTCTTTCAGTATGCATGTCTGCAAACATACTCAAGCTAGTCAACTCTATTCATAAATTCACTTTTTTAGCACACAAGTTTTACAAACTCTATCAAACTAATCAATTTTTTTAGCATAATTTTGAATCAGCATTTGAGCATCACAATATAAAATTTTAGAATCTAAACATATTCAAGCCCATCAAGGTTCATTCTTTATCTATCTATCATTTCATTTTTTCTTCTTTAAGTACTTTTTTCCTCAAGTTTATAGTCTATAAAACTGTATCCCTACATCCAAATGGGTTAACCAATTTGACATAGTTCTATAGCCTATTTTCTATCTTAAAGACATAGTCAACCTATTCGACTATTTTCTTTTAGATCTTGATTATATAGAATAATAGTGACCCAATAAAATTTTTTTTACATTGTTTGCATATAGTTTCACTTGAACTAACTTTGTACTCTTCTCAATCAAGAGATTAATATCTTTTTAATAGTAATCAATTCACCTTTCCTTTCAATTGCTTGCATGATTAGCGTAATAAACATAGATTAATTAGGTGGTTTTTCAAATTACCAATTTACTCACACTATTTTTCTCTTTTGCACACACTTTTAAATCACTTTATATTCAAAAATCATTAAACATTTATCTTCCCAAGGTCTACCTATTTGGATTTCATCACCAAAGGGAGGCTAACTTATTTTTTGGTGAAGTATAAACACATGGTTGATGGTATATATTGGTAAAACACTCGACACCCTTATCATTTAAGGATTATTAAGTGAATGGGTAGTCACCAATACCAAGCCAATACCATCACCAATACAAATCCCTTTCAACCTAAACTTCCTAAAAC
The DNA here is from genome assembly GCA_037957365.1 of Torreya grandis. NCBI lineage: Eukaryota > Viridiplantae > Streptophyta > Pinopsida > Cupressales > Taxaceae > Torreya > Torreya grandis. The sequence continues at coordinate 302,745 of JARHVA010000320.1, read as the reverse complement.
TAACCTTAGATTACTTTCTGGTTTTCTCTTATAGCTAACTTCCCATCACATTAAAATTAAACTTCATTATAACTTAATAACACTTAGGGTGACCAACTAGTTAGCATTTACTTTCAAGTTTCTACTTGATCTTTGATCATTGTATGTTGTATTTTAAAACTTGCATTAGCCAACATTGGTGTAAGGTTTTTGATGTGTGTTTCAATTAGATTAGTTTAATTGATCCAATTACTTGGGTGGTTAAATTCATTTGCTTCACAATTATCTTTCAAAACCTTCTCTATTTTATAACATTATTATTTATGTCAGCATAGTCTCTTATAGACTATTTAGCCTATCTACCTTGAGTACTCAGTGAACCTTTTCAGCTGTGTCTTTATCTCTCTATTTAATCCCTTGTCTAATCAGTACATAGTTGACCTATCTGATTGTGTCTTCTTATTTCTTGGCTTGTTTCATATTCAAAAGTACACTATCAACCCATATGAGTGTGTATCTATTTTTTCTATTTTAATTTAATTATTTACAACACATAGTCGATCAACTTGACTGTGTTCTCTTATTTTCCTATTCTATGAATTTTCTTCACATATTATATTGACCCAGTCAACTTTGTACTTGTTGGCTAAAATTATTGTCTATCTAGCTGAATCTATCCATATTTTTAATTCTTGTTTCCTAATATTATATTGTTTCATAAAACATCATGAAATCCCTTATCAAAATCTTTTTGGATAACTTGAATCCATTTGGACACTATATGGGGTGTTATTTGATTCTTATCTTTACCTCCAAAGAAGATCCTCACTATTTTAGTACCTCTTCTCCTCCCTCATATTTCAATTTCAACATGGATCAAATCACTCAAATATATGAGATTTGTAGATCAAATCCTTTCTATACCTATCAAGACAATTTACATCTTCAAATATCTCACCATAATGTGGGGGTAATTAACACAATCCTATCTAATAACCCCACATAGAATATTCCACCTAGAAACCCTCCCCCTAATACCAATTTGGGGAATTCTCTTACAAACACCAACCCACCAATTGATACCACTCAAATTATTACATAGATAGTGAAAAAAATGAACATAATGCAAACATATAACACCTCCCAAATGATGTAACTATAACATCATTTGATCAACATGCCTATTCCTCATTCTATTCTATATATTCATACTTACATTGGAAAGCTTAGGGAAATAACATGATTTCTCCTCAAAATAGCTTATCACATCTATTCTTTTAATTATCTTCTAAAGAAAGGTAATGCTCTCAAATGGATGGACCTATTGTCACGAAATATTGTACCCTAGATTTGGTTATTCAATACTAATATAATATTTGGTCAAGATTGGAATACCTCTAAGCCTATGGGTTGTCTATGATAGAGGTAGACCTCTAGGTTTAGGGGCTAGCTCCCTAGATTTCTCTTTGCTTGCTTATCACCTATACTAACTATTTGCTTGTGTAAATATGGATAGAAGTAAAATGGAAATAAAATATTCTACTGAGGTGATACAATAGAAATATCTCCACTAGTCCACCATATAATTTCACTAAGAGACATGACTCACAACACTAGTCGTATAATCCTAAATTACTCTAACATTAGTATTTTAAGCATGGAGGTGATATGCATGAAACTACTCAATTTAAAGGAACTATAAGTCATATTATAGAAACCAAGGCTAATTTTACACTTGAATATAGTCAAACACACTAGCTACACTTCATGTGAGCTGTTAGAGTGAGAACTACCTACACCAAACATGAAAGGATAAAGAGAAGGCAAGGATAGATACTTATCACTAACACTTCACTGTACATAATTTCACATAATTAGACAATAAATTCATGATAAATAAAAACTAGATTACAAATATTATTTCAAAATCAAATTAAAACATCAAACTAGTAGGGCTTTGCCATACCATGTGTGGAATCAATTATAAAAGCCATAATGGCTTGCATTTATAGAACATGTGAGAGGAGAGAGGAGAAGAGAATTTCAAAGGTCAAAATTCAACATGTTAAGGAATGAAAACTAGTTACATTTTAGTATAATTAAGTAGATAAAAAAGGTCTATAAGGTCCTCTTAGACAAATGTCCACCTGAAACATAAAAACTCTTGAAATTAGCATAGAGGCCTTTCAACTGCCTTCTTGAAACTACCTTCATGATTAAGCATATTTTGAGCACTCAAAACTAAAGTAGGAAGATTTAAAATATGTTAAATATATTATTGGTTTTTTAAAAATTCCATTAAATTCATTAGATGCATCCCTAACTGTTATCCATATTCTAGACACTTGTACTTACCATCTACAGTCATTCATTAGCCCTCTTGGCCTCATTCTTCACATTTGTCACCAAAGTGTCCTTTAGTTTCTCAATAAAATCTATGGAAGAGGTGTTAGGACACTTTTATAACACCATTATGATTTCCAATCCATTAATTATACCTTAAAAGGTCCCAAAAACCAAATTCTCATCCTCTCATTAGGTAGTCACTCTTTATCTTCAATCTCTACCAAAGACTACTTGAGATGAATGAGTTAATAGAAGTTTTTCCATACCAATATGTGGTGATAAATTAATATTAATAGTTATAATATTTCAAAATTAACCCCTCCAATGTATCTCACCTGTTCATCTTCTTCTATACCTGCAAAACAATGACAAACTTGCAAAAAAACCTTATTTTGTATGCTATCTGTACAAGTAGGGTACAAACCAGTCAAATGAAAGAGCTTTGGAGATTAGTACATAATTAGAAAACACTTTACTAATAAAAATACTTCTCCTAAATTAATTTATTTTCATTTTTTATCCAACAGGTCAAAACCAAGGTTTTAGGAGGGTTTTAGCAAGTTTTAGTTCTTAGTGATAGTTCATAAAAATCAGATGTTAAAACCTAACAAAAATTCACTAAGAATAATTTAGATACCTCCTTCAACCATAACCAACTACTTGGGACTGCATATAATCAATCCATTTATATATTAGTTCTTGAAGTTGGCCTATCAACCTTTAGAATGCATTTTGTGTGCCCTTGTGATGGTTTCAAACCAATTTGACCAATATATGATATTTAACTACAAAACAGTGGTTATAACTCATCAAAATAATCCTCCTAAAGGTTATAAACTGGGTGGAAATGTTTGTTTTTTATTAGAAATGTAAGTAATCCTTATTAGGGTTTAGGCCTACTCTAGGCCTAATAGGCATGAATGTGCTCTTTGAGTCTTTAAATACTTGTGAATTCTTCTACCAAATTTAGGTGTTTATCAATGCTCATTAACCTTTAATTCAACTCATCACACATTTATTCAATGTTCCAAGAGTCCTCATCACATTGCCTTATCACTACATGCCAAACCTATAGTCTTCACCTTGATTGGGAATACCCTCTATTTGAAATAAAATAAAGGGCATCTCCCTTATTTGCTCAGTCAAAGTGAATATTTGAAGGGATGGAGTAGGTCTTAAGGACATTATACCCAAAATTTAAAATCTAAATAATTTCTTTAGAGTCCCTAATATTTCAAAATATCTAAGAGAGACTTATGTGGTTTGACTATGCAGGGTCTTGAGAAACTCCAAGGCTATGGCTATAGGTTGGTGTTCCTCCCCAATTTCCTTATTTGAGCATCATGTGATATGGTTATCACCATTATGAGAGTATTATAAATCATATTTAATCATACACACTAGACACCCTTCCAAACTACTTCATCTTCTTGATTAGGCTAGTCTATAGATTGTGCTAACTGTAGGTGTATTCACCTTATGAAAATGAGGTTCCTATACGTAAAAGTGTGTGTTTTAGCCCTATGTTACATTCCTAGGTCTTTCTTGAATTTATCAAGATAGTATTCATACATGAACATATCCATATCATGCCCTAGGCCATTCCAACATCCAAACTACCTTTTTTCCATGTACTGTCAATCTATAGTCAATGAGAGCAAAAGAGACCCTTATAGGTGCTTACCTTTGTCAAAACATGGTACTTCAACTCCCTCAATTGATACTTGGGTCACTAGTGTCATTATCACTCAAATAGATTCTCTTATCTTGAAGGAATTAATTTATTATGTCATGTTGTATCATAAGATCAATTAGCTTTTAGGAGTATTGTAGATTAAACTTAAAGTTTACAGTCGGACTTTGCTTGAGTTGAAAACCTATTTACACAATCCTTATCATAACTAAATAATCAATCTCTTAAGTCAAGACATTACCCCTATGCTTGGTCTACATGATTGAAACCACATGACCTATCCATTCCTCAAGATAATCACCAATATGTGACCTTTATATATTAATAAATATCTTATTCAGAGAAAATAAGGTAACATGTTTCTTTATGCAACTTTCTCAAACTGAGGGCAAGGTTTTAGATCTGTCTGCCACCTTATGATTTCACTATTACCACAATGGCCTCTTTTATATTCTAAGTCTTGATTGAATGTCTTAATAAGCTTTAATACCTTCATCTCATCATCTTTATACCTCTTTAGATTTCACTTAGGCCCCTCTTAGAGCTACCTATAAGTGATCTCCAGACTTATAACTATGTATATTGAAGAATTTGTTATCATAACCAATCTCAAACCATTTTAGAAGGTTAAAACTTATTGTTTCAACTTTTAAGACCCTCTTTTCACCTTTTAAATCTTCTTGTCTTCTTGGGCAAGTGTGTTCAGGATTTCTTTCACTTGACTATAAATGAATATTATATGAATGATGAATGTGTGCATATGTTAGACATTATACTTCACATAAAAAATTATTTAGACAAATAAAATTCATGAAGGACAACTAATCACCATTATCATATTTTTAATTCAAGCATTTCATCTTTGTTCGGAGGCCACTACAAGAAGGTAAGATTTGCAAGAGTGAAAACAATGTATGCAAACTATCAATGGAGTCTTCCTAGTAAGATGAGAGTGATCATGTCAAATCCTTCACACCACATGTGAAAAACAAAAAAATAAACTTATGAGAATGGTTTTCATACCCTTATAGGACATGTTCAACACTATTTTTCATATAACTATGCAAATAAAGAGAAAACTTGAAGGCCATGGGGATGTGCAGGTAGAAAAGAGGAGAAAAACTTATTCGCAATATTTCATAGAGCACTAGAAACAAATACCCCAAATATTTCCATGTATTTTAAGTATATATGGATTTTTATTATCTACTAAAGTCACTTGATCCAACTCACCTCCTCCTATCCATACCATGCAAAGACCGGTTGACCATTTATGCTTGTGTAGGAGAGCAATGGAAAGATAGAATGGTTTTTTTTTCCATTTTTGAGCTTATAAAAGTTTCCCAAACATGTAAATAAGTTTATGTGACTTTAATATTCACTTTATAAGTCCTCTCATGTGTCAAAACTATTGCATAAGCCATACAACAATCGAAAACCATATGAAATTGCTTGATATTCTTGATTTCAATGTAGCACCAACATTTTTTAGTCTAAGACTACCAGCTATAACAATAATAAAACATATATTATGTTAAATTACACTTTGTAACACTTTTTCATTATGTAAAATTGTACAATTTCATTAAATGACTCAAAATGACCTTATGTGACATAAAATGACACTAAGGACTAAAAATGAATATGATCAAGGCTAAGGACATATTAAGTGACCTCATGTGGAACATGGTACACATTTTCCACCCTAGGATACCCATATATAATTTTTAAACTATATGGGGTTAACATAATTTGACTTGTGGTCAAATTAGTCAACATTTTTGACAATTTCTTAGGGGTGGCAAGCTAGCTATGCCAAAGATTAGTAGCCTACGCCTATCCATTAGGATATTGATTTACATTTACATTATATGTAAATTTAATTTCCTATAAAACCACACAAAATGAAATTAAAAACAAAACACTTAAGTAAACACACATGTGTTTCTAGGGAAAACACACACAACATAAGCGAAATACACACACCTATCATTATATTTACAAGACCTCAAACACTTGAAGTACAGATCACCATGATTCAAAAAAGCTAAAATTTGGTACCTCTTGGATCATTTATGCTGCAAGTAAATAATCTATCATGTTAAACATAATTATCAACAAACACTTTCTTATGTGGATGGTAAAAATACTTACCATCTTTAGCTCTTCTTCTATCTACGAGTCTGCTACTTCGAGATTTCAAGGATAATCATTTTTACCCTCCAAGAATCTTATTTTATCTTTTATCTTGATGTAATTATATCATGTTCACATGGCATTCCTCAAACTAAATCTTGAGGTCTCCAAATTTGCTTCAACATTGCTTTCTTCTAAAACATGATGTACTTGATGATTAGAAGCATCAAGCTTAGTTTCATTCTACTTCAACACATTTGAAAGTGATTAAAACTTAATTTGTGGTGTTTATTTCTCTTCATACATATGCATCTCTACCTTGTGTTCATTAGACTCCGCCATGGCTACAACCTCTTTGTCAATAGCTAGATACTCAACCTCATGCTTAACAAGACACTCTCCTTCCTACTTGTTAGTTTCCTTAATAACCTTATTATCAGATACACACTTATTATGAGGATAAGTATACTTACTCAACTACTCAAACTATAGAAATAAGGAATAGAACCTTTTCCATAGGTCATCCTCTTCTTCATGGCTATCATGTTCATGGACTCCTCCATCATATGCATGCAAAATGACATTGTTTTATTCATCATATTGATCTATCATGATTTGAAAAATATCATAATAATACATATGAATAAGGTAATCTCCATTAGTATCTTATATAAAATAATGTTTAATGCTTACTTCAGATTTCTCATATGCCCCCTCATGGATGATGTATGCGCCAAGATCATTTTACTCAAAATAAGTGTATAGATCGTGTTCATAGGTGTATACAACATACTTATCTAGGAAAAGGTCAGATATGGTCTCAATATTAGAGGATGATCCATCTTCCAAAACATAGTCCTCTTGATCATTGATTGTGCAATTGAGATTAAAGATTGTTTTTACATGGGGCTCAATATGAAACTTAACTATTGGTTGAGTTCTGATGGTTACCTTTGCTCCATACCTTGTCCTAAAGGCCAAGAAGGACCAATCAGCTGAGAGGTATCCTCCTATCTTGGATATGAAATCCATTGAGAGGTAGATATCAAAGTGGGTAGTCAAGTCAACCACTACTATGTCTTGAAGGATAGGGAATCTATGACAATCATGGAGGAAATTTTTCAAACCTTTAACTAGTTCCACTAACTTATGGTGGCCCATCAAGTTTTAGCATTCCCTTATTATATGGCTCATATTTTAGACCTAATTTATCTACTATAACCTTGGGCATCATTAAAGTACTAGCCCCACTATCCACTATGTAGTTGTGAATAAGTTTGTCTCCAACATTGAGATTGAGGTAGAAGGGTGGAGGATTTTAAGATTTGGAAGAGGGTTACACAATGTGATTAGGAGAATTTGTGAGGAAAACATTACCATGAATTTATTTTTGAGGGCTATCATGAATATTGGACAACTACTATTGAAGGAGCTCTTTTTGACTAGGCAAGTGAAGCATATCCCAAAGAGAGATACTAGTCTTAACACTCTTCAAATAATTAATAATCTTTAGAGTAGGAGTATTTACCTTTTATTTTATCCTTGAAGGAAAATAAGTGTTTAGATATTGAGACATTGGAACACTTTGATTCACCCTTCCAACATTCTAATTTGAGATAGATGTAGAAGTTGTAGGGACTATTATACTTGCAGTCACACCTTATTACCTTGTAGAATGGATATTTGAACTTGTATGAATATCATGGGCATCTCTTAAGTCCTTATTCTTTTATCTAGTATTGTCTGCAACTAAAGAATTCTAATTGAGAACATAGGTATCTTCAACTAGAAAGTTTTCAAGGTTCACTTTTTGGGGCTGCCATCTTTCATTTAATTACATGAAAAATTAATCTTATACTAACATCTAAGGAATGAATCCTCCTTGAGAAACCAAATATTGATCTCCACCTTCATTGGTATCCATGAACTATCCTTATTTCCATTTTTCTCCTTGGACCAAGTCACTATGCACCAGTATCATGGCTCTTGTGTTGGAGGTGGAAGTTGGATTATATGCATTGGCTAGCCTATTAAAGTTACTTTGCCCTTGACCTCTACCTTTACCATATTTTATAGGTGGAAACCTATTTACTTATTGAGGATAGGGTTATGGGTTTTGATGAAAACCATACAATAGATTTGGTTGCCTAGTTTGAGCCTCTAAGGATTTATATCTTATCTTCCAATCAATAACATCTTATGCTTCCTTATGGGTAGTTATATACTTGGTATTTACATTAGGGACTTGAGAAACACTTGGAGTAATAATAGACATATTGGGAAGTAGAGTCATGGAGACTTTTGGAGGTAATTTTCTAGCTTGTATTAGGCCATTCTCTACTCTAATAAAAATATCATATGTTTCAAGTAAGGTCTAACCACCCATAAACTACACCATTATGTCTATGTCAATACCAATAGCCCTTAGGTATGTAGGAAACACAAATATTGTAGGTGGTATTATGCGTGGAGGCAACCTATGCCAAGTCCTTTGGAAGCTCTCATTAAATTCATGCATAGTCTCCTTGGGGGATATTTTAATTACATTAAGATGGTGAATGAGTGATGTGTGATCACTTTTATCTTCAAACCTTTAGGTTAGAAATGATCCAAAATAATCCCAATTTGCGATACACCCTCCAAGAAATGTCTTATACCAGTCAATTTATTTCCATCTAAGGGACATGACAAGGAGTATAATGGAAATTTTGAACTTAATAACACTATTAAAGTTACACAAGTTTGAAATATCCCTAATATGCTCATTAAGAGTGACATGACCTTAACCATTGAATGTGGGAACATGTTTGGTAGCATTAGGGGTTATATCATCATATTCATTGAGGTGAATTAAATTTTCTATGTTAAAGGCTAAGAAGGCATGCTACCTATCCATTTTCTCCTCAAGTTCCTCTTCACTTTCTTGATCTTCTTGGCTTACAAATTCATCTTGTTATTCAAAGATCAAGATAGGTTGAGGGTGTTGAACTTTAAGAGGAAGTTCATGTTGAAGGAGAGGGTTTATGGCATTGAGATCTATATTAGTATATGACCTATTAAGGAACATGAATTATGAACACAAGAAATGATAAAAAATGGTCTACAACTAGATATTACCTTAAATGTAGTCATCAAATGCTGAGTAACACACCATATGCAACTGTGATGTTGTCAAGACCAACATTCACCTTGACAATATTTCTCTACGACAATGGTCCCATCAGGCATGCCAAAACTATTATCATGAAATATTTCACCATATATTTGATTATTCAATCCTACTCTAATATTTAGGCAACATTGGAATACCTCTAGGCCTTTGGGTTTCCTATGATAGAGGTAGACCTCTAAGTTTAAGGGTTAGCTCCCTATATTTTTATTTACTTTCTTATCACCTAAAATAACTATTTGCTTATGTGAAAAGAGATAGAATTAACATGGAAATGAAATACTATATTGATGTGATACACTAGAAATATCTCCACTAGACCATCATACAATTACACTAAGAGACATGGCTTACAACACTAGTCTTAAGATCTTGAATTGCTCTAGCATTAGTATTTAAAACATGGAGGTGATATGAATGAAACTAATCAAGTTAAGTGAACCAGAGGTTATATTTCAGACACCAAGGCTACTTGTACACTTGAAGATATTCAAACACACTAGCTACACTTTATGTGACCTGTTAGATTGAGAACTACTTGTACCAAACATGAAAAGATAAAGAGAAGGCAAGGATAGAGACTTATCACTAGCACTTCACTATACATCACTTCACATAATTAGACAAGAAAATCATGTAAATTCAAAACTAGATTGAAAATATTATTTTAAAGTCAAAGTATAACATCAAACTAGCAGGGCTTCACCATACTAGGTGTGGAATTGATTACAAAAGCCAAAATGGCTTGAATTTATAGAACATGTGAGAGGAGAGAGGAGAAGAGAATTTTAATGGTCATAATGACACATGTAAAGGCATGAAAACTATTTAAATTTAATGAGAAGTGGAGAATAGAGGTATAAAAGGTATTCTTGGAAAAATGTCCATCTAGAACATATAAACTCCTCAAACTAGCCTAGGGGACTTTTAACTACCTTATTAAAATTGCCTTCATGATTAAGCACCTTTTGGGTGATCAAAAATGAATTATGGAGAGTGGACACAAGTTTAATATCTTATGGGGGTTGTAAACATGTCATGAAAGTCATCAGGTGTGTCTCTAACTACTTGGCATCTTCTGGAAACTTGTACTGACCATCTACAATCATTCATTAGCCCTCTTTGATTTATTATTCACATTTATCACTAAAATATCCTTCAATTTATTAATTAAATTAGTGTAATAGGTGTTATGACATCTTTCTAAGACCTTTATACCTTTCACTCCAATAATTAGACCTTAAAAGGTCCCAAAAACTAACTTTTGATCCTCTTACTAGGCAACCACTCTTTATCTTCAATCTTTGCCAAAGACTACCTTAGATAAATGAGTTAATAGAATTTTTTCCATGCTAATATGTGGTTAGAAATTAATATTGAGAGTTATTATAGGTCCCAATTGACCCCTTCAATGTCTCTCACCTTTTCATCTTCTTCTATACCTACAAAATAATCACAAACTTACTAAAAACCCTATTTTGTACCCTACCCATACAATTAGGGTACTTACCAGTTGGGTGGGAAGGATCATGAGAGATTAATCCACAATTAAAAAACACTTTCCTTATAAAAATACTTCTTTTGAATGCATTTCCTTTCATGTTTTGTCCATCGGGTCAATACCAGGGTTTTTATCAAGTTTTGGTTTTTAGTGATAATTCATAAAACTTAGATGTTAAAACCTAAAAAAATCACTAATAAAAATTTATGGAACTCATTAAACCATACCTAACTCTTTGGGTCTCCATGCAATCAATTTGTATATATATGAGTGCTTGAAGTCGGCCTATCGAGCTCTAAAATATATTATGTGTGCCCTTATGATGGTTTCAAACCAATTTGACCATTATATGTTATTTTAATGCAAATAAGAGGTTATAAATCATCCTAATCCTCCTCATAAATATTATAAACTAGGTAGGAAGGTTAATTTGGTCTTATAAATGGAAATGAGCCTTATTAAGGCTTAGGCCTAGTCTAGGCATAATAGGCCTGACTGTTCTCCTTGAGCCTTTAAACACATGTGAATGTTTATACTAATTATGGGTGTTTTTTAATGCTAATTAACCTTTAATTAAACTTTTCACACCTTTATTAAATGTTTAAAGAGTCCCCATCACATTCCCTTATCACTACATGCCAAACCTATAGTCTTCACCTTGACTGGGAGTGCCCTTTATGTGAGACAAAATAAAAGGCATATCCCCTATTTATTTAGTTAAATTGAAGCTATGAAGGGATATAATATGTATTTAAGACCTTATATACCAAATTTAAAATCTAGATCATCTTTTTAGTGTCCCTAATACTTCAAATCTCTAAGATAGACTTATATGGTTTGACTATGTAGGGTCTAGAGAAACTCCAAGGTTGTGGTTGTAGGTTGGTGTTCCTACCCTATTTCCTTATCTGAGTATCATGTGATATGGTCATCACCATTATTATATTGGTCTAATTCATTTTTATTCATCATACACCCCAGATACCCTTCCAAACTACTGCATATACTTGTTTAGGCTAGTCTGCAAATTGTGCTGATTGTAGGTGTATTCACCATATGAAAATGAGGTTCATGTAGGTGAAAGTGTGTGTTTTATCCCTATGTTACATTCCTATATATTTATTTAATTTATCAAGATCATATTCATAATTTAACATATCTATATCATGCCTTAGGCTATGCCAACATCCAAATTATCTTTTCTCCTTGTACTATCAGTCTACAGTAAAACTATAGGTGATATTTTGAGAGCAAAAGAGACCCCTATAGGTGATTACCTATGTCAAACCATGATACCTAAACTCCCTCAATTTATCCTTGGATAACTAGTGTCATTATCACTCAAATGGGCTCATTTGTTTTGAAGGCCATTCTTTATTATTTCATGTTGCATCATAAGATTAATTAGGTTTCAAGAGTACTATAGATTATATTGAAAGTCTACAATAAGACTTTAATTGAGTTGGAAACCTATCTACATAATCCTTATTATGACCAAAAAGTAAATCTCTTAGATTAATACATTTCCCCTATGCTTGGAATACATGAGTTAAACCATAAGACCTATCCATTCCTCAATATAATCACCAAGATATGAGAAAATACCTTATTCAGAGAAAATAAGGTAACATGTCTCTCTATGCCACTTTCTCAAACTGAGGGCAAGGTTTTAGATCTATCTTCCACCTTATGACTTCACTATTACCACAATGTCCTCTTCTACATTCTTAATATTGATTTAAGGTCTCAATAATCTTCAATAACTTCATCTTATCATCTTTATACCTCTTTGGATTGCACGTAGGCCCCTCTTAGAGCTGCCTGCAGGTGATTTCCAGACTCCAAACTATGTATATTGAAGAATTTTTATTCATAACCCATCTTAAACCATTTTGGAAGGTTCAAAATTATTGTTTCCACTTTGAGGACCCTCTTTTCACCTTGAAATCTTCTTGTCTCCTTAGACAAGTGTGTTCAAGATTTATTTCACTTTTCTATAAGTGAATATTATAGGAATGTTAACTGTGCACATATGTTAGACATTACAATTCACATAGAACATTCTTTATACAAATAGCCTTCATTAAGGAAAACTAATCACCATTATCATATATTTAATTCAAGCTTTTCATCTTTATTCTAAAGCCACTACAAGAAGGTAAGATTTGCAAGAATGAAAATAGTGTATGTAAACTATCAATGGAGTCTTCCTAGCAAGATGAGAGTGACAATGTCAACTCATTCACACCACACATGCAAAACAAACAAATAACCTTATGATAAGGGTGTTCATTCCCTTCCATAACATGTAAAACACCTAGTTTTCATAGAAATATGCAAATAGAGAGAAAATTTGAAGGCCACAAGGATGTATAAGTATAAAAGAGGAATAAACCTTATTATCAATGGTTCATAGAGAAAAATCAACCAATCATCTAAATATTTACATAGATTTTAATTATAAAAGGATTCTCATCATATACCAAAGGCACTTGATCCAACTCACCTCCTCTTGTCTATACCATGCAAAGATCGGTTGACCATTTCTGCTTATGTAGGAGAGTGATGGAAAGACAATGGTTTTTTACCATTTTTGAGCTTGTAAAAGTTGCTCAAGAATGTAACTGAGATGAGGGGACTTGAAGAGTCACATTAGAAGTCTTCCCACATTCTAAAACTACTACATATTTCATACAACAATTGAAAACCATATGAAACTACTTGATCTTCTTGATTTCAATGTAGAATCTACATTTTTCAGTCCAAAACTACCACCTCTAACAATAATCTGACATATAGGATGTTAAATTACACTTTAAAACATTTTTCCTCTATGCTAAAACATATAAGTTCATTAAATGACTCAAAATGACCTTATATGACATAAAATCACATTAAGGACTAAAAATGAATATGATCAAGGCTAGGGACACATTAAATGACCTCATGTGGAACATGGTACACATTTTACAACCTAGGGGACCCCTATATAAGTTTTTAACTATAGAGGGTTGACCTAATTTGACTTGTGGTCAAATTTGTCAATAGGACCCTTATCAAAAAGCATTTGACAATATGAAATAATCATTTCTCCATCCACCCACCCTTCGTCCACCCTCTAATGATTATCCTTTAATATTGTATACCTCTTCCACACCCATATCAATTGGAGAAATGTTTTTCCAATAATATGATACCGAAATAGAGTATGCCATCTATTATATCAGTTGAGGTCTTGTTGACTATGAAAAATGTTATACAAAATTATAATGTGATTGCCTCATTATATACTTTGTAGCTGAAAAGCTCTATCATTATATGCTTTATCAAACCACTTATGTTATCAATCATTCAGATCCACTCCATCAATTTTTATCTAAAGACTTTATCCCTAGAGACAAAATTGGCAGGTGGATGGTTCGTATAATGGAATTTTATCTCTGCATTATCACACAAGAAGTTGTCAAAGGACAAATCATCGCTGCCCAACTTGTAATAGATCCAATACTTTTTATCGATCACCTTCAATATAGTTTCCCTAAAAATAATACTCTATATTGAAGTTCTTAATTAAGCTATCTCTCTCAAATATTACTTCCATAACTTCACTATTTATCGAAAAGCTAGTAATCAAGAAGATTCCTCTATCCTCCCAAATACTAATAAATCTAAATTAGTCATCGAAGAACAACCTAAAATTGATGTTGATTTACATGAAGACACTTGGACCCTTCATTTTGATAGTGCCAAATGCCTTCAAGGAGCTGGATCATGTTTTATACTCATTAGTACTCTTGGTAAAATTATTCTTTTGGCATTTCACCTTACATTTGATGTTACTAATAACATGGTAGAGTAAAAAGCATTAATCCTAGGCATGAGAGTAGGGCTCAACTTAGACATTGCATATTTTCACACTTTAGGTGACTCCCAACTCATTTTACAATAGATTAATGGTTATTATCAATTTAAAAGTGAAAATCTCATTGCTTACCATCAAATCACCATTGCCCTTACCAAAGAATTCACTCATTTTACCATCAATCCCATCCCTAGAGATCAAAACTCTATTGTTAACTCACTCACTTCTTCAGTATCCTTATTTCATCTACACCTTGTTATTAATAATTCTACATTTCTTATTCAAATAATAAATTCCCCATATTCCATTAAACTACAATATTCACTTATCTACCATATTGGGGTTGTCACCATTCAACAGAGCCCATGGTACAAAGACATTATTAATTCCTTAAGCATCAAACCTATCCTTTAAACATAAATTCTTATGAAAATACTAGAATTCATAAGGAAGATTTCAAATATGCCTTTATCTATAACATCTCTTATTATCACAACATTTAAGGTACCCTAATCTGTTATGTAATAAAAAAAGAAGTTTATCCTCTTATTAAATAAGCACATGGGGTCGTTTGTGGTGGTCATTATAACATTCATGATACAACATGCAAATGATTACATATGGGATACTTTTGGTATAATATTAAAATGGATGCCATCAAATTCACTAAAAAGTGTAGTCCTTACCAACTTTATAATGATCTAATCCATTCACCACTAGCCAAGCTCCAAACTATGGAATACCCTTGGCCATTCTCAATGTGGGGATTAGATCTCATAGGAAAACTACCTAGATCATAAGATGGGAATGTATTTATCATCATTACTACAAAATATTTTACCAAATGGGTCAAATCCATGCCTCTCATCAATGTCACTAGAACCACCATTTATAAATTCATCCTCAATTTATCATTTTGGAGTTCCTCATACTATGATTTCCAATAATGGTGGCAATTTCAAAAATAAATATGTGAAACAACTCTATGCTAAATTCAAAATCTCCCACAAATTTTACACACCTTAACATCCAAAATGAAATGGCTAAGTTTAGGTGACTAACAAAATTCTCAATAAAATCCTCCAAAATATAATTCATGAAACTCACATGAATTAGCATCTTCATTTATATCCCACTCTTTGGGCCTATTGCACTACCATTGGGGTAACACCATTTTCACTAGTCTATGGTTTTGAATTTATCCTACCATTAAAATTTGAGGTTACCTATTTCCATATATATATTCATGGTATCATACCTGATGAGAAATTATGAGAAGATTTCCTTCATGATATTGATATTTTTTATGAACACCATCTATCCACTCTATAACACAATCACCAATATAAATCTTGTATCGTCAAAAAACATAAAAAAGGGTTAAAGTCTACAATTTCAATATTTGGGATCTAGTCCTTAAATTATACTATACCCATGATAAATAAGGAAAATATTCCTAAAAATTCTGGGGCCCTTATTTAGAAAAAGACATATTTGGTCCTAGCACCTATCGCCTACAAACTAATGAAGGCCATATTTTTAAGGAGCCCACAAATGCATAATTTTTAAAGAAGTACTTTGATTAGATCTTTCCCTTCTTATCAAAATTTATATAATATATCCTAATAACACTTTTTTTAGGATATTTACATAGGTCTCACCTTTCGTAGTAGTTTTTCTTTCCATAAACCGTCATTCCTTATTTTGGTCCTAGGCTTCTCTTTCTCATGAGTAACATTGTAAAATTGTGGATATTACCCGATCTTCCTCATGAATTCCTTTTACTCACTTTAACTTTCATGTGTTTTGTTCACTCTATTGGGTTTATATTTTATGAGTTGTAGTGTAAGACCATGGATAGGACTAGGCCCTTCTGGTAAAATCAACATCTTTAATTCATTCAATATTCTTTTTCTATAATGTCAAGCAATGGTTACAAGTTTATGATCCTTTGTTCTCAGTTTTAGCTTTTGTTTCATTTTTTAGATAAAAGTTTCACAAAAACATATATTATTATGTTTCCCTACACTTTATAACATTCTTATGATAATTAATTACACTTACCTATCATTGTATACCTTTTTCACCCTTTATCACATTTTTTACGATTTGAAGTAATTCAAATTGTTTCATGTTTCATTCTCTTTGATTTCCTTTCCTTTCATTCCACTTTGGATAAACCAAGGTCTAAGTCAAGATAACACTTATATTTTAACTGAATTAACAAGATTGTTAGATACCATGCTCTCTAATTTCACTTTCTTAAGTAACCAAGTCCATTGTTTTCAAATGATAGTCATCTTTAGCACCCATGTTTGGTTCTATGAATCCATATGGTGGAGGAATAGAAAAATCCATAAAAATTTAAAATCCAAATCATTTGAAACAAAAATCAATGATCAAAATGCAACATACAAAGTCAAAATTCAAAATCACACTAAAATGTGTGATTAGCAGCACATCTCCTATCTCTAATAAAATCTCAAACTCCACAATTGGCTTCATGATAAAGCCGAGGTCCATTGGGGTGTGGTAGGATAGTAAATTGGGATAGAAGAATTTAAAAAAATTCTATGGTGATATCTACTTTCTCACACAAGTACCCAATATTCATAGTAGACTAATGGCTCTGTAAGGGGTCCTAAGGAATGGGGAAATTTTGTGGTAAGGTAGGTCTATTTTACTTTTCATGCATAAAGCCTTCATGAGGTGATATTCATACTTCATTTGATGAACTATGAATTGTGTGGCTAGGAGAAGTTATTTAGAGTCTTTAATGTTAAATGTCATCTTGTTTTGACAAACCTAATTTAAGTGTCTTGGCTTCAATAAAGATTTTTCTCTACCTTGATTTTTCCTTTGTTTTCCCCTCCACCCATTTCATTTCCCCCTTGACAGGGACGTGTGATTCTAAAATATGTTTTCCCACTTCTCTATTTCCTTTTCTTTACATCTTAAAACATGATATCACTACTTTTTTTTTCATTTTTATCTATCCTTAGAATAAAACATCATGTTTGAGTGGTTATGTATTACTTTATTTACACCATTGCTTCATATTTCTAGAATTGCCTTGGTTTATTTTTACCATTTTCCATTGTTTTACCTCCTTTTTTTAGACCCCTGCAACTATTTCTACCTTTTTAGTATTTTTTCCATTGTTGATTGAGGTTGGCTTCTTACTTCTCACTCACCAATGTTAATTTACCTTTCATGCACTTTTTCCATTTATGATTGAGCAAGGATTGTTACTTGTGACTCATCAATGTTGTTTTACCATTTGATTTCCCATTTTTGTTTAAGTAAGGATTGTTACTAATTTTAATGTTATGTTTGATTACCATTTTTTATATGTATCCTTGGTTTGACTTGGTTTGTTTGCCTTTCTTACTTAATGTTTACTTGTTTGAGTTTTTTGGTTATTTAGTAACCTTAGATTTTTGGTTACATGATTTAATCCA
The DNA here is from genome assembly GCA_037957365.1 of Torreya grandis. Classification (NCBI taxonomy): domain Eukaryota; kingdom Viridiplantae; phylum Streptophyta; class Pinopsida; order Cupressales; family Taxaceae; genus Torreya; species Torreya grandis. The sequence goes on along the minus strand of JARHVA010000320.1, from coordinate 284,598 downwards.
AAGTTTGACTTAGTCATTTGGTCCTAACTTGGCATTTATCACTCTATCTTACCAAATTTCTAAGTACATCTTATATATACGATGTCTATTATCTTGGATTTATTGTATATGTTTATTTTTTCTCTTTATTTTGGTATCCTTAGGTTTGTCCAAAGCAGTCTCTGCACCATCCATGATTAAAAATATAAACATAATAGACAACCATCAAATGATAAATTTAAGTCAAGGTATGCATACATTACTTTTACTTTTAGTCATTTACTTTCAGTTATTTTATGCTTTAAAATATTATAATTTTTTTATATTCAACATTGTGTGTTGCTATTTTCTTTCCTCAAAACACCATCCCCTGTTTCACTTGAGTGACATGTGATGAACTTCAAGTCAGGCATATGTATACACATAATATTTTCAAAATTTATCAATTATTTATGCTTTCTCTCTTGCAAGAACCTATCGAGTCTTAATCTCTCTAAGTGAATGCCTTAAAGGGTACATTGGGAAAGGGGTGGGAAGATCATTGGTACTTTGTAAGATTATTGTCACCTATACCAACACTTACTATCTACACAACCATATACTCAACACTTCCCTAAGCCTTATCTCTTCGTTTACACCCTTCTCTAACCATTTTCTACCTTCATTATCCCCTTCCTAATCCTAAAACCCTTTTTGATGGTTTACATTACACTATCAACCCCATCAACTCTATACTCAAATTGATAAAAACATATTAAGGGTTTAGGTTGGCCCCTAACTGACCTAGACCAAGACCTAATTTATTTTTATCAATAATGATATAGATTCAATTGGGTGAACCCTATAAAAAAATTTTATAAAAGTTTAGGGATATATTCATCTATATATACACATTCATTTTTCCATTTCTTGTAGAGAATAGAGTTAATTATTCATTTGTGCTTCTTTATAATCTGTTACTCTGCCATTCTACTTTAGGAGTTATAGCTTAGGGTTTATACTTGGAGAAGAATATTATATTTTGGAAAAGTCTTGGATGCTTTAGCATTTATTAATGATCCTTACAAACCAAAACAACCTCTTTTGAAGCACTTTTGGCTAAGGGAGAGATTGAGTGTCGATGGGTTTGTCTTCAAGGTAAGTATCTCTAACTTTACTCCTCTATTTTAGTAGATAGAAGTAGTATAAGTAATGGACTTTGAATATGGTTTTCTCTCCATGAATTAGGGTTTTACCTATACATAACCTAATTAGGATGATAATATTCATGTTTACTTTTATGTTTATTAACCCCCACTTTGTGCCACAAGCTTTGGTAAGAACTAGATTATATTTTAATTTAATTAGCATATACTTTGTGAATATGAAAACATAGGACCTAGATGGGATTATTTTATGGTGTTACTTGACTAGAGGATTTTGAACTCTGTCTAATTATGTTATTGTGGTAAGATATCTATTAATTAGGTCTAGAAGATCCATCTTGGTCATGAACCCAAATGCAACAACCCCACTATGTTTTACTAGAATAAGGTATTTTTTAATTAATTACACATATTCATCTAATAGATTTCACAAAAATAAATCTAAGTAATATTTAACTAAATTTATCATTTAGTTAGCTACATAAGGTTTATAGATAATCCATTTAGCTAATGATCACCATGGTAATGATAAAACAAATGATGTACAATGTTGAACAAACAATAAAGACTACATTTATTTCATTAAAGTAATAATATAATTTCAACCATGACTGATACACCATTACAGCCACTACTATAGATGTATAAATGAATAAATAGTATAGTATCAACAATAATAATGTCTCAATAATAATACAATGATATAAAGCTCTAAATAATATGAGTCTCCTTGACTCAAGTATCTATCTGTAATCTCAAGTGTAGTCTTTAGTGTAGTACTACTGCAGGGAGGGAGAGAATCATCTAAGTTATTTTCCACACTAACCATGTACCATCGATCCCTTGAACTATCTATCAAAAATGGAATGGCCCTCCCTTTATGGATGGGTAGATAATTTTGGTGTGGGAATCCAAAGTGACAAACTAGAACCCGTGTGTTATAAGATCACTAATAGATAATGTATATCATAAACAAATCTATTCTAACATGATATCATACAAATATGTAAACTATATCAAACACATGAAATGACAATTTTTAACTATAAACATCACTTTGGCCAAAGCCTTTTAAATAGTTAATAATCTCTAGGATTAGTTAATTTCATACACACCACACAATTGGATTACACCTCATCTTGTATTGATAGTGCTAATTAAGCTAGTGGAACTCATCTACTACTTATTTAGTGTCATAGATGTGAGATTTGGTTAATTATATAATAATATAAAAACCAATAGATTCAATTGGAATATTTCTTACTAGTTAATAATAAATATGTTAAGTATGAAAAATATCAAATGCATACATTTAATACATCAAATGTAATATAATTAATCTAATAATCATATTATTTATTACAGAATAATAAAAAGAATCACGAACAGTCCTCAATAGAAATATACCATCTAGGTAAGCTTCATATCTAGACTACAAGTTACTAAACAACAATAGGTAACTCAAATGTTATTTCATCCATCTAATAACATTAAATCATAGCTTAAAAACAACATACTAAATGTATGTTTAAATAAGCTCATTTTACCATACAAGATTAAAATGTCAAGTATTCCATTTCAAATACTTCATATATAAATGTTTTCCCAAAATAGTCATACACACTTAGAACTCAACCAAGATATTCAAAATACACCCATATATATATTTGATATATCATTCTATATTTTTAAGTAATTTATCAAGTGTGAATATATATATATATATATATATATATATATATATATTAGAACTAAGTCACAATATACATGTATACCATATATGTATATATTAAGCATATACTCAATTATGTGTGATAAATGAACATATAATATAAATATTTAACTATATATGCATTGTAAATATGTTATACTCTATATGGACTTGGTATTTTCTCCATAATCTCATGATTATCACGTATATAATCGAATGCATATACTTATTTATCTAAGCAACAATCCCCCAAATTATAACTTAAGATAAGTGGAATGTTTCAATATCAAACTTAAATAACAACCATTACTAAAGTATGTAAAACACATCTAACACTTAATACATAAATGTATAATGACATATAGTAATCCACTGAAGATTGTCTTTCTCATTTTCCAACTAAGATTAAGTTATCTATCTATTTGTGATACCTATAAACATAGTATTCATTTGGTAATTTATAATCAACCATCTGTATCTTAACAGGGCACAATTTATTTAAGTACAAAAAAGTATCAACAAACATATAGTCATAAGTATAACCACATCCAATTGTATTATATTGAATTTATCCATGTTTTTATTTGGTAGAAAACAATAAAAAGAATAGTCTATACAAACTACAATCTTTTATTTAATTTTTTTGACACGCAGTCAGCTAGATGTATATATACAGTTTGGATTAAACTACTAACTAGGCCCCTCCAAACATAATTTATATAATCTTCAAACTCACTTAAATCCCAAGGTAGTTATATATATATATATATATATATATATATAACCTTTATTGAATTTTCATATATATTGATATATATGTATATAAATTGATATGAATATGTAACCTAGGTCATTAAAATATTATAAGGTGCATATACATATCCCTTTATATACATATATTTATCTATATTTTAGATAAACAATTTAAATAAAATAAAACAATTTCATTCTATTTTACCTAACATCCAAAATACATAGTCAAACCCTACCTAGGGTTATAAAATTATAAATTGATATAAAAATACTTTTTCCTTTGACTATTAAAAATAAAAGCTTTAAAAATTATTTTACCAAGTATGAGTTAAACCCTCAAATTTTCAGCCATCTTACCCTATACAGGCTCAAATCTATATCAAGGTATTAATGTATGTATAACTAACTAGTTTTTCATCTAAAACTAAGTCCAAGACATTCCATAGTCTAGGTATAAATACCCATTTAATGAAATAATTATACTATGAATTTAAAGGGTTTAAAATTTTGAAACAAGTATTAACATAGAGATTTCAAAGTATTAATACTAACATGGTGAAAAACATACCTTCCTATCCATTCCACTTAGGGTTTTTTTGGGTTACATGTAGGGTTATATAGATGGTTGAGCCATCCACATGGCCCTACATTTAGCCCATTTATTATAATTTCATTTTAACTAAAACTATTTAACCCTTAAATTCATTACTAGAATTAATCCAACTTAACAAAAAAGAATTTTAAGAACACCACCAACCTAGAAGAGAGTTTTATATGCCAAATAATTGAGTCTATATTCTCTTCTTAGCTTGAATCACCCTTATTTATCTTCTAACTATTGTGTCCTTAAATTTCATCCACCCACAAGCCTCTTTCCCCTTTCTTTTATTCTCTTTCATGCCCATATATTCCCCAAAAAATTTTGGCCACACTTATATCTTAGTATATACATGCAAATGAGGAGCTAATTGAACTAATAATCCACCATATTTTCCTCATGTAGATGACCCCAAAATCCAAATGATGGTTTTGTTAAATAATTTTTATCCCAAGTCAAAGATAGATTATAAAACCTAATCCTCTTGAACCTTCCCAATTAACAATAATATAAGCACACTAATTCTACCTAACATGTACCAATCTTATTGAAGCACACTTTCCCACCTGTGATAATTTTAAATTTAGTAATTACTATAGGGGGCCTGAGGGGACCCCTGGATCCTCTTCCCTCTCCTCTTCGGTATGGTCTAGCATTTCGAATATCATGAGTGGCCATTCCAAGCTTGTGACTTAGGGAGACACATCAATTCCCAATGCTTGGAAGAATGTCCTCTTTAGGGACAAAATTGTGAAAGTTAGAAAGTTGGCCCACTACTTTTAGAGTTAGTGGATGGTTTCCTTAATCTCCCTAATCTAATGGTGGAAAAAATATCTATTTAAAGGATCACACTCTTGTGGGGAAGTTTTTTGAATTCAGACCAAATATTAATTTGGTGAGAAGATGGGTCACCACTAAATGGAAAGTGAAAGGCAGTGTCTTAGTGAGTGCCATGGCTGAGGGGATGTTCTTATTAAATTTTATGATTAGTGAATATCTCTCCCAATTCTTGGTGGGGGGTCCATGGATGTATGGAATGCACAACTTTTCTCTTTGCAAATGGAAACTAGGGTTTGATGTTGCTACTGATCAAAACAAAGTAGCCCTAGTTTGGGTGAGGCTTCCAAGTCTCCCATTATAATATTGGGATAAGGAAGTCATCACTTGGATAGCAAATATATTTCATCATTTCATTACTCTAGAAAATACCACCAAGAATAAATCTAGGTTAGTATTCACTCATTTCTATGCTAGTGTTGACATTAATAAAAATCTACATAATTTTATCATGCTAGAGTCAAAATTAGGGAAATGGACACAACTGATTCAATATGAAAATGCTAAGGTTTTATATCAAAATTATAATAGGAAAAAACACCTCTTTACGCAATGTAAAGCAAATAAAAATAATTCCATTATGTCACATAGTCAAACCGATAGAGAAGAAAAGGATTATCCTTTTAAAAAAGACATCTTAAACATCATTAGTACTCCTCAGAAGGAGAAAATTGGTAGTGAAAAGGAAGAATATATAGGATTATCGAATGATATAGAGAAAGATCATGATATTTCCAAGTCTAGGATAGAACCTCTTAAAACCCCAGACATCAAACTTGGGTTAAAGAAACTTATAACTATCCAGTTATAAATAAATAACCCCTCTTTAGAAAACTTAGAGGAGGGAGAGATTCATCAAGATATCAAAATAGTGATGATCTGATTTTAGGAAGGTCTGAGTTATCTAATATTGATAATGGTGGTAATCACATCCATAAAGGAACTACAAGCTAGACTAAAAGGGAAGATTCACTTCACCAAGAAATAAATCCCTTAATATAACCCCAAGAGGAGGGCCCAACAATAATGATAAGGACTTAGATTCTGAAGGTTGGACCACTACTAAGAAGGACAAAGGTCAAGGAAGGAAAACTACTGATGTGGGTATTGCATCCAAAAATGGAAGACCTACCCTATGAGAAACTATACAAAAGGATGTAAATAAGGACATTGCCATGGGAAATTAAAGGACTCTAGAGATCAGCTCCAGAAAAGTCTAAAGAAAATGAAGATCTTGTCTTGAAACATCAGAGGGATTAATAGCCCTCAAAATCAGTTCCTTATCAAGAACTGCATTTATGATAATAAAATTGATATCCTTTTACTGAAATAAGTCAAGATGAAAATTAAAGGATTTTATCTTATTGCCAAAGAATTATGGAATAATTTTGAGTATTGTATAAGTTATGCCTTAGGAGCTTCAGAAGGTATTGTCACTATGTGGAATAGTAATGTTGTGAAAGGAAATCTTATATCTAGATGTAAGAATAGTCTAAGTATTAAGATGGAAAATCATAATAAGTATTTTAATCTAATAAATATTTATGCTCCTAACCAAATAAATACAATAAAGGACTTATGGGGTATACTTTCCAACAAGATTAAAAGCAACATGGAGGATTATTGGATACTTGCTGGGGATTTTAACTCACCATTCTATCCTTAAAAAAAAATTGGCATTATTTTAGAATACATTGATAGTATGAGTGACTTAGATAAGTTTCTCAATCACATGGGTCTTATGGATCTTTATCTTCAAGTACAATGATTTACTTGGTGTAATAGAAGGAGAGGTGAGAATTTAATACAAGTCAGACTTGACAGGGTGCTAGATTCCCCCAATTGGGATTACACTAGTGATTATAACTTGGAAGCTCTCCTTAGGATTGACTCTGAACACAACTCTCTCCTTTTATCTTGGAAGGATAGGGAAAATAAGGGTACCTTCCCTTTCAAGTTTTAATGCATGTGGATCCAACACCCTGGATTCAAAGACCAACTGGCCAGCTAGTGGAACATCATTATTCAAGTTTCCCCCATGTATAGGCTAGTGTATAAATTAAATAAAATTAAAAATAAAGTCAACAGTTGGAATGGATACACTTTTGAAAACACTTTCGAGAATAAAATGAGGATATCCACCAATATTACTAACATTATATAGTATATGGCTAATGGAGACATCAATAATGATTTGGTGAAGCATGATGACTCTTTAATAAAAGAATGGAGTAACTTGTTGAAAAAGGAGAAAATATTTTGGAAGCAAAAATATAGAGTTAAATTGATTAAGGAAGGGAATAAGAACACTAAATTTTTCCATCAATCTACTATGAAGCATAAGGAGAGAAATAGTATAAATAAATTGATGAACGATAATGGAACTTTGATCCAGTCAGATATTCAAATAGGATAGGTGGATATCAACTATTTTTATAATTTCCTTGCATCTCAAGATAGAATGGAATAACAAGATTTAATCAATATTATTCCTAATCAACTAAAGGATGAAGATAATAAATCCCTAATAAAACCTATTATATAAGAGGAGGTTAAAGCTTGCCTCTTTTTGATGGCAACTTATAAGGCCCTAGGTCCAAATGGTTTCCCTCTGGTCTTCTTCCAAGAATTATGGGAAATCATGGGGCATGATGTGACTAAGGTGGCATCAAATTTATTTAAGTCTATAAATATGTTAAAATATTTGAACCACACCTTTATAGCACTATTTCTTAAGAAATTGGATCCTATTTTTATGGGGGACTTCAAGCCCATTAGCCTTTGTAACACTATTTACAATGTATTTTCTAAAATTTTGGTTTGTAGATTATAGCCAATTTTGGATTGTTTAATTAGTAAAATCCAAAATGGTTTTGTTTTATGTAGAATTTTTTTGGATGTTGCTATACCCACTCATGAATACATTCATTCTATAGAGATAAAGAAATTACCTAAGTTTGTCTTCAAACTGGATATCTATAAGGCTTATGATAGAGTGGATTAGAACTTTCTATTTAGAATACTTGAGAAAATGGGATTCCAGGATAGAGTCATGTGGCTCTTCAAAACTTGTGTCACTATTATCAAGTACTCTATCCTCATAAATGGGGTTTATAGGGATTCTTTAACGTAGAAAGGGGTCTTAGGAAAGGTGACCCATTGTCCCCCTATCTATTCATTCTCATGGTGGAGGTTATTAGCATAAGTTTCATGAAGATATTGAGATCTTAGGAAATCAAAGGTATTAAACCTGCTACAATAATGGATCCTAATGCCATTCAATAATTTATTTATGACACTATCCTATTTGGAGTGGCCTCAATGGTGGAAGCTAGGAAATGCATGAAATTTCCCAAGGATTATGAGGATGCTTCAGGATAATGTATCAACTTTGATAAGACCCTGATCTACTTTTTCAACATATCTTTAGACCTTCAATAGAAAATCTTGAGGATACTTTGTTATTCAAGTGGTGAGATCCTAGGACCATATCTAGTCCTACCCTTAGTGGTTAAATATGTTTCCCCCTTATACTAGAATTATATCCTTGAAAGAATTCAAAAGAAGTTGGCAAGATGGAAATGAAAATTATTGAGTCAAGCTAGAAAATATCAACTTTTGAATGCCTCCCTTCATGGAATTCCTATTTATTTCCTTTCCCTTTTCAAAATCCCAAAATATATTGTATAAAAAAATTGAAATAATTTAAAATAATTTTTTATGGACTGGGGTGGAGGAGAAAAAAATGGCCCTCATCAGCTAGGATAAAGTTTACAAACCCAAGTTGAAAGGATGACTGGGAATCAAGAAAATTCATCTAATCAACAAATCCCTCTTGGCTAAAATAGGTTAATATTTCATTAGTTGTAACAAGGATTGGATTAGTATTATGAGAGATAAGTACTTATCAAACAACAATCCTGAAGATTTCCTTCATAATCAAGGTATCCCTAGAGGATCGATGATTTAGAATAATGTATTGAAAAGAAAAACCCTTCTACAATAGGGTATTAAGTGGAAACTAGGGGATGGTATAAACATAAAATTTTGGGAGGATTTTTGGCTAAAATACATTCCTCTTAATATGATACATAACTTCCAAAGACTAGTAGACAAATCCATTACACACTTTGGGAGATTAGCAGTTGATTATATTCTGCCTAGTAATAATGACTAGAAATAACTATCAGACTACTATCAGGATAATAATGATCTTTTCCCAATAGCCAAGGAATTAAAAGTCCTACTCTGAAACTATAGAATTCCTATATTACCCTTCAGGGATAAACTACTTTGGGCCTAGAATAAAATGGGAGTTTTTATAGTCAGATCTCAGCTTATAATCTACTCCTTGAGTTCAATGAGGACTCAAACTTCTGGGGAAAGGTTTGGAATCACAACATTATTCCTAAAATCAATCATTATTGGTGGATTTCCACTCATAAAAACATTCTTATTATATATTATGTCTATCTCAAATGCTTTCAAATTCCTAACCATTGTATTTTATGTAAAGAAGAAGAAAAATTAGTTTCCTACCTCTTATTGAATTGTGAATTCTCTTGGGAGGTTTGGAGCATGGCTTTGCATAATCTAGGTGTATACCAAAGCATGAACCATGACCTTTCAAATGTCATTAGAGGCTAATTTTCCCCCTTTTCTCACCCTTTATACAAAGAGATATGGGCATAAATTCCCCCCATCCTGACTTGGGAAATCTAGGAAATCTAGAAGGAGCATAATAATAACATATTTAGAGACAAAGAAAAAGATCCCAAGGAGGTTTTTCATATATTTTATAAATTAATCCAAGAAAATATTTCTTGCAACATTTTGAAAACAATAAAATTTCCTCCTAATAATTTGGAAGAAAGTATAGTCAATTGGTGGAGCATCCCAGTCCACACTTGTAGAACTAATAATTTTAAGAGGATTGTTCATGCTTCTACTATATGGACTCCCCCTTCTATGGGTTAGATGAAGCTCATTTTTGATGGGGATACTAAAGGAAACTTAGGTAAATCAAGGGGGGGAGGATTACTAAGATCCGATAAGGGAGAGCTTATTGCAGCTTATACTGGTGGGTTCGGAGAAAACTCTAATAATGTTGTTGAAGTGATGGCCCTTCTTTGGGATCTCAAGGTGGATCTTGTCATTGAAATGAAAAATATGTCAATTGAAGGGGATTATAAACTTATTATTGATGTTGTTAAAGATAAAGAAAAAGTGGGATGGAATATTGATGATATTATATAAGACATAAGGAAACTCCTTCTTGGTTTTGAGGGAGTTGAAGTAAATCATATTTACAGAGAAGGTAACAAAGTAGAAGATGCAATGGCTAATTTATGAAGCAATATTTTACCTCTTAGATGTTGGAGGAACCTAAACAATCTGCCAACCAATGTTAGAGATCACCTCCAATTCGAGGTCCAACCCTATTCAAATCAATGACCTTTGTAAAACATTATTGGTTAGAATATATTTTAAAATATATTATAATTTGGGGACTCATGATATACAGCTTCCACTTGGAAGGGAGAATAAGAGTAGTCATCATCATGAAAAATATGATTCAAGAATACACTTTTAATGATGGGAAATGCCACCTTAGCAAAAAATATTTTGGTGAAAGCCTGAGGCATCTACTTGGATATCACATGAGGTAGCTCTAATTCCTAGATGTGCAATTTCCAACTACTAATCTACATAAGCTACATTAATTCAGTAAATTATTACTTTATTTTTATGAATAATCTCAGGGGTTTGAGAGGAAATAAGTGTTGGTTAAATGAATATAACCATACCTTCATTTTGAGAAACTTCTACATATTTTTGCATTGGGTTTTGGAAATTACTTTGAGCAATTCTCTCTTTAACTCTAGGAAGAGCTCAACTATGAGAGGGGATAAAGTTAGAATAGTGCCATAGTCCTATGTTGAGTTTAAATAAGATGCTATGTTATGGAACATCTTCTACGAAGGAGGTATTTTTCCCTTCCTATAATGCCTCAATAAATTTAATGAAAATCTTTCAACCTAATTTGTTACTTCTTGGGATGGAAATCTCAAGGTTTGAATCAGAGGCATCCAACTCAAAATTAGTGAAGATATGATTGCTAAATCCATAGGTTTGTATTGTAAAGGCTAAAGACTAAAGAAGCTAACCAAAATATAGGACCTAGGAGGGAATGAGAAAATTCTTTAAGGAAGGTGAGTTGTCAATTTGGCTACAAGGAGGTTTTGACGAGGAAATCCTAGTCTATCCTTAAGATAAGGTTTGTTTTCTCATTATGAATATATATTACTTTAGAAGGTAGATTTAAATGTTATTATCATTATCACTTTGCTTTGTTAAACCATTTTTACCATAAGTTATTGGTGAATTTTATATATTACCTATTGTCTTCTCTTGATTCCTCTGTTAAAGTTTCAAAGAGTGAATTTGAAATCAACCCTATAGTCATAGCTATCCCTCTCCATTAAGGCTTAATATTTCATCTCTATCATTTCCATCTAGAGCTTTGCCCACTAAAACCCATTATTTCTCACTTCATTTATGAGGCCCATGATAGTGATTGGGAGGACAATATTCCTTTGAGTGTTAAATTTAGTTCCCAACTTGAAATCAAGGCCTCTAACCCCACCCTAAAAGATTATTTGGGCCCATAGGACCTCCCTAAAAACCAAAGAAGCAAGGCAAATTGAATGTGGATAAGGAGAAATTGTATCACTAAGAGCAAGGGGAAGAGAATGTTCATAAAGATTTTGGTTTTGAGAATATGGAAAGCACTGGTAGAAGGTAGATCATCCAAATATCTAGTAGATTGGCTAGAGGTAAGACCCCTATTTTGAAAATTATTGACTACTCCTTAGCTTCTGATCCTAAGGATGGAGTTAAAATCTTAAAGGTCAATTCTACCCTAGATCAAAGGGGAGAAAAGGAGAACACTAGCCACTTTGAGGAGTTAAAAAAATAGTACTATGACTCTGATAAGGAGGTTACAAAATACATGGATGCTCCTTTTGAGGAAGCCATAAATGATAATTATTCTCAAACCAGAAAGGAATTGGAAGAGGTCAAGAATAGATTAAATTTTCTCAAGAACAAGATGACATTTATAACCACTTGATGTATTAAAGTTGTTCACCATGCTCTAAAACCCTATCTTCCAAGTTGATTTGGGTGAGGATATGGTAATAAAAGGAAAGACTACCACCAAGGAGGAAATTATAGCTTTCCTCAAGGAAGACTGAGAAGATATGTTTAACTAGTTCTACTATTTTTTCTTATGTTTGGGCTTTTATTTCTATGTTCTTCTATTAGTGGGTAGTTTATTTGATGTGCTTCTACTATTTATGGCCTTTGGCTTGGTTCATTGCCCTTGTGGCTTTTTGTACTAGGTTTTTACCCCTTTATGCAACTTATTAATATCAAAAACAATAATATAATCCTTCATAATATGCATTCTCATTGATCCCAATAAATATCCATGCATTTGAATTTATAAAAGTCATCAACATTATAATCTCCATATGAATTCAACTAAACAACAAGTCCATTACACATTATAATTCCATATGAAAAGGTCGATATAGTATATTTATATTAAAATACCATTGGTCATATCAACAAGTCTTTCAAACATTATAAATATACAATGATATTGCAACTAATACAACCTTCGATATAATTCCTAACCACAATGCTCAAACTATGACTTCATCTTTCCTAGTAATAACATAATAATTATTTATTAATATGAATAATTCAACCTTAGTCTACATTAATATAATGATGTTTCCTTTTATCATTTAGAAATACAGCCACCTCTATTAACTTGGTATAAAATCATGTTTATTTCCTAAGCACAAGACTTAATAACAATATTTAATCAATAACATTAGTTTTATTAATGCTAACAAAGAAATTCTAGTTTATTAATGACTCAATACAGGTTATGCAACTATTATAAATGATAATAGTAACATTATAAGCATAAGTAATCACTTAACAACCAAATCAATCACAATGTTATAATCCATCTAATATCTACAGCTATGAATCCAAACTAAGTATTGTTTATAAATACATTAGCCACATCTAATAAAGTGGTAATTCAAGTAAAACATGTACAGATTCACTCATTCAACCAAGCAATAACATCATATAAGATAAGATACATATGACTACCAAATTAGTGAAATCAACATGAAAATAAAATAGTAAATAAGATCACAACAAACATATATAAAAAAAATTAAAACATACTACAACTATCTAACTCAATCAATGAACATAAAACATGCTAAAATATGGTGGTGTGTGCATGGGTTTCTAGTTTTTATCCTTTTCATCCCCCAATGCCTCCATCTACACCATCTTTTATGATGATGCCCTCCCTTATTCACACTCTGAGGGATGGATTTGTCCTACATCCACCTCACAATAATGACGTTATTTATCCTAAAACATAAATATATCCATAAAATACTATTGTATAAACTAATAAACATGATCATAATGTACAAAATATGAAATTAAAAATAACCCATAGCTAATTAATCATGTAAATTAAGCAACATATAACTATACCATAATCAACATATCACATAAATCTTAATCAAACAATAGTTAATCAATTAATAACGATAATAATCCATGGATCAAATAGGTTATTAATCTTAGAGAGAAATTGGGATATGACATTGAATATCTAATGTATCAATGATATAAAGTTTAAGTAGGATTTATCTTCTCTGAGATAGGATTGATTAATGGATTAGTTGCATTCCCCTTTGTATACAACACCTACAATTTATTTTGATAATGAAAACATGCATGTTTTATAACTTACTCAAATACACATGTGAATCATATTTTATATAAACTGGATATAAAAAAATCTTGTATATACTGAGCATAAATTAATTGATGTAAATGAATTACACATCATTCATAGGTCTTAATTTTTACTTTTATGAGAATGTATTAAATTAATAATTTTTGAATATATGATAACTGAGAAGAAGCATACTAATCAATGAATCCCATAAGAGCCTCATAATCAATATATATTATATCTACCATAGGAAGAATGGCCTATCACATATGGAAAGTGTCATGCCACTCTTAATGAATTGGTCTCAACTTGGGATCTAAAAATTGTTTTGATTTTGTACCATAAGGGACACTATCGTGATGATGATATGTAACATGTTTTGTATTCTATCTATTATCATGAACTATAGGACTATTTAGAACCCATCATGGAGTGTATGAAATATTAGTTAGTGATCTTTATGGAACACCCTTAGTGCCCTATAATATAAATGTAGGATGTATTAGTGTAGAGAGTGGTTCTATAGAATATTTGATAAAATGTTTATTGATTGGTTTTTAAAACATATGTATCATTGGAAATTTGGACACTTTTTTCTAAAATTTATAATTATGTTGAAACTTTTGAGGTTATTCAACTATGATATATTATATAGCAACAATGATATTTGGTGAAGGGGGTATTCAGATGGAATACTATGAACTATGATTACCTCATTAGCATAAATATACTTCAAACTTATATTTTTTATAGAGGTAACTATGTAAAGTTATTGAATCTAATTGCATCCCAATAGTATATCAAATAATCTCACATTAGATACTACTATAAACTTGGTGACCACATGTGCTAGACTAACCTCAAGTGGTAATGTAATATCACTAATAAAACTCTTAATATGGAAATTGAATCCATTAATTTTTAATGTTGTAAGAATTACATATTTATCTATGTATCCAAGATGATAGATAATTTTGATATTACACATATTTACACTTGAACCATTTTCAACCTTAACACTCTTTATAGGTTAGTGATCAATGTGAGCTTAAATAAACAAAGAATGCAAGTCAGAATCATCATCAACTATATCATGCTCTCAAAATGTGATGAATGGCTTGGATGGCATTGAAGTCTGATATATACTGATGATACTATTTTAAGGATGTCATGCCTTTGTATGAGGATGATAATAAGCTAATAGAGGGTGTGTATTATATGTGTAATGCATTCCTAATGTATCTACTATTTATGGAGTTATGTTCTTAGAAAAAGGATTACTAAATATATTCATGATTATAATTTCACTTGGTTGTGACTTTTACTATATGTAGAATTTCCCACATTAGTGATGTTTTCATCTATCAAATCCTAAATCTTATGTCATAAATTAATGCATCTATTTGTAGGATGCTTTGGTGTTTTATTAAAATTACAGAAGGCATTATGATCAAATCATTTTGGAAGAGGATTACTCACATTAACTATTATCATAGGATTTTAAAGTATTAGAACATGCTAAGGATGAGGATAACTAAGTTTTAGTTAAGTACATAGGATAGTGTAGAGAATTCATATTCAATGTGGGGAAAAAAATCATAACATAGATGAATTATTTTGCATTAGATAGGAATTAGGAACAACCAACACTTAATTAATATTTACAGAGCATTCAGAGTAAATTATATATAAATAAACAAACATTAACCATGAAATCGCATGTAAAGAACAAAATAAGAAACACAATAGGTAACCATAACTAAATAGTCTATATTGATCTCTTCAAAAGTAGAACTCTACTCTTCATACAAACATACATATATAGTCATTTATAGTCTTTGACTATTCACATTCTTCTCATACTTGGAACCAAAAGAGGAATCTATTTATATTCTAACATATTACAGTTCATGTAGGATAGGATAAAATATACATATAAATAAAAACTAAATACATAACACATAAATATCTGAATAATACCCTGTGTAGCTTTACTATCCAATTTGTTCTCCCAACACTTTCCTAGACTTAAAATGTTGTCTCATCTCAAGATAATATCATAGGATTAACTAAATTTACACATAAAGAGTAGAAGCTAAAAAGTTTTTAGACTAGTAAGATTCATAGTAATCATTCAAGGCATTATTTCTAGTTTTCACCTCTTGTGCACTACTTGTCCACCCTTTTGGGTTTTCAACTATCATACTAACCTAACACCCTTTTGGGGTTTCAATAGGCTGGTGTAACTAGGTGGCCACCTTTTATGGGTTTTCAACCATCCTAACCCCACTTGTTTTACTAGTCATTCTCAATACAAAATTTTCAAAATTTGTGCCTTGCATTGTAATTAGCTTGAAGGAGGTGGCATTGATGTGGATGATGACTAGCTAATAGGATCTTTGGCCATAGATTGTATATCCTTGCACTATGTGATGACTTATTGGAGCTCAGATGATAGCTTGTAGACTAGAATGTTGAGGATCTGAGAAAATTTGTTGTAAAATGGAGACATGTTAGTCTTGTATGTATGCCAATCAATCATAACTTCTTAGACCATGAACAGTAGGATGCAAAGTGGTGAGTGATAACTAATGAGTTATTTTAGGTAAAAGCCATCAATGATGCTTATGGATACCTTAGTATTGTTAAACCTCATTTGGATCTCTCCACTTAGCTGCTCTAGCTTGTATGCATGGTGTTGGGCTTGGATAATTATGAATAATTTGTGTAGAAGTTCACTCTACTAGTTGAGAATTTTATCATGCACATTGTCCCAGGAATTGAGCAAGTCCTAAAGAGATTTATCATTCTCATCTACTAAAGTGGTGTGACTACCCATGGTTGTCTTGTTATATATGGCTATTGTGAAATCTACACTTGAACTAACTAAAGAGGCATCAAGGTGATGCTTATAGTCTAGCAGACATTACGTGACCTATTATGCTTGTAGTGTTATAATGTCTAACATCCTATGGTACTCTTCATGTAAGGTGATCAATTTGACTACCTTAGTATTCATGTTTTGTCCAAATTTACCAACTACAAATATTTTTTGGGCTATGCACCATTCTTTAGTGATCTTAGAGACCAATATATTGAGCCTGTGGTGATCAAACATGGCTTAGTTCTTGATTACTTGAGTGACCAATTATGGGTAGGTAATCTAGATCATTTTTGTAGGTTCATGAATATGAGCCTTCAAATCCATAATATCCACCTTATATTAACTCATTTCTAGTTATAAGGAGGTAGCCTTTTACATAATGGATTCCTAAAAAATTGTTACACCCTCAAATTATTTCTTTAGGGGAAGCCTGGAGACATCTAAGGAAGCTTCGTACTTGATTGAGAGTGAAAACAATGTATTTGTAGAAGCTATAGGGTCTATTCATGGCATTAAGGAAAGTGGGAGTGATAAAGTGGTGCACCAAGAACCAAATATTAGGACATCCCAAATCCAAACACCTCCCAATGGTAACTCAGGTAGTTAAGGACCTATCAGTGTTGCATCTAGTCAGTCTTATTGTGATGGTTTCTCTACTTATGTTTGAGGCTACTCTAGTGCCTATTATTTCTATACTATGGCCTTTGTTTCGAGGTTAAGTTTTGAAACATTTTTAACCTACTTTATTTTTGTTTCCTCATCCTTTTTCTTCTTTTTCACTTCCTGCATAGTGTGTAGCTTTACCTATTCCTCCCAAGCCTTTGATTTATTTGCCTATTCTTCTGAATCTTTCTTATTTTGTTCTACTAGGGCCATAACTTTGGCTTGCTCTTGTGTAGCCTAGGCCTATATTTGTTCTTCAGCTTGAGCTTGAGCTTGAGCTTGTTGTTGTGGATATACATATGCCTATTATTGATGTAGGGCCTCATCTTCTTCCTCCTTTTTCTTTGTAGGTTTTTCTACTTGCTATTGTGCACACTTTGTAGCTTCTAGGGCCTATTTTTCTTGGTTTACTATATCCTATTTTTTTTTATCTTCTTCTACCTTCATTTAGGCAACAATATTATATTATTTTTTCTTCCTCGCTTTGTCTTCTTGTGCTTTTTAGACTACAACAACTACTTCTTGAGCCTTCTTGGCCACATCCATGGTATTTTGTCTATTAGCCTCTACATCCTTGGCCTTTTTTGTATCTTTGACTTATTCATCTTGTTGACTGCCTTGTTGTTGTTGTGCTTGTTCATTCTAATGATTATTTTCCTCCTTCCTCATTCATCATTCTGTTGTGTGAGTTACTTCTTCCCTTAAGGTCTATTTTTATACTTATATGGGTTACTCAGG
Organism: Torreya grandis; assembly: GCA_037957365.1. Classification (NCBI taxonomy): domain Eukaryota; kingdom Viridiplantae; phylum Streptophyta; class Pinopsida; order Cupressales; family Taxaceae; genus Torreya; species Torreya grandis. Next base: position 266,448 of record JARHVA010000320.1, on the reverse strand, counting down.
GGTGAGATCTTCAACCTCCTAGGCCTATGGTGATAATGGTGAATCACTTGGTCATACTTTCATGTTGGAAACCTATGCCTTCCTATGTTTGAGCATGAATAGTCTATATTTTGGTGGTGGTGAAGTGGAGGTAGGGGCAAATTGTGCTTCCTACATAATGGTTGGTCATCTAAAAATATGATCTTCAAGTGTAGGGGAAACCCTATCCTCTTTCCTTATTTAATGTATGTGCACAAGTGATTCAGGTGGGCTCTCTAAAAGGTGTAAAAATATGTCTTTGACTACAAATGTAAGAGTAGGTTGTGGATGGTAAAAGTTAATTCGATGCTACAACTTCTTTGCTTCTTCCTAGATGGTGTCAATAACTATGAATGGTGGTCAAGATAGAAATTCCACCCATAGTTTTATAGGAACCTACTTTCACACGTAAACCATGTGTATAGCCTTTCAGAAGAAGAATTCCTTCTCCTTTTCCTTATTGTAAAAATCTCTAGCCATGTCTACCACCATGACATGGTAGACTTCCTGCTCATTTGTGCCCATCTATAGAAAGTTACACGAGCTTGTGATCTAAGGCACCTTCAGATCATCTATCCAATTTGTTGTGTTGTATGTCTTTTGATTCAAAGGAGTTGATGCAAAATGATGTTCTACAAGAATATTGTACTTTCCCTTTTACTACTATGAGCTAGTATCTTTTACTAGTTATTATGTTATAGGGATGATTATGCTAAGTATAATAGTATACAATGAAATCACACAATGGGATGCAAAGGATTTTTATCTAGTGAATTCAACCTATGCCATGTCTATTATGATAAATAATGGGAAATATGTAAAGGGAGATCATGGTAACTCATGAATATTAATGAACACACATTTTAGGATCAAGGTGACAACTATGTGTTGACTTAGATAATGTATGATATCTAGTGGCACCCAAGGTTATGTTATAATCAACTTTAGACACTCCTTATACCATGATTTGAAATTTCCCTCATGTGTTATGGCTTCACACTCCTATGTCCAGATGATATTATGAAATTCCTACACCAATCAATAATCTATATTGGGATGCACTTTTCCCTCTTGGGATTGTTGGCCAATCTGGCCTACATATAAAAATTTGCCTAGATGGATCAATTTATGGAAGTCTTAGTATGGAGTGACAAGCTAAGTAGAGTTCCTAATTAAGTGGATAATCCATGATGAGGAATAATATCAAATATCACTTGTAAATATTTTGAAACACTTTATTTAAGCTTAAAGTGTAATATGTTGATCTTTGAAAAGAAAGTCTAGAAGTAGGTCTAGAGTTTCAAGAGAAAGGATCCAATAGGTTTCTATGGTGTTTATAGAATTTAGGGTGAATGGAGTAGGTTTTCATAAATCCTCAAAGGTTATTCAAATCTTTAATAGAATAAAAATTGACAAGATCAAGTCTAAAAGAACTAAACCATCACAACACATCATGTAAGAACATACAGGTCAGTCTGGTTGCACATTTGACAAATAAACTTGGGAAGTCAATCAAAATCAAAGGAGTACATGGACATGATGATTTTGGTCCCATAAAAATCATCTATAAATTTCATATCTTGATGGGTTCTTTATCTTGAGATACACACCTTTAAAGTTGAACTTGTAGAGTGGGATGTGCATGGGGACATCAAGTTAAAGTTGCACCATTTGGATTCAAATTTTCCCAAGGATGAATATGGAGCTGATAAGTGGTAAGATATTAGGAGGTCAAGTCAACATCTAACATCATGGGGGTGATTAATGAAGTCAATGGGTCCAAGCAGATCAATGGAGCATGTTTAAATGTACAAAAGTGGATCAACGGTAAGAGAGAGGTCAACAAGTTAGTGAATTTTGAGAATGAATAAGGAGATTAAAAGAATCATGACTACATTAAGTAATAGGTAAATCAATGGTACACATTTAAACCATGAAAAATAATATTTATGGTATACATAAGGTCAAAAAGACAATGTTTATAAGGATGAACATGAGGTTGTAATGTGGTACACGCATATTAACTAGATGGAACTAAATGCAAGCCCCATAAAATGAATATAGAGTAGATAAATGACACAATTTGGGAGGCCCAGATCAAGATCAATGACTGATATTAAAAGTCTAGGCTAAGAGACTTCAAATGGAGAACAAATACAATCTACGTCAAACCAGAGCAAATGTTTCAAAGGGTTATGCGATCACTAGAGTTCAGTCAAGCAGTGTTAAGAATAAGATGTAGTCATATAGTCAAGATTGTTAATAATGAAGCTTCGTCACCATTAAATATCTGATAGGACCTCTGGTCAATGATTTAGAACATGTTGATCCCATTATCTAAAAGTTGTAGGATTATTCCATGGCTTTGTTCATTGCTCTTTTATAAGGAAGATCCTCATGTGTAGTGACTTCTTAGTTCCCACAAGGTTTAAAGGAAAAATAGGTTTTTAAAACCTAATGTACTTTTGGAATGAAGCTACATAGCCTATAGGTTTTCTTTGACATGATAGCTATAGTAAAACTAATGAAATGGATTGTGTTTTAATCTATAATAAATCTATATTCAGGTTAGAATAGATGAAGCTATAAACAAGGTGTTGAAGAGTGCTTTATCCTTTGACATAGTCTTATCTTCAACAAGTAGGTACCTATGGCTGCCCAAAGTAGACATATTTATGACTCTATCAGGGTTAAATATATGAGAATTTTGTCCTTATAAGTCAGCCTAGTGGAAGATGGCATAAAATTCCAAGAGAAGGATTTGGGGATTGGAGATTATAGTTGGGGCATTTAATAAATTTTCAAGTTTTGAAATATATTCATAGAAAGATCATGACTCATCATCTTCAACAAAATCTTATATTTTAGTATGTTTCTCAGCCAATGAGAATATTTGGGGGCTATTGGGACAAGTGAAAGTTGATCTATCTATGATGGATTAATAATGATTGGATAAAATGTGTTTGAACATTCATTAAGGAATAGTGGTAGCTCATTTATGGATCTATGATTATGTGATTCCCCTCTCTCTCTCTTCCTCTCTTCCCTATATCTCTCATTATTTCACATTGGTAAAGGGCTCTCAAATTTTAGATATTAGTTAGAGACTTTTGAGAATCAAAAAAGGCTCTCATTTGATAAGGTTAAACCCTATCAAAAAATTTAAGAACTACCTCTTGATGTAATAAGATGATTTTTTACCTATCTCTTCCCTTTGACAAGTGCTTAGTAGTTTCATGTATGATGACCTTGTGAAGGAGATTCTTCCTAGGGCATTGTCCTTCTACTTGCCTCTTTTAAGGTGTTTTAAAGCTATTTGTAGGTCTAGATTCATTTTATTTTACCATAGATGAATGCTTAATATGAGTCTTAGAATTCCTCTTTGCTTCAATTATTTCATGGTGAGCCTATTTCATGAAATACTTATGCAATTAGTTGGTTTGTGATATTGTGTAAGATAACATTATCTTATGCTGATCTAGTGTGGGTTCAAGCATATGAGTGTCTCATTTAAATTTGTTGCATCACCTTGTTAGCTTTATTAGGAGACATATTTCCCCTTTTATAACCATTTTCCTAGCAATAACATTAGTTTAGGTGGTCCATCAAGAGGAATTTGGCCTTCTTTGGAGATTCAACCTCACTATAAGATACCCATAGCCTAAGGTTGTTCCCATTGTGTGGCTCAACTAGACAGAGCCTAAAGAACCCTCTTCAAGGGTGAAAATTGATGTCACAATAGTTTATAGCATGCTCGATGGGACTCACTTTCAAATAAGATTGGTCAAAGTTAAATTCTAGTTTGATCAATTTTTAGTAGTTATAGCTTTCATGCAACAACATCTAAAAACTCCAAAAGTAGATCCAACATTCTAGTAGTAGAGTAGTGACACATCTCATGCCAAAGGTGACTACAAGATCAGCTTATAGAGGTATTCCTTTTGAATTTATTTAATTTCCTTTAAACTTAGTGAAAAGTTTAAGATTTTCTAATAGACATCCATATAAAGGCAACTTTGTTCCTATATCAATTCTAAGGTCTACCCCTACAAGAAGATATTTGGTAGCCCCTTCTATTGCCATGATAACACCTAGATCTTTTCCCTTTGTGGATTTTAATGGCTAGATTCCTTTACACCTCCAATAATATGACCCTATTACAATAACAACTCTTAAAAGTGTCCCCTGTTTTATAGGTGACCAATCTACAACCCCTTTAGAACACCTCATGGACGTAGCTAATTTTCATAATATTCATAATGTAAATGAATAAAATGTAGCTATTAGGTTATTATCCATCTCTTTCAAGTGTAAATCCTTAGATTGGTATAAAATACTAACTTCCAACTCCATCACATCATGGGATCAATTGGGAGATGCATTATGTAAGAGATTTGAAGACAACAGTGACCATTTATCACTCACAAAGCAGTTAACCACAATCAAAAGAGCCCCTCATGAAATTATACAAGACTTTAACATAAGGTTTCAAAAGACATGGGACATGATTCCACTCTCTATTAGGCCTACTGAAATCTCTAAATAGTGACATTACAGTCATGATCCAGTCTATGGGGGGAAACATACTACCAAATGCATATGAGGTGGCAATCAGAGCAGAGAATTATCTAGTATAAGTTGGAAAGCTTACCCCTAGACCACCAAAACTTTTATTTCATAAGATATATCCACCTCGTATCTATATTCCTCCCCTTGTTTTCATTCTTCCCATGCTAACAATTGCTATTATACCTAAACCAAAGCAAGAAAAGGCTTCTACTAGTCAATTTAGTGACTCCCAAGAACACAAAAACTTTCAAGAGTTTCAGAGCATGTTACGATGATTGGGAAATGAATTGGTGAATGTGAAGAGGTAGTAAGATTTATTCAATAAGCCCTATCAAGTTCCATATCAAACTCAATAACAATCTTATCAAGAAAATATGCCACCTTATAAAGAAAATTTCCAAGGTCAAGGTCAAGGTCAAGGGTAGCCTAACTATGTTAAGTAAAATCATTATAATCCAAATACTACAAGCAACTCTAATACCCTAGTCCCTATATAAAACAATTTTACTCAAGAACTTGAAGGGAATAAACCTTGGAATTAGTCTTTTGGTCAATCTATTGTTACAAACACTAACCTCAATTAGGATTTCAATGATCAATGGTAGCAGGCTGCTAATTATGGGTACAAAGCTCTTATGGCTCAAAGTGCAAGAGTACCTAGGATGACAAAACCAAAAGAACCTCCACAAGATCAAGGGCCTAATGAAGAACGAAGACAATTTGATGCTACAATGGTAAATTTTGAGTAAGAAGAATGATATGCACTCAATCAATAGGCTAGCTCTATCCAAGTATACATTCCAGTGGCAACTAATACAAGGTTCAAAAGAAGGAACATGGATGGTAACTAGGAAGTAGTCAAAGATATTCCTACCCTTACTCCTTTACTATCAAATCTAAAGGAACCTATTGCTACTCCAAAGGTTTCAATTTCTCCAAACAAACAAAACCAAGGGACTACCTTTGTACCCAAAAAATCACAAGTTCAATGTATAGTTATGGCTCCCAAAGCACAAGAAAATGTTGGTGGTTTGCCCATAAACATTGTGGAACAAATGAAAAAGTCTAATATGAGTGTTCTAATGTGGGACATGTTGTCTATGCCCAGTCAATATTTCATATAAGCCACCATGTAAGGAAAATGTCATTCTCACTAATACAACCAAAGGACCAAATGAAAGGTAGTCAAGTAAGATGATCGAATCCCCTCCCTTGTATTTTATATGATCATTGGTGACTCCTTGGTTCAAAATTACATGGTAGATAGTGGAGCAAGTACCTCATTAATGCCTAAATCTATATCAAATCAACTTGGTTTGAAGTATAAACCCCAATCTAAGGGAGTCTTATAACTTGATGGATCTTGTAGCAGACCAACTAGCATCATCAAAGGTCTCAACTTGACCTTGCATGCTTGTCCTCGTGTCTCAATAGCTTAATATGTGTTGATTCTAGATGTGCCTCCTTCTTTTGCATTATGTTTATGTAGAGAATTCACAATAAAAATTGGAGGTTATCTAATAATTGATTGGTTATAAATGGCATTTAAGACAAGATATAAGACCAAGGTATCCATCAAAGTTGATCTTATTGCATAATTATGCATATAACCTTATGATACATATAGGTTAAATATCAATTGTAACATTCTTGATGAGAATGAATTCATAGTTGGTCAAGAACTAAACACTCATCCTAAGGAGATATATTTTATGTTATGTTCTTATATGTTCTAATTCAGTTATTCTTGTAATGCAATTGAATATGAGGGCCTTATTCATGGACTTAAATGGGATAATAAGAGAGGAATTAAGTAGTTACAAGCATATGGGGATAGTGAATTGATTGTGAATTAGGTCAAAGGCTATAATATCACCAAGAATCCCTTAATAAAATCTTACAAACATAGAGTGTGGGACCTAATTGAGTACTTTAAGGGATTTAACATCCAAGTAATGCCAAAGAACCAAAACCAACATGTTGATACATTGGTAGCTGTGGGAGCTCAATTTAACCTCCCAAATGAATTGAAAAAAATCCAAAGTACATCCACATGTCAAAGTGGGAGTAAGACCATCAGTGCTAGATAATGAAGTTCATTGGTGTTTTTGAGAATGATAAATAGATTTCTTATTTTTTGTAGTAGGAAGCAAAATTTTCCTTAAATAAACCTTGATAGATTTCAACATTAGTATGAGGAGAAATTTTTTCAACTAAAATCCAACAAACTTCCTAAAGGTCTCGTCACCCTTGAAGGTCTCTTTTATGAAATAGATCATATGAGGAAAGATAAGGTAGTGATGTCAACCAATGAGGATAACTATGAAAGAGTTTTAATCCTTAAAGATAAATTCCTCAAGCTTGTAAAGTAAAGCACTAAGTCTAAAAAGCATGATTTCATAGAGCTTTGTAGATAATATCTAGACATCTTTGCTTTGGAATATAATGACTTGAAAGGATTTGATCCCAATTTATCCCAACATATTATAGAATTAGAGGTTAATTCCAAGCCTATCAAGTAAAAAAAAAATCATATCAACCCCAAAATTGGAGAGATTATAAGGAAAGAGTTGACTAAACTAATTGAATCTAGGATCATCTTTCCCATCAAGCACTTCTCATGGGTAACCAATTTGGTACCTATAAAGATGAAAAATGGGGAGATCATATTATGTGTGGATTTTATGGATCTAAATAGGGTCTCATTGAAATATCATTACCCCTTACCATCCATGGATCAACTCCTTCAGATAGTTGTTGGTTTAGAACATTTCTCTCTCTTAGATGGGTATTTAGGATACAACTAGGTGATTGTAAGAAAATAAGATCAATATAAGACTACCTTCACCATAAAGTGGGGCACATAAGCTTATTAGAAGATGAATTTTATCTTATCAAATGTTGGGTTAAACTTTCAAAGGGTAATGGACATGGATTTTCAAGGATTACTAAACTAGATGGTGCTGGTCTACTTGGATGACATCATAGTTTTCTCCAAGAAGGCTAGTGAGCACTTAGATCACCTAAGACTAATCTTTGAAAGATGTAAGGAATATGAGATCTCTTTGAATCCCAATAAGTGTGTGTTTTATATTCATGAAGGAAAACTTTTGGGTCACATTATCTCAAAGTAAGGATTAGCCATTGATCCTGATAGAATTAATGCCATCTTGGCATTATCTTTACCCAAGCACAATAAAGGACTTCAGAGCTTCCTTAGGAAAATAAAATTTGTGAGAAGGTTTATACTTGGTTTCGCAAACTTGGCCAACCCAATCACTGCCATGTTAAATAAGAACCAAGTGCTCACTTAGTCAAATGAAGGTAAAGCTATATTTGAAAGTATCAAGTAGGCCATTGCCCAAACACCCTCACTCATGAGTCTTGATTTCTCAAATTATTTCATATTTTATACCTTTGCCAATGTTGAAAATATAAAAGATATGGTGATGTAAAAGAATGGTGAAGGACTTGAGTAATTGATTCCTTTTTTCAGCTAAGGGCTTGAAGGATATGAGGTAAGGTATACTTTTATAGAAAAGTAAGTGCTTAAAGCTTTAAAAAGCCTAAAAAATTTTAGAACAATGCTTTCCAATAGTAGGATTCATCTTATGGTATCTCATCCTAGAGTTAGGGACTTCTTCCTTAACAAAAATTTGAATGAGAAGAGGCCTGGATGGATTACCAAAGTCATGGAGTATGACATGGAGATAAAAGACATTAAGCCAGTAAGAGGCAAAGGCTTATATGAGCACATGGTTGAGGACCTCCATGAAGATAAATAATTTGTTTTAGTGACACAAGATAACTCATGAATAGGTACAACTCCACCTCACACCCGTTGGTTCTAGGACATGACACATTTCTTAACAATAGGTGAGTGCCCTCAAAGATTGAATAGAGCAATGAAAATGTATTTTATAATTTATTCCATACCTTATACATTGATTAATGGGTATTTATTTACAAAATACCTCAATGGATTAATTATAATGTGCATAGATGATGATCAAGTAACAAAGCTTTTAGAGCAATTCCATGATGGGCCTTTAGGAAGACATTTTGTTCCAAGGACAATAGTAAAAAAAATGATGAGAGCTAGTTATTACTGGCCCATTGTTTCTACCTCAAATTTGCTTTTCAGACTTAAGAGAAAGAAGAAACTAAAAAGTAATGGACAAGGCTTGGGAAGTACCTGGACTAAAGATTGCGCACCGTAAATCTAGACGCTTGTGAGCACTCCTCTTTGGCTGTGGAGGAATGACACCTGCAAGAAAAAAGAAACTTGGACAAGAAAATGTTAGATGGATAGGCGGTGGGTTGTCAAGCAAAAGCTTGTTCCCGGAAGTGTAAAAACTTCCTTAAGGGAGGTCAACCCACTGTTTGATAAAGATAAATGACTGATAAAAAGATAGAATGCCAGAATATAGAAGTGACAAAGAAAGTAGAAAGGAAAGAAGAAAACAAAATGATTACCTGAAGGAGTTGTTGGGCTGATGACAGTCGCCGAGGTCAGAAATGTCGCCGGCGTCGGTTATCTGATCTGCCGGCGTCGGCTATCCTGCCGACGTCGGTTGGGGAAGTGACCGGCGTCGGTCGGGGTTGTGGCCTGTAGTCGGGTCTGAGTTGCTTTCTGGACTGTGGACGGGTCTGAGACTGAACGGGGACAAGTTTGGATGGACTGGGGAGTGGTCTGGTTCTGGTTGGGTGCCTGAAGCAAGGTCTTTTTGGCAGAGGGATGAGGAAGTTGTCTGTGATTGGATTAAAAGAAGGACAGGGAAGGGGAGGATACACAGAGGACAGGACCTGAGAAGGCTTTGCAGCCTCTCAGGGGGAAGAACAGAGGGAGTAGGAGACAATAGATAGAATAGATTACTGAAAACTAAATAAATGAAATAAAAAACTAGACTTTGCTTACCTTTTAGCTTGCTGAATGAAGAGTGGGAGAGCTGTTGTCAAAGCCACAAAAGACTTGTTTGCAAGAAGAGAATACCTGATCCAGAGCCTTTTCACCTGTTGTTGCTGTTGCACGAGGTCAAGATGGAGGAGAGACGAAAGCCAAAGCACCAAGAGAAGTTGTTTGCGAGCTCAAGGGTCCAGGGGCTGCAACAGATGCAGAAAGGGATAATGAAGGCTGTCGACGCTGGCAGTTTTGCCGACGTCGGCCGAATGGTCGCCGACGTCAGCGGTCGCAGGATGGGGATAGAGGCTAAAAATAGCCTCTGCACATTCTTGTACGCCGCCGGGCGAGGGGTCATGGGAAGAACGGTCACAAGGATGCCAAAATGGGCGTGGGGGGATATAATGAAGAGATTTGGCCTAATAAATGCTAGGGGGAAGATGGAGGGATTCAAGGGAGGATCCAAGGTGGCAAGGGTAGGGTGGAAAGGGGGCCACTTGATTAAAATACTTAAATTATTTTAATCATATGGAGGCCAAGGGTTAGGATAGGGGTTTGAGGTGGACAAGGGAGAGAACCAAGGTGCAGACACGTTTGCGGTGTCTACATTTGCCCCTTTTTGTCTTGTTGGTTGTTTTAGATGAACTGCAAGACAAAAATAGGAGTTGGTTGCCCCAGAAAAAGGATGAGGTGTTCCCCCCTCAAAGCGATAGTCGAGAGAAGGGAACCAAAGATCGAGTGTCGATTTGACAGAGAAATGGATAGAAGAGAGATAAGTGAAAACGCTGCCATAGTCGTGATTGCGCGTAGTCCACTTCACGAGAGGGTCAGGTCAAATTGTCGCATGTCGAGGGTCAAGGAGTGCCAAAATTGAAGTAACCGGGCCCCAGCATTTAGTCGTCTGCTGATCGGGTCACTCAATCTAAGCTGAAGCTCCAAATGGTCGTCGTGTCCCAGGTATCCAGGGCTCAGGAAGTGCTCCTAGAAACATGAAAAAGCCACAAGTAGTAGGGATCAACTGGCTCGTGATCCTATACTTGTGAAGGGTCAAAAATAGTCTGCGGACAATTCTGCTAACCAGTCGTGGAATAACACACACGCAAAAACAACCAAGGCAACATTGGCTTGGAAGTGGTCGAGGTCGAAGGAGATAGGCATGATCTCCAATGGTCATTGGTCAAGAGGATGGATGGACGAAAGGATGCGGCCAAGCTAACCCCAGAAGACCCCATGTCAACTGAGTGCTGCCTACATAGCCCCTGTCGTAGGGGCCTCAGGCCGATGTAGTTCTCCCTGAAAGGGAGGAAGGGTCAGAGGGATGGATTGGTCTTGGTCAAAGTCGATGATTGGTCTTGGTCAAAGGTCTTGGTCAAAGGTCTTTGTCAAAGGTTGACGAAGTTGGGCGTGATAAGAGTCAAAGAAGAGAAGGCTTGTCCATCATAGAGACGAACAAAAGGGGGTGGTCGAGCTAACCTCAGAAGATGTGGTATCTGAGTGCTGCCTACATAGCCCTGGTCATAGGGCCTCAGACCAATGTAGTTCGGATGAATTGAGAAGATTGGTTGATGATGAGATTGGTCAAGCATCGAAATGATGAGGCTAAGATGAGGATAAAAGGATGCTACAGATGGTGTATTCTGTAGAATTGATCGAGAGTCTTTCATCTCTAGCAAGTTTCCATAGTCGCGATGGATGTATGCTAAAAATGAATGGAGGGTCTATTTATGCTTCAGCAAGTATTGGTTTATGCTTAACATAAATTGGGTCAGGTCGGTAGTTTCCATGTGTATTGGTGTCCATAGAAACTATGTGAAATGGTCTAGGGTGACCCCTGATGTCATGGCAAAAGTGTCGAGGTTGGTGTCAGCTGAAAATGATGAAAATGGCTGGGTTTGAGATGAGTCGACAATTGATGTGGTTAAATGTGACCAAAGTGTAGAGAAAAGGTGAAAGGCAAATCGCTCTTTCATTGACAAGGACCAGAAAGGAAGCATAGATAGGGGTTATAAGAACAAAAAGCCCCGTTCATGCATTACGTCGTTGACCAATGTTGAGTTAGAACGGTAATCGAATCACTTTGACATTAAAGTGAGCTCGAAGTCCCTTGAGCAGGTGATAGGAGGAGGATAGGGTAACCCATTTAAGAGCAGGAATAACCTTGCCCCTTTTATAGGAGACCCTGAGACAACTACAAGCCAATGTCCGTGACTCGTTTTTTTTTTTTTTTTTTGGCGCAGGCTGATCGATGCGGGAAGCCTTCATAGAGATGTCATTTGATGTAATGGTCATGTTGCGAAGCTGATCGATGTGGGAAGCTTCTAAGAAAAGTGCTGTTTATTGCCAGATTAGTCATAGCCATCCTTCGAGGGAGTGGTCTATATTTTTGCTTGAAATATGTTTGATAAGTTGGCCTAGCTGTCCTTCAAGGGATCAGTCTAGTAATATAGCAATGATAGTACAGCTGTCCTTCGAGAGATCAGTCTATCTTTTTGATTTGACTTGATTTAGTGACCATGGATATGTTTTGACATCTTGATTTGTATATATGATAAAAATAAGAGTCACAGACAAGACTGTAGAAGCTCAAGGACGCCCCTTTTATTAGGACAAAGCATCCCTGCATCATAAAAGGGTTGTAGAGGACTTGTTAAAGGGGAATAGGGTTGAAAGGAATGAGGATTAAGAGGATGAGGATTGCTCAAGGGACGAGCTCAAGTTACGTGTCAAGTAGATGAGTACTCGACTAGCAGAAGAATGGTCGAAGATGCAACACATTAAGAGGCTCAGGTTCTGGCCGTCCGTCGAGGGAAGACAGACGATAAGTCCCTGACCCATACTTGTGCGTGATGATAAAAGGTCCAAGCCAATTGGGGGCGAATTTGCCTCGTTTACTTCGCTCCATATTGGTCACGTGCTGATTCTCTTTGAGGATAAGGTCTCCGATGTTGAAATCTCGTTCTCGCAGATTTTTGTCGTAGGCCCGCTTTATGCGACTTTGGTAGACATGGAGATGATTAAGGGCAGCCAGACGGTGCTCGTCGAGTAACTCAAGTTGAGCTAGGAGATCTTGATGAAAGTCGTCGTTGGAGAGAATGTCATGCAGGGAGATGTGGAGAGACAGGATCTGTACTTCGAGAGGTAAGACAGCCTCTGTTTCGTACATGAGAGAAAAGGGAGTAGCACCCGTAGAGGTTCGGATGCTAGTGCGGTAGGCCCACAAAGCGAAGGGAATATGAACGTGCCAATCCCTTCCTGTATCGTCGACCACCTTCATGAGAATTTTGGTGAGAATTTTGTTGGAAGCCTCGGCCTGCCCATTTGCTTGTGGGTAGTAAAGCGAAGAAAAGCTGAGTTTGATGCCAAATGAGTCGCATAGTTTTTGGACAGTCTTGTTTTTGAAGGACTTGCCATTGTCGGTGATGATTTTGTGAGGGACACCGAAACGATAGATGATGTGGCTGCTGATGAAGTTGACAATTTTGTCGGCTTTTGTGGAGACAAGAGGAATAGCTTCCACCCACTTGGTGAAATACTCAGTGGCAGTGATGATGGACTGATGACGAAGAGACGAGTGAGGGTTGATCTCACCGATGAGATCCAAGCCCCACTGAGAGAAAGGCCAAAAATCCTGAGCGACTTCCAAGGTGTGGCTGGGGAGATGAAGCAGGTTAGAGTGCTACTGACACTTGATGCAACGCCGAACATAATCGCTACAGTCTTGATGAAGGGTGGGCCAATAATAACCCAGGTGAAGGATGCGCTTGGCAACCGAGTTTCCACTGAAGTGCCCACCACAAATCCCATCGTGGACTTGCCTTACGGCATGAGAAGCTTCAGCGGAGGTTAGACAGCGAAGAAGGAGACCATCGAAGCCTCGCTTATAAAGAAGACCTCCTAGCATGGTATAGCGAGCTGTGCGATTGATGAAAGCTCGCCGCGCATTGCTAGAGAGGTTGGGAGGAGTGACAGAAAGAGACAAGTAGTCCACAAGTTGCTTATACCAGTCATCTTGTGGGCTAGAATTGATAGTGTTGATATGGTCGATGTGAGGAGAGATGTATGAAGGCAAAGGTACACGATGCACTGTGACAAAAAGGCGGGATGATGATGATGAAGACAGGATATGCGAAGCAAGAGAAGCCATGGTGTCGGCAAACTTGTTCGTAGAGCGTGGAATAGTCTGCAAGAGGTAATGGTCAAAAGATGCCAAAAGAAGGTCAGCACGATTCTTATACCTCTGTAAAACTTCATTTTTACAGAGATATGAACCGTTAACCTGATTAACGACGAGCTGCGATTCGCCGAAGATGTTGATAGACTTGATGTGGAGAGAAAGGGTAGTCTGAAGTCCCAAAATTAAGGCCTCGTATTCGGCCATATTATTGGTACAATCAAAGTCAAGCTTGAAAGATAGAGGCATGGGCTCCCCTTCGAGTGGGATGAGGATGACCCCCGCACCCCCACCGAGTTGACATTTGGAGCCATCAAAGAACATAGTCATCTGGTAGACGGTGTCATCGGTGGAAAGGGTAGCGATAGACTCGTCAGGGAACTCACAGTGTGAAGGTTGGTTGTCAGGAAGAGGGGCATCTGCCAGTTGGTCAGCGATGGTTTGCCCCTTGATAGATTTCTATTGGATGAATACGAAGTCAAACTCAGCAAGCAGCATGAGCCACCGAGCCATACGTTGATTCTGATATGGCTTGGAGTGCATGTACTTGAGAGGGTCGGTGTGAGTGACGACAAAGGTTTTGTGGTTGAGAAGATAGTGGCAGAGCTTGGTAGTGGAAAAGACTAATGCCAAATAGAGTTTCTCGGTATGAGTATACCGAGTTTCATAGTCGACCAGTGTTCGGCTGATGTAGTAAACCGCTTGCTCGCGATGATGCTCGTCTCGGTGCGCGATCATGGCACCTAACGAATGGTTGGTAGCAGAGATATAAAAGTAGAAGGGTTGGTCATCCTTAGGTGGAATGAGGACTGGTGGAGAGACCAGATAGCCTTTGAGGGCTTCAAAAGCCTCTTGATAGCCCTTATCCCATTTAAAGGAGACGTCCTTCTTAAGGAGGTGATGAAAAGGTTAGCAGCGGTCTGAAAGCTGTGAGATGAAACGGCGAATGGACTGGAGCTTCCCTTGTAGACTGCGAAGCTGCTTGAGATTGGTCAGGGGTGGCATTTCGAGAATAGCGTGGATCTTGGCGGGATCTATCTCGATACCACGGAAGGAAATGATGAAGCCGAGAAGTTTGCCTGAGAGGACCCCAAAGACACACTTCTTGGGGTTAAGGCGGACATTGTATTGAAGGAGGTGAGAGAAGATGATTGCGAGAATGGTCAAGTGGTCGCGGCAAAGTTTGGACTTGCCGAGAAGGTCATCCACATAGTCCTCCATGATTTTGTGGAGGAGATCATGGAAAATGTAGGTCATGGTGCGCTGATAAGTGGCACCAGCATTTTTCAGGCTGAAAGGCATGACTCGATAGCAGAAAGTCCCCCATGGGGTGATAAAGGTAGTCTTGTGCTGATCTTCCGGTGCGATCAGGATTTGATTGTATCCTGAAAACCCATCCATGAGAGATAGCATTTCATGGCCGGCCGTGAGATCAACAAGCTGGTCAATGTTAGGAAGAGGAAAGTCGTCTTTGGGACAGGCTAGGTTAAGGTCGCGATAGTCCGTGTAGATCTAAATCCCCCCAGTTGCTTTAGTAACTGGGATGATGTTAGAGACCCACTGTGGATAATCGATGGGTTGGATGAAGGAGACAGAAAGAAGGCGTTGAAGCTCCTCTTTGACAAGAAGTGCAATGCGAGGATGCATCTTTCGAAGCTTCTGCCTAACAGGCTTAGCCTCTGGTTTGGTGACAATGTTATGGGTAGCAATGGTGGGTTCGATGCCAGGCATGTCGCTGTAAGTCCAGGCAAAGGCCTTGCTATGGTTGGAAAGGAACTGGGCATAGTCAAGCTGCTCCTGAGCGTCTAAAGATTGGCCAATCTTTAAGACGTGAGGAACATCGGAAGAAGAAGGGAGGTTGATGTCAATGGTGGATTCATTTAACATAACCTGGGTCTCGGAAGGGAGGAAACGCTGGACGAAAGAGTCATCGGCACCCATGTAGGAAAGGATGGCGTCATCGTCAACGCAGTGGACAGTGTGAATGGTTACCGACTCATCCTCTACCATGCTAGGAAAGATGAGAGGGAGAGACCTGGGCACCCCATTGAGCTGATAGGTCAGGGGTTCCAGGCGGATGGTGTTTATAGAAAAAAAAACTAGGAGGGATGGAAACCACCGACTCCGTAGGTGACGAAAGAGAAATGGGTGAGTCTAGAAGAGATTGGTCAATGGTTGGTTCGGGACAAAGGTCGGAAGGAGCCTGAGTGGGGTCATGATATCCCAGGCCATAGCGTTTCTTGGCATCGTGATCATTGAGCGGCTCGATGGGCTGATGGGAGCCCTGCTCATAACGTTCGAAACCAAAACCCTTCCATGCACACCTGTGAAGGTAAGTGTGTGCAAAGGCGGGGTTGCCAAGAAATGAGAAATCAGATGTGAAAGGTTGGGGTGAAGAGAGGGAAGTGCCATTGGTAGGAGCTTGATTAAGCCCCCCATAGACAAAGTTGGTTTGGAAGTGGGGAGGACCATAAGGTACGACCGCCCCGATCTGATGGTCGTAATTAGGACTGAGGTGAAGGCATCCATACTCTTGCGGAGTTTGGAACATGTCGAGGGTCAACAAGTGATATTCCCCAAGTGATAGTCGTTGGAAGATGTCTTCCATGGGGTCTTTGGTCGGCGCTTGAAGAGGAGGGGTGAGGGCAACCGCCGATTGCAAACTGGTCGAAGCTTCCATAGATGGAGGCAGTGCCGGAGTGGACGGCTTGATGGGAATGAGGACATCGTTAGGACGGTAGGTGGTGTTGCAAGTCTTGAAGGGTGAAGGGTCAGCGGGGATGGTGTGGACTTGCCCGTTATGTTCGAACTTCACACAACGGTGCAGGGTGGAGGGAATACAGGCCATGGCACAGATCCAAGGTCAGCCCAGTAGAAGGTTGTATTGAAACTCTCCTTCGATAATATAGAAGAGCTCCGGGACTGTGCGTGGACCAACGCGAATGTGGAGGATGACTGTGCCAATGGTCGTGGCGGTGGTGTCATTGAAAGAGTGTAAGATCGCGTCAGTTTTGGAGACGTAGTTCTTGGGAAGAGCCAGCTGATCAAAGGCATGGGTAGAGATTATGTTGATGCTAGCGCCACCGTCGATCATAACGCGTTTAATGCGTGTCCGATCAACATAGGTAGTGATGAAGAGGGCGGCGTCCTGATCTTCCGTGTTAGATGTGGGAATCTCAAAATCGCTGAATGTGATGGAAGCGACAGGAGACAAGGAATGGATGAGGGCAGCGAGTGGTTGGGGGTCCTCAGGTTGGACCTCCGCTGCCTACAATGCTTGGATAAGGGCTTGACGGTGCTAAGGCGAGGTTTGGATAAGGTCATAAAGAGACATCTTCACAGGTGTCTGGTGAAGCTGCTTCAGCATGGAGTCGTGAATTGGTCCAGAAGAGGAAGACGAAGAAGGTTGGGACGTGCCAAGGATAGAGATTTTAGGCTTGGGCGTAAGGGGTGGCTTGATGAAGGGATAGGTCCAAGGAATGGCAGCTTTTTCCTTGGCCTTGTCCTTTTGTGACCTAGTGGTTATACGGATAGCATTGATTTCAAAAATGGGAGGCGAAGAAGGGGTCATGTCTTGTTGGTGAGATGTTGACGTGTTTGAAGAAGTTAGACAGGAAGGAGTCGGGGTCTGGTCAAGAGTGTCCTCAAGGAGAAGAGTGTCTTTCTCCATATGGTGGCGAATGACGGCCTTGAGGGCACAACAAGTCTCGGTGTCATGTCTTGGTGTACGATGATATAAGCAAATTTTTGTATCGTCGAACCAGGAGGGCTTGGACCCGAGAGGTTGGAAAGGCTTGATGGGTGGAAGGGTTATGTCGGAAGTCTGGAGAAGTCGGCGCAATATCGACGAGTATGAGCCCAATAGAGGGTCCATGCTATTTGATATGCGCGAGGTTGGTGACTTTTGCTTAGGCGAGGTTAGAAGAGGTTTCCGTACCACCTTATGGGTTGATGGCGCGGTGACAGATGGAGACGGCTCTTTCTTGGTGATTGATACCGTCTTTTTAGGAGAGGGACGACTGGAGGTAGGCAGAGGAAGCAAAGGAGGCAACGAGTTTTGGTTGAAGGCCGGAGTGGGAAGGATGCTAGCCAAGGTCGAAGGATGGGGGCCCAAAATGGATGGCAATGGTGACGGAGAAGGAGGCGTTCGTTTCTGTGGTCTGGCAGTCTTCTTCGCCTTGGTTGGAAGACTACTACTGGTCGAGGTCTGGCCTAGGTCCACCTTCACTTGCGGGTGAGTGAGGGAGGAGATAGGATGAACGCCAAATGACTTGATGGGTTTAGACGAGATAGATGCAGGCTTCGGTTTGGACGGGTTTGGTTGAGGTTTGAGAGTCTGGTCTTTGTCAAGAGTCTGACGAGATTCTGCCTTGGGAGGATTAGTGGTATGTGATGAGAGGGCGTGGGTATGTTGAAGGGCTTTAAGACGCTCCCACAACACCTGAGGCGTCACTTTCTTCGAAGGGAGAAGTTCAATCTTCTCCACTAACTGGGAAAATGGCTGAGAGGAAGATGTTGATGGTTGCGAGGTTGAGGACGAGATGGGTATAGTGGTCTTAGACGCATGGTGTGGTGAAGTCATGACAGATTTAAATGAAGACGAAGGGGAGACCGGGTCTTCTCTGGGTGGAGAAGAAATCGGGGAGCGAGGCTCCTCCAGCAGGTAAAGGGCAGGGATGACGGTGCCCTCCACTTGCGGTTGAGGAGTAGGAAGGGTCGGGTCCTCCATAGGCTGCAGAAAGGAAGATGGTGAGACCGGTGGTGCTGGTAAGGCCGAGGCGTCCTCCAAGATGAGAGAGGTCAATGGAGAACTAGCCGGGGAGAGAGGCTCATCCACATGTGACAGACTGATGGATGGACTAACCTCAAGAGGTTGATTGGGGATGAAAGGAGAGACCGTATTGACTGTCCGAATATTGTGCTCATGATTGTCATCAATTAAGGTCTGGACATTGTTCTGAGTTGGCGGATGATTAGGGAAAGGTTGTTTGAAGATGTCAATGGCCTGATTAGGGGGTGCATTTGGATTGTCTAAGATGAGATCCCCCTTTTCAAGCATGTCTTGTATTATGTTCTTAAAGGTCTTGCAGTTTTCCGTGTCATGGCCCTTAACACGGTGGAAGCTGCAGAAGTCTTGCTCCCTATACCACACGGGGATGGCGTGTGAGGGATCGAATTGCGGAGGAGGTCGGGCTTGAGGGAGATTGAGGACCCCCTGTTTAAGAAGCTTTTCCAGCATAGACGCATATGATTCTCTAAGAGGAGTATATCGTCGCTGCACGTATCTTTGCTGGAATTGCCGAGTAGCGCTCTGAGATGTAGAGGGCTCAGGCTGATTGGTCAAAGAAGATGAAGGTCTGACAACCACGGCATTAGCTGAAGCCTTGGATTTAGAATTGGATGATGATGGCTTAGCAGAAGAAGAGTCATTGGTCTTAGAGCTGGGATTCTTACTCCGCAACTTGACTTTATTCTCCTCGATGGCACGCAACTCAAGTTTGCGGGTCATCGTGAAGGCCTCGTCAAAAGTGCGGAAGGTTTGAACCCTCAGGGTGGAAGAGATATGTCGGGCACAGGCTTGAGAAAAGAGTTCAATAAGCTCGGCCTGGGGCAAGGAAAAGGAGAGTTGGTTGATAAGGCCTCTCCATCGAGCAACGAAGTCGGCTATGGACTCGTCCTCGAATTGCCGAATAGAATAGAGGTCCGTGATTGAGACCTTCTTGGTTATGTTGATGGAAAAGTGATCGAGGAATAGCTGAGCCAATTGTGTGAATGAGAAGAGAGAATGGCTAGGAAGGGAGCTGTACCAGTCAAGTGCAGCACCCAAGAGAGACATAGGAAACGTGCGTAAGAGTAACGCATCGTCATGGCCAATGAGGTAGCAGGCATGTCTAAATGCCCGCAAGTGTTGTTGTGGGTCTTCCTTGTTTTGAAAGCGAGAAAACTTCGAAAGCTCCCACTGGCTAGGATATGGTTTGATTGGGATAGAAGGATGAATGGGTTCGTTACAGATCTGCTCGTATGAAAGAGTGTTGTGTGAGCCAGAAATAGAGGTCTCAAGACTGGTCATCTTGTCCATCAGCATCTTGATGATGTCTGCCGACGGATTGATGGGTTGCGCGCCCCCTAAGTTGTAGGGCGCTTGGAAGAGATTAGAGGAGGCGTGCGACATAGTCGGTTGTAGAATGTACGGATGACTAATCGCAGGGGCAAAGGTGGAGGCTAAAGGTGGTTGGTTAGAAGACATAGCTGGGCCCGTTGTTGCCACAAGAGGTTGGACTGTGGTAACGGGGGCCAAAGGGTAAGAAGCCACCCTGGTGTTGATAGGGGCCAGGGTAGGTGGAATAGAGACGACAAGGTTTTGAAAAGGAGTGGATAGCGGTTGAGCGGGTTGAGGTTGACAAGGGGCCGGAACCCCGGTGGAAGTGGGCCCAATGATAGAGGGAGAGGCCACACCTAGAGGATTGGTCAAAGTCTGGTCGGTGGTCAAAGTGATGGATTGAGTGTCTGAAGGTTGAACTATGGATGTTGTCGATACAGCCGTAGTCATGACAAGGGAGGTTGGCATTCCGTAGATCGGATTGCCCAAGGAGTCTCGCATTCGGCTATGCGCGAGATAGTGTTGCAAGGCCTTGACATTGAGGTCCAAGAATCGCTCGAAGTCTTGGTCCCCTTCTTGGACAATGGGAGTCTGCGGTGGGGTTGGACAGGCAGGAGTTCTTTCGGTCTCCGAGTTAAACTCCATTGTAGGCTTGGTCACGGATGGGGTGGACGGAAGTGGTTGACGGTTAGCGTGGTCGACAAGAGCCTTGGCTTGGCTACGAGTCAAAACCATGCAAGGCAAAGAAGGTTCAGGTCTCAGGAACTGTGTTGCTCAGTTTCAGAAGACCAGGATGGAGTCTTTGACAGAGAAGGGACAGGTTTTAGGCTGCTGGTTTTGGAAAAAAAGGACAGTGACAGAGACCGACGTCGGTTGAAAAACCGATGTCGGTAAGAAATAAGGCCGACGTCGATCAGATAACCGATGCCGGTAACAGATGAAGCCGACGTCGGTATCAGAACCGATGCCGATGACAGGGGGAAAGCTGACGTCGGTGGCAGAACTGATGTCGGTGACTGTGTTTTCCAGAGAACCAAAAGGTTCTTGGAAAAACAAAGAAGAAAGCGTCCTCACACACTCAAACAAATAGATGAGAAGAGGAAAACAGAAAGAGACAGACAAGCCTAAGCGATAAATCCTAGGAATTAACCTTAGAAATTGTAGCTTATGCCTTAGATGAATGTTTGGGGAGATTGGCTGAAAAATGGGTCCTAGAAGAAGGCGGTCTAAAGATGGTTTCAGGTGTTGTTTTAGGCGCTCAAAGATCTATGTTAGGGTCTGGTACGTGGCCTGGTGCTAAGGAGCAAGCTCCCCTCACTTCATGATTCCAGTGGTTAGCTGGTCTCGCTTAGCCAAGATATACCTCGCCTAGAGTTTAGACTCCGCCAGAGAACAGAGTGGGCTTCCCCCTTGGTGATGAAATCCAAGTAGGGTCACCGGGATGGGTAAGGTATCCGCTGGGGGATGAATTCCCAGTCGGGCCTTGTCTCAGGTAAGTTTTATGTGTGTTTTAGTGCATGTGGTTTGGTAGTGTAACATCAAGTGTCTACGGTTTATTCAATATGCGGATTAAGTTACTAGATGTGGACTAATGCAAGCACAAGCAGAAATGAAAGTGCAATACATTTTAATGCCCAAGTCGAAATGTGATGTTTGTTATGAAGACAAGTTTGAGAAAGGGTTGAGAGTATGATGTTTAGACTAGTCTAAAAATGCAAGGAAGAAAGATTCGTTTCAGTCCTGCTTATAGTGTCATTTGGAATAGAAGAAAGAGACAAGAAGGAAGGAGCCTAAATGCACCTAAATGAATGAAAAAGAAAAGGAACCCAAGAGAAACCTAGGGTCCCACCGGGCGTGCCAGAGATGTTTCTACCTCAAATTTGCTTTTCAGACTTAAGAGAAAGAAGAAACTAAAAAGTAATGGACAAGGCTTGGGAAGTACCTGGACTAAAGATTGCGCACCGTAAATCCAGATGCTTGTGAGCACTCCTCTTTGGCTGTGGAGGAATGACACCTGCAAGAAAAAAGAAACTTGGACAAGAAAATGTTAGATGGATAGGCGGTGGGTTGCCAAGCAAAAGCTTGTTCCTGGAAGTGTAAAAACTTCCTTAAGGGAGGTCAACCCACTGTTTGATAAAGATAAATGACTGATAAAAAGATAGAATGCTAGAATATAGAAGTGACAAAGAAAGTAGAAAGGAAAGAAGAAAACAAAATGATTACCTGAAGGAGTTGTTGGGCTGATGACAGTCGCCGAGGTCGGAAATGTCGCCGGCGTCGATTATCTGAGCTGTCGGCGTCGACTATCCTGCCGACGTCGGTTGGGGAAGTGACCGGCGTCGGTCGGGGTTGTGGCCTGTAGTCGGGTCTGAGTTGCTTTCTGGACTGTGGACGGGTCTGAGACTGAACGGGGACAAGTTTGGATGGACTGGGGAGTGGTCTGGTTCTGGTTGGGTGCCTGAAGCAAGGTCTTTTTGGCAGAGGGATGAGGAAGTTGTCTGTGATTGGATTAAAAGAGGGATAGGGAAGGGGAGGATACACAGAGGACAGGACCTGAGAAGGCTTTGCAGCCTCTCAGGGGGAAGAACAGAGGGAGTAGGAGACAATAGATAGAATAGATTACTGAAAACTAAATAAATGAAATAAAAAACCAGACTTTGCTTACCTTTTAGCTTGCTGAATGAAGAGTGGGAGAGTTGTTGTCGAAGCCACAGAAGACTTGTTTGCAAGAAGAAAATACCTGATCCAGAGCCTTTTCACCTATTACTGCTATTGCACGAGGTCAAGACGGAGGAGAGACGAAAGCCAAAGCGCCAAGAGAAGTTGTTTGCGAGCTCAAGGGTCCAGGGGCTGCAACGGATGCAGAAAGGGATAATGAAGGCTGCCGACGCCGGCAGTTTCGCCGACGTCGGCCGAATGGTCGCCGACATCGGTGGTCGCAGGATGGGGACAGAGGCTAAAAATAGCCTCTGCGCATTCTTGTACGCCGCCGGGCGAGGGGTCATGGGAAGAACGGTCACGAGGATGCCAAAATGGGCGTGGGGGGATATAATGAAGAGATTTGGCCTAATAAATGCTAGGGGGAAGGTGGAGGGATTTAAGGGAGGATCCAAGGTGGCAAGGGTAGGGTGGAAAGGGGGCCACTTGATTAAAATACTTAAATTATTTTAATCATATGGAGGCCAAGGGTTAGGATAGGGGTTTGAGGTGGACAAGGGGGAGAACCAAGGTGCAGACACGTTTGCGGTGTCTACACCCATACTTTTCAAATATTCCTATGCATGGGTTATAAAATGTCATAAATATGCTCTATTTATAGGTAAAAAAATATTATCATCCCCTCCTCTCAACCCAATTTAGGGAGAATAACCCTTCATGTAGTGGGGTCTAGACTTCATAGGAATGATCAATCCACCTTCCAATGGAGGACACAAATGGGTGATAACTACTACTGAATACTTCACCATGTGGGTATAAGCAATATCCCTTAAATAAGATAATGAAATATTAGTATTAGACCTTTATGATAATATAGTGACCATGTTTGGTGTACCAACTACAATAATATCAAATAATGCCTTATCATTTATTGGTGTGAGGATAAGTGAATGGGCACTTCAATTGGGCATCTACCTTAGCACATCCTCCAATTACTACCCCTAAGGTAATGTACTTATAGATTCCACAAATAAGAACTTGATAAGTACTATCAAGAGGATGATGGAGGAGAATTAAAGAGTGTGGGACATAAAGCTAAGGACAACCTTATGGGCTAACGGAGTGAATCCCAAAGTTACCATTGACAATTCTCCATATGTCCTACTATATGGGAGGGAAGCCAAATTTCCCATCTATCTTTAACTACCCATATTTGAGTTGGCCCATCAACTTGAGTTGATAGAGAGTGAACCTATGAGCATGAGGATGACATAGCTCATGGAGCTTGAAGAAATAAGGGACCTTATAATGAAGACATTAAAGTCAAATCAAGATTAGGTTAAGAAATCCTTTGATAAGAGATATACAACAAGGGACTTCAAATAAAGGGACCTAGTTTTCAAGTGGGATTTAAATAAAGCCAAGCCAGTTAACCATACCAAGATTGATAGCTTGTGAAGTGGTTTTTATTTGATCTATGGATGTAAACAACATAATGCTTTTCAACTTGCCCAGCTAGATGGAGAGGTATTACCCATCCCAATTAATGGAAATCATTTACATCCTTGCTATTAAAAAGGTTTGCAGCCATTGTATAATATTATACATATTAGAGTATATTTTTATGCTTTCTTCTAAGTGCCTTGTGCACATTTTCTTTCAATTCTATGTTTCCATTCAATAAGTGCCTTAGGCACTATTGTTTGTTTTGTTTATTTTGGTCTTTGTTACTTCAAGAAAAAAAATTATAGAAAGGGGTGGCCTTGTACCAATTCTACAATATTTTCTATAGGAAAGACTATGACTCCGTATGCCTAATAGATCAAATAAGGCTACTAGTCTTTGCATAGCAGGCATGCAATCCCAAGATGTCACCAAAAATGTTGGCTAATTTTGGCCTATATATATAAATTTGCCTAGATGATCAATTTCTAGAAGTCCTAGTATGGAATAACAAGCTGAGTAGAGTTCCTAATTGAGTGGATAATCCATGATGAAGAAGATCAAATATCACTTGAAAATGTTTTGAAACACTTTAAGCAAGATTAAATTGTAATCTATTGATCTTTGAAAAGAAAGTCTAGAAGTAGGTCTAGAGTTTCAAGAGAAAGGATCCAATAGGTTTCCATGGTGTTCATAGCATTCAGGGTGCATGAAATAGGTTTTCACAAAGCCTCAAAGGTTATTCAAATATTTGATAGATAACAAATTTACAAGAGCAAGTATAAAAGAACCAGACCATCACAACACATCATACAAGAAAAAAGAGGTCAATCTGGTTGCACATTAGATAAATGCACTTGGGAATTCAACCAAAATCAAAATAATTCATGGACATGATGGCTTTGGTCCCATTAACATCCTCTAAAAATTTCATATCTTGATGGGTTCTTTATCTTGAGATACAAACCTTCAAAGTTAAACTTGCAAAGTAGGATGTGCATGGGGAAGTCAAGTTAAAGATAGATAAGTAATCATTTGGATTCAAATGTTCCTAAGGATGAACATAGAGCTGACAAGTACCAAGATCTTTGGATCTCAATTCAAAATCTAATGGTGCATGGATGATCAATAAATTTAGTGGGTCTAGGAAAATAAATGGAGAACATTTAACCATACAAAATTGGATCGATGGTGAGTGAGAGGTCAAAAACTTAGTGAATCTTGAGAATGAATAAGGAGTTACCAAGTGTCATGACTAAATTAACTTCTATATGATTCAATGGTACACATTTGACCCATGAAAAATAAGATCAATGGTGCACATAAGGTCAAAAAGTCAATGTTACTAAGGATGAACATGAGGCCACCATGTGGTGCAAGTGCAAGCAATGGATGGAACTTGTAGACACGTAAATCTGGCCAATGATAACCTCCAACTAGGCTTTTGACCAATTTCTACCAAAATGCATAATTTGGCCTCAAAAAACTAAAACATATTAAATGAGTTTAAATTGATATATTTAAGTGCTGATTTTGGATAGAGTATCACTAAATGGGGCAATGTAATTTATGGGCTAGCTTAATCCGATCATTTTGAGTCAAAATGCCAATTTTACACCTAGGTGCTTTGGATTGCTCTTTTTTATAAAATATATTACATAAGACATGTGCCTTTGTTATTTAGTGTTGGAAACATCATAAATGGGATAATTAATCCAATGCATCTGGCATCAACTTTCAATTCCAACCTAATCAAATTTTAGGCCAATAACAAGGCATTCTGATCAATTTGAGCAATTTATGCACAAAATGTTTAATCATGCTTAAGAGATAATTAAACCAAATTAGGGTCTAATTAATAATTCCATGGAAAAATTTTGAATACTTATTTTTATAAATGAATATTGAATATCTACATCATCAGGTGACTTCATTTCTTGGGAAGATATCCCTAAGCCATAAATGCATAAAATATCAATGTTAACCTCTCCCTTGCCTCATCAATACCTTTGATGCCTCATAAATGCTAATTTATCCCAAATATTGATGAGCCTATTTATGTATTTTAATTACATAATTGTATTAATTATTAGCCACACATCTCAATCTTGAGATGGATGGTTTAGGTTGATTCTAGCCATTTTCCAAAATCTATAAATAAAAGGCCTTGCCTATTAAATTCTAATCTCTCATATGCCAAAGTTATAATTCCAAAATACATTCAAAAATCAGTGCATCTTAGTTTTATAATGCCAAAATATTGACTCAAGCTAATCCAAGCCAAGCCAAGCCAAAGACACAAGGTGCTAAGGAGGGATGGAGGTAGCCAAGCTTCCATTGATGCAGACTTCATGAGCACAAAGTCGAGCAAACCACTACAACAAGAATTTTGGAGCATCCAAGGAAAGTGAAAGAAAGTTATCTTTTTAATTTTAGTTGTGATTTCCATTTTGTTTTGTTAACTAAGCTTTCCCTAGTAACTAGGCCTAGATATTTATGCTAGTGAGTTTATTTCATTTTATTTTCATTTAGGAACTAACACGATACTAATCATCCTCAATTGATTCAAATTAATAGTTCACATAATGGCATGCCCAATGGGATCCAATATCACAAGTTTGGTTAAAAAAACTCTCTCAAGAAAACTACTAATTCTTTCCATGCAAGATCTTAGATTTGGAGGGCCAAAAGAGTGAAATTTCAACTTAATTTTCCATTTTTATAAAAACATTTTTCTTTCTAAAACCTCAATTTTAATTTATAGAATGATATCATTGTTATGCAGTTGTGATTTTGTGTAAAATAAATCACTATTAGCTAAACAATGATTTCATGGACTTGAGTAGAAAGATTGTCTTTTAGAGAAGCGATATCATCCTTTTGGGTAGTGATATCATTATTTTGGGCTATGATATCACTCTTTTGGGTAGCAATTTCATCATTTAAGGCAGTGATTTCATATAATCGTGATTTTGTCATCCAAATGGTGATTTTTTTATTTTTTTGTTTTCTTTCTACAAAAAAGGATATCATCATCTGGTCTAATTATTTCATTTGAAACAATGATATTGTATATTTTTGTGTTTTTCTATTTGACAGTGGTGATTTTGTAGGAAACAATGATATTGACTAGGTAATTTTGATTTTTGTAATAGAGACCTCAAATTTTAAAGTTTCTCCTTTCATTTTCAAATTATCTTCAAAGCTAAAGGATACTCTAAAATTTTTATTGTAGGATAAGACTTGGGAATTTGGTAAAAAATGTTTTAGACCATCTTTTGCATGCTTTTAAAATGAACTAGGAATTTTGTTTTAGTACTTAAAGAAACATTTAGGTGCTTAAGATGAATGTTTGATAGTTAGACTTTCAAAGTTACAACATAAGATCAAGGAGTCAAAATAACTCATCTTTCCAAGTTTTTGTATTCAATAGTTGTTTGTACTAATTTTTGTTTGGCAAAGAGAAGGATGTTGTGTGTATGCCCTTCCACTTGTCCCCTTTAGGGAAACCTTGGAATAAAACGTGCCCATCCTTATTGCAAAAAACCTAGTACAAGGCTTAGAAATAATGTCATCTAAAGGACTCCCTAAAAACTCACAATAGTTTGGGTGATCTTGAAAATGACCCTAAAATATTTCTATTATGTCTTTTTATTTTATTGCATCTTAGCTTGTGAGGGGGAATTCATCACCTCTTGAAAGTTATATAGGGAACCTTTGACCTAGGGTTTCATCTCCCAACATTGAATTCAACCATTCCCACTAGGATCAGATGTTTGAGTTATTTAAACCACCTTCTAGTGATGGAGTTACACATGGGACATATCTGCACTTTAGACATCACACTACACTAAATGAACAATAGGTTGTAGTGGTTGAAGAAAGGGCAAGACCTTTTTGTAACAAGATAAGTGCCATAGACATCCAATTATGTGATTTTATTTTTCATCATGACATGAAAGTCATTGTGTAATTGACTCCCCTAAAAATGTTTGAAACCTTGTAGATCTTAGACAAATCCCTACTTGCTACAGAAGTGTTGTTGGTGGAAGGTGCACCTTAAGGTCCATGTCATATTATTGTCAATTTTCTATGTTCAAAGTTCATCAAAACTTAGAGTCATATCATCCACTTTGGCATAGTTATGCTACCTAATTAATTATATACTTAAACCAAACTTTGTTTAAGTCCTTCATTTATAAATTAAATTCAAAATTAAACCTTCATAAGTTCATAGGGTTGATGTGTTAAGTGGGTTCACCATTTTCACTAAACTTGGGGGAACTTAGGTTTAATTTCCAATTTGGGTTGAAGGTTGTTTAATACTCATAATCATTATCACCACTTGATATACCTAAGTCATTTTGTGTTAAACACTTGCAATTTGAGTCTATGCACCAAAATTTTTTGTGTTACCATCTTATTTCCACTTGAGGTCATTTGAATGCATACCTTTTTTCCTTAGAGATATTGTCAAAATTTTAAAGGTATGAATGTCATTTGAAATAAGAAAGGTAGTGTTACAATACTAAATTTGTGAGAAACCATCTTTTCCTTAGAGAGTTTTTGAAACAAACATTTTATCACATCTTTTGAGCAGTCTCGCATTATTACGATACCCAAAAACATTTCAAGCATTGTTTCATAGACCCTATTGTATAGAGTTCAATTTTTTCACATTTTTCACACCAAATATGAGTATACCTTTTGAGAATCTTTGTCTAGCATGGTTACGCCATTCACCTTTGTATAGCCTATTTGTCATAAGAGCCTAGTTTTATACCATTTTTTATGAGAAAACAAATTATCTCTAAAGTATCTTTTATTTCATACCTTATACCTATTTGATCAAGTTCATGTCCAAGATTCAAATGCCTAGTTTTGTTATAAGTGTTTCAAATCCATTATATTAAAATCTCATCTATTTCAAAGTCTAGCTTTTGATGTCGCATTTGGCCAAAAGACCTGGCAACTTTTATTTTCCTAGATTAGATTGATTTGAAACACTTTGACATTAGAGTTTGGAATTTTTATTTTCATTCCATTTACTTTATCATCTTCATGAGAAATGTGAGGCATTAGATACTTAATTCTATCTTGTTTTATCAAAAATCATTGCATAAACTTTTCCATCCTTTTGATGAATCTAGACCAAGTTTGAACATTATCTTTTAGACATTATCTTTTTAGACTTTGTCAAACTCTTTTCCCTTTCTATTACGAAACATTCACTATGGATCCCAAAATGTATTCCTACACTCATAGTGGACTCATGTATAATCTAATGATTAGTAATGTAGTTGCGCAAGAAGAAATGGTGCAAAACCCCTACGTAGATAATATTGCTGATGAGATGAATCCTTAT
Source organism: Torreya grandis (assembly GCA_037957365.1). Taxonomy (NCBI): domain Eukaryota; kingdom Viridiplantae; phylum Streptophyta; class Pinopsida; order Cupressales; family Taxaceae; genus Torreya; species Torreya grandis. The sequence continues at coordinate 237,224 of JARHVA010000320.1, read as the reverse complement.
CCCTCTTATAATACTCAAATAGGGGCACAAATTCAAGATCCATTGGCTAACTATTTTGTTAATACACCACCATATTTAGCAAAAGACTAAGAACAAATTGCACAATACTTAGTTATAATACCCACATCTGATGAAACCATGTATATGCCAGTTTTTCAACAAACGTAATATTCTAATATGACTTCCATGCATGATCCATTTTTGTTTGAGCATAATTTTTTGGAGAACAAAGACAAGATTTTGGTTAGATCCATAGAATCAAGGGCTAAGTTTCCAATAGACTTCCCTCACAAAATTTTACCAAGCCTAGTAAGAATGCCTCACAACATATTGCATAGTCAATAGGCTTCTTCTAACAATCCTTTGACTCTAGTCCAAACCACTTATTAGGATCCTAATATACATAATAAAGGAAATAAACTCATGGAAGACCACTTCAACCAAATGTAGGTAGAATATCAAACCTACCTGAATCTAGTGCACAATTTCAATTAGATGACCATGGTGCGTAAACCTCTTATTAACTTAGTTCCTTCAATAAGATTAGTTAACTAGTCAACTCAATCAGAGTTTAGACCCATTTGCACAATGTACTTTAGTAGACAACTTGTCACATACACCAATTATTGAATAAGTGTCTTCTACTTCTACATATAATAATGAGTAAAATATAATGGATAATGCACAAGCAACAGCCAATCTAAATCAAAGTGGTACTAATGAATAAACAACTAGTCAACAACATGTGCCTTTAGTTAATACCATGAGTGGATATACCAACCTAGGAATGATAGCTTCTACACCCCAACCTCAATCGGTTACTTCCAATCCTCAACTAGCTACTTTATCAAGTACGTAACCAATAAGATTAGGTAATTAACTAGTAATCAATGTCATGCCTCAATATCAGAATGTGATGAATCCCATTCCTCATTAAAAGGTGACGAATAGATTTCCACAACAATAATCATAAATGAATATACCAATGCAATAGAGGCTAAACATATTTCCACCTCAACAAGGGGCTACCAATGTTCCACCTCATCAGGTAATAACAAACATACCTTCTTCCTTGCATACCAACATGCCAATTCAAAACCAACTAATGTTTAATCAATAACATATTCATGTTAAATAGTGAAAGGTGTTACATCCACAAAAATCATCTATTTCCCAATAAGGATTTGTGTAACAAGGAGGTTCCAATTTTTCTCAAGTAACTACGAGGTAATAATTTCCTTTTGTTCAAAATGTGTCACTCATTCAGAGGTAGGGTCTTTGTTCACAAGTTCCCACTCAATAGCAAGGTTCAAGTATTAATCAATAGATCCTTATTAAAACATAATAGGTAAATTATGGTTATATCCCTCTAACCCAACCTAAAAATCCTCCAAGTCAAACCTTTATTGCCAACCCTAACCAAAATATTATGCAACCAAATGTGTAATTTCAACAAATACATCTTAATCTACATATGCATATTCCTGGTTTATTTCCCAACTAATCCAATGTATAAAAATACCCCCATCATCATACCCTAGTCAAAGTGCTAATCTTGTGACCACCTGACCATCTACCCAAGCCAACATTTTCACAAGTTTCCTAGATCAAGAGTTACAACAGATGAAGGATGTAATTGTTACCATCTAAGCAAGGAAATAGATTAAAAGTTTTAAGTTAGATGATGTGTGTTCCTCTCCTTTCAATATGGAATGCTTATAAATTCCATTTATTTCAAGATATGAACCACCAAATTTTGATAAATACAAGAGGAAAGATGACCCCAAAGCCCATTTAATCAATTTCTTTGTCACCTATCTGCCAGTGGCATATAACAATATATACCTTTTGTTGTTGTTTCTAAGGAGCTTAGCTAGACAAGCCTTGGAATGGTTCTTAAAGTTACCAAAGAATTTAGTAACTGATTTTGATGATCTTTTAGAATAGTTTGTGTAGCACTTTTCCTATAATCTCGAGCATGATATTTCATTGGTCAACTAATTGCAAGCAAAACAAAAGGTCTATGAGAGTTTTGTTAGATACCTACAATGATGGAGATCACTTAAAAGCTAAGTCACTCATTATTTTCTAGATAAATAATTAGCCACTATTTTCACTAAAAATTTGCATAGTGAGATAGCCTATCATTTGGAACTACAGTGTGCACATACCTTCAAAGAGATCATTGATAAAGATTTATTGATCGAGTGAGATATCATTAATAAAGGATTCATCAAGCTTAATTAAAATAATTACAACTAAGGTACCAATCAAGGAAGTGGAAAAAACCACCATCCAATCCAAACATAAACATCACAACCAACACAGGCCAATAACCAAGAAAAACCAAATCAATTCAACCACAATAGGAATGTTATGGAAAATGGAGTAACTGAGTCACATCATGTCTGAATGGTGAAAACATCATTTATGCCAACTTTTTAGTTGATTCCTACCCAAAAACCTCTTCAATCGATGCCACAAGCACAACAACCAAGACCCACATAAAAAATGCCACAACCTTTGCCATTACGAACCCTCCTCCAAGGAGAATTGTGCCTACACATCACATTTTTAGTGACCTTGGAGAGTCTATTGATTTTGTATTTCACAAACTTGTCACCACTAATTTGATTAGTTTTCTTATACCAAATCATTATCCTCAAGGTATCCTTTATCCTGATTGGTACCATGAAAATGAATTTTATGAATATCATCAAGTCAACATGCACAATTTATGAAGATGTGTACAAATCAAGAATTTAATTAAAAATATGTTGGAGAATAGGGAGATCACATTGGATTGTGGTGTTTCCACCTCCAATCAAAATCTTGGCATCTATCAAAACCCTTTTTTACAACATAACCAACAATAACAACAATAGGAGCAATAGCCAAGGCCAGTGCAACAACAAAATCAATAGTATCTAAATCAAAGGCTAAACCATTAGAACTAACAAAATCAATAGCAGAACCAACAATGTTAGAACAATGGATAAAACCAAGGTCAGAATGGTAACAACCAATAAACCTATCATGCAGTTACACATGACTACAATAGCGTTGTAGGTCATATTGCAGGGGGTAGCATTAACACTATCTCCGTTAATCCTAGACTAAGAAAAAATCAATCTAGACCATTGCTAAATAATGCCACTCAGCCAAATTACATGGATAATCCTTCTTTGACTTGGGACTATATGCAGGTGAACTCGCAAACTAGGATTTCTACTTTTGGACCTTATACTGATAACTCATCATTACCCCATGACCACATACAAGTACGTTGATAATTGAGACTTGTCTTATCTGGTCCTACACCATCATCATCATTTATTAGAAATCATGGTCCTATACTTACTCACAATTATGCAATCATATATAGAAGGTCATGGATTACCATTCCAATCCCATAGCCATCTACTACCTTACCCATTATCCAACTATCCATTCAACCTTAAAATAGTTCATTTACCACTAACTCAAAAAAGAATTTTGATATTATGGAATAATTATAGAAGAGATGAGTACAAATATCCATTTTAGATTTTTTGTGAATGTTGACAATCCACAAGAACATTTTGAATGATTTCTTAATCTAATCCACTATTTATAGTGACATATCTCTTGATAAATTTCAAGCTTTAGTTAGACACCTAGCTCTAACCCAACAAGTCACATTCAACCAAAGTGATATGTCTTCCCTTGGTCCACTCCATAACAATCCATTATACATATAAGTTTATATAAAGAGGCATAAAGTGAAATGTGTCCTTATAAATAATGGATCGGGCCTCAACATAGTGTCTCTAAATCTCATCAAGCTTCTTGGGTACATAATGGTGGATCTCCAACAAAAAATGATAACTATTAAAGCCTACAATAATTGAGAGAGAGAATCATAAGGCACCATCAAACCACTAGTTATCATTGGGCCTTTAACCCATAATACACTTTACCATGTGCTTTATCTCGAGTTGTCATATAATATGATTTTGGGTAGGGCTTTGTTACATGAGATTCATGTAGTCCCATCAACACTACACCAATGGATCAAGTTCTCCCATTCAGGGATGAAGGTGAATATTCTAGGAGATTTACACCTGTATGAACACTAAAAACATCTCGAGGTTGAGTTCCAAAGATACAATCACCAATATGGCATGAATCCAAGTTCCAATTAGGATAAAGGAAAGACCATACTTATTGATTCTCCAGAGGACAATTGCATAGATCCTAATACACTAGATTTTCTTTCTTACATGCCACCTCCTGAAGCTTCCAATCATTTCACCATTACAGATAATGGCCCAAAGGAGTATGTGACCCATGAAACCTCTCATATTTCCAATATTCCTTAGAATCCAAATACCTTTAGAAGACCTAAAGTTACCCCACACATACATTGGCAACAAAATAACAAAAATAAAGGACCTATCATGTTTATCCTAACATATGGCCTAGAACCAAACCCTCTCAAGGGAGATGAATCATGGTTAGAAAATGACAACCAAGCTAATTGTTATAAGAGTGCAAATTATCTTATTCCTAATAAGATCATGGAGAATCAATAATATAAAGGAAGAGGCCTCAGACCAAATCAATAAAGAACCATTGAGCCAATTTTCATGAATAAGTAGAAAAGACCTTATGGACTTGGATTTAAATCACATGGGGGTGACCCCACATATCTCATTCAAGTTCCATCACTAGTGGCTAGTGATGATGATTATAAAAGTGAAAGAGAGTCTGATCTTAGCCTTATATTTGATGACCTAGCTGAGACTAACATGCTTGATAATAATGCCATATGTACCTATAGCCCAATCATTCATAATAACCCATTGCCATTATACAATCCCCAACTTATAGATTGGGACCAACAAGAATCTAGTCTACCAATTGATGAGTTTTAGAATGATGAGGAATTCTATAATTTCCTAGGCCTTAGAGACAATATTCCAATTGGAGATCATAAATCAAGGTTCTCAATCACATTAGATCTTGAAGCCTATTTTGGAGAGCTAGTGTACACCCTTAGCCAAAATTAAATAAATAAAACATTGAGGTCCTAAAGTGAAAACCTTTTTGAGGCACTTTTTTACTAGGGAAAAATTAAAGATAAAGGCCAGTCTAGTGGTGAAAACCTATTTTAGGCACCATTAGATAGGGGTATTCATTCTTATTCAAATTTAAAATAGGAGACCACCAATGATGAACTTTTCTATGGATCCGAGTTTAGTTTTGAGAAATAAGTGTTTCATCAAATTCTTCAAGAATTTATGACTATTTTTATCACATGGCCAGATTTCCCATTGGAGGACTTAGATTCATTATGCATAGGAGAATTTGAAGAGCAAGTCCTAATAGAGAACCCTGATATAGCCCAACAATTCAAGTCTTTGCCTACTATCCTAGAAGATGGTTCAACCCTTTTAGTTGAGGATACGATAGAGGTGAACATTAGCACTCCATCAAACCTAAAATGGATAAAATTAGGTGCATCCCTCATTAAGGAGGAATGTGAAGTCTTTACAACTCTATTGAGAGAATTTGTAGATATTTTTGCATGGGCTTATTCTTACATGCTAAGTTTGGACCTCACCTTGGTTTTACATCACCTTGTGGTAAATCTTGATGCCAAACTAATTAAGCAAAAGTTATGCAAGATGCATCCTTGAATTGTTGTATTAGTAAAAAAGGATTTGGAAAAACTCTTATAAGTAAGATGTATTCGATCTATTGACTACTCAAAATAGATCTCTAATGTTATACCTATTAGGAATAAGCCTGAAGGAATTAGAATATTTACTAATTTATGAGACATAAACAAAGCTTGCCCTAAAGATGAATTTCCATTGCCTAATATTAACATGATCATCAAATCCACTGTGGGTTATGAGATGCTTTCACTCATGGATGTATTTTCAAGATACAACCAAATTAGAATAACACCAAAATATCAACACAAGACAACATTCACCACTCCATGGGGAACATTCTATTATCAGGTAAAGCCATTTGGTCTTAAAAATTCTAGATCTACATATCAAAGAGCCATGACTACCATATTCCATGATATGATGCATGATATTATTGAAGACTACATTGATGACATGCTAGGCAAATCAAAATCTAGGGTTGACCATCCAACAGTGTTATGTAAAATATTTGAAAGACTGCATGAGTATAAAGTCTGACTTAATCCAAAGAAATGTGTTTTTGGTGTAACATAAATAAAATTACTTGGCTTCATCGTGTCACATAAAGTCATTGGATTTGATCTATCTAAGGTAAAAACTATAATAGAAATACCACCACCAACCAATTTGAAGCAGCTCCATAATTTTTAGGGAAATATTCAGTCAATCTAATGCTTCATATCTCATTTAGTAGACAAGTGTCATCCATTTACACATATACTAAAAAAGGGAGTCACATTCCACTGGGATAATCACTATTAAATAGCTTTTCAATAGCTCAAAGATTACCTAGTAAATATACATGTGTTATTACCCCCTATACTAGGCAAACCATTTTTATTGTACCTATCAGCTACATATAGTGCCTTGGGGGAACTTATAGCTCAGCATGATGACAATGAAAAGAGCATGTAGTATACTACTTAAGATGTGCATTGGTCACATATGAACACAACTATATGCCTATTGAAAAATCCTATCTAGCCATGATATTCATAGCTCAAAAATTAGGACACTACATGTTGAATAATAAGACCATGGTCATTTAAAATATAGATCTACTCAAGTATCTATTATCTAAATTAGATTTACAAGGTATAATGGCCAAGTAGAACATACTTCTTAGTTATTTTGACATATATTATGTCAATTAGAAGGCAATCAAGGAACAAGTCCTTGTAGATCAGCTTGCTGAAGTAGCCCTTACAGACATGCAGCCACTCACATTCAAATTTCTTGATGAATCCATCATGACCATTATTGGCATACCTCTTGAAGAGTAGCATTAGAAGCTATATTTTGATGGATCATTTATTGCGCATGGATTAGGGGTAGGCCTCTTATTTATTACACCACATGGGGATCTAATTCCTAAGTCTTTTAGAATCAGTTTTCCTTATATTAACAACATGGATGAGTATGAAGAACTTGTTTTAGGGCTTCACAAAGTAGTATAATGAAATTAAATTCATCTTAAGGTTTATGTTGATTCTTAGTTAATCATCAATCAGATCATAAACCATTTCCAAACTAAAGATGACAAGATGGTTCCTTACAAAGCTATGGTTGACACTCTTAAATAACAAATTACAGATATCCAATTTGAGCATATACCAAAGGATAGTAATAGAACTATCGATGCTATAGTTACTATTAGCTCCATGATTTGAAAAATGGATAAAGATAGAGAGTATCAGTTCCTTATCAATAATTTGGTCATACTAGCTCATGAACCTTCAACTATTGTAATGATTTGTGATATTATTGGTCTCAATTCTATTTGGTATTCATACTTTTATAATTACCTCCATGACCAAGTTATACCACCAGATCTAGCCTAAAAACAAACCAAAGCCTTTATCCATCACTCCACTTGTTATACTCTACTTGGATCAACCCTCTACCATCATATTTTTGATGAAACTTTGTTTCATTGTTTGAATTTTGTAGAATCTATGCTAGTGTTACAGGAAATACATGGAGTGTGTGGCATCTACTTTAGTGAGGCAGTCTTATCCAAAAATATTTTGCATACTAGTTATTATTGGCCCATGATGGATGTAGATGGAGCTGCATATGTAAATAAGTGTGAAAAATTTCAATGATATGCCAATTTGATTAATTCCCTAGCCAAGACTCTAAAACCAATGGTGACACCATGGCCATTTGCTACATGGTGACTCAACCTCATTGGGAAAATCAATCCTACATATTTAGATGACCATAAACATATCCTTACCACCACTAAATATTTCACTAAGTGGGTGAAATCTATACCCCTCACTTATGTGATAGGAAAGCAAATTTCCAAGTTCATTTTCAACCATCTCATCTGTCGTTATGGTATCCCCTTTGACATTATATCTGATAATGGAGGATCATTCAAAAATAAGGATATCAACAAGCTGTGTCAAATACAACATCATGCAACATTTCTCTACAACATATTACCCTTAAGGTAATGTTTAGGCTGAGGCATCTAATAAAACAATTGTTAACATTCTCAAAAATATTTTCAATGATGTTGGTCACGATTAGCACCTTTAGATATTTTGTTCCCTTTTGGCATACCATAAAAATCACCATACCACCATAGAAGCCACTCCATACTCACTTGTTTATGGTATAGAAGCCATCCTTCCCATTTAGGTCGAGTTAATTTCACTACACATATCTTTAAAACATGCCCTAGATGATCATGATTACCAAGTAGCTCACCTACAAGAGCTAAACCTACTTGATGAAAAATACATAGTTGTACTCAAAAATCTTTAGATATATCAGAACTAACTCAAAGGCCACTACAATCAATGCATCACATATATAACATTGAAACTTGGTGATCTTGTTCTTAAAGAAAACCAAAAGAATACCATGACTGAGAAGAAGCATAAGGGTAAATTCAAACCAAACTGGATAGGGCCTTTCATCAGTACTATAGATTATGGATTAGGAGCATACAGGCTCACCACACCAGATGGAGATGAACTTCCTAAGCTGATGAATATTATTTATCTTAAGTGATACTATGCTTGAGCACTAAGGTGTATTGTCTATAAGGACCATTTTAGTTGTGCCATTTTATCACTATTCTTCTTTGTATGAATGGCATTCTTATCACTCCTTTTAGTCTATCTCTTACCATTTCATTCTAATGACCCAACATCTTTTGAATCTTATTTACCTAACCTATTTGACCTTGGTTGTTCCATTAGTTGCACATTTTTAGCACCAATGAATCTAATTAATTCTAACAATTCTTTCGGGCATTTCTGATAGAGATAGTATTTTGGAGTAGTATGACAAAAGTTTTGGTAGTTACGTCCTTCATTAATTATTTCTTTCTTATCACTGGTCTTGCTACTAATTATAACTACCTATGGTCAAATTAGTACCATTGATTTATGTCATATTTTCCTAGTTATAATCACTTATGGGTAAACTAAGGGTTACATTTATTTATTGAGCCTTGACATACCAACTTACCATTTCCTATGTTATACTATGCTTTTATACCAACTGTGCCTATTTTGTTTGAAGAGATGGCTGTAGTAGTCAAATTCCTCTGCTATAGGGTAGAACTATAGTGACTTGAGGTCCTACTATAGGACTATGTAGGCAACACTTGATACTTTTTGAGGTTAGCTCAGTCACCCTAAGACACACTCTCATCATTTTGTGAAGAACCTAAGCCATGCTCTCATTATTTTTAAATATTGAATCATTTAGTGTGTCATCATTCTTGATTAAGTTGAGATACTTCAAAATTCCAAAAAATTTTGTAAAACTATTATAAAAAACTAAAAACATTTACCACTTATTTGCCTTAAGGATTCTAGGAACCCTTACTAAGTTACAAGTAAATCACTTCTCACTTAGTTTCCCCATCATTTTTGTCCTTTTTCTCCCATGCACTTGCTATTTTTCACGACCATTCATATTATTCTATCACATCCATTCTATTTGTTTTCATCAATTGTCATTTTCTTCTCATTTCTTGGGAGAACTACATTTTGCCTAAAGTTTTTATTGGATATTACATCCATGGAACTATGTAGGTAGAATTCACCTTCCTAGTGCATATGGAGATAGCTCGACCACCCCCTTATTTTTATTCTATTCCCCCTTATGTTAGTTTGTTAATTTATCACCTATTTTTTAGGGGCAATGTTTGTATGGCTTAAATTAGATTATTTGTTTCTTTGTTGTTTTATTTGTATGTTTATTTTTTTATATTCAGTACTATTGCCTTAATTCAATCTATGTGAATTCATTAGGTGATTCCTTGTGCACATTATTCTTTATTCCATCCATATTCATACATCCACATTGGCATCATGGTTTATATCATTGGTGCATTATTTTAAATTGAGTATTATATTTTGAGAGTCAGTCTTTATGCATATTTTGGTCAAGTCCTTATGATGTTATTCCATTATGCCTATCAACATGTGCTAAAACAAACCTCAAATTCATGAAGTCTATTCAACAATGGTAATATTGACATCTCTTCAGCACTAACGTCTCGATTCAATCCCAATCATATCCCAAATAGAGTAATTATGTAACAAAAGAATTTTAACCTTTGATTAGTTTGAATGAGCATCTCCCTACTAGCAAGTTGTTATAATTCATCTTTATCCTCTGTATCTGATTACCATCATCAATCAACCAATCAATGATGTTTACCATAATTGAGGTCCAATTATTATAACCACCTATGGAAAAATCATTACACATTGTCCCACTTGCATTTCTCAATGACTATAATTGCCTTTAGGCAAATCATTGTGTTGTCACCAAATTTACCTTTTTTACCCATACAGGGGCATGTTATTATCTTCTCTGTCTATCCTAACAAGGATAACTTCATCTTTTTAATTATTATAACTACCTTTGGGCAAGTCATTATGTTTTCATACCACGTTGCCACTATTAGGGTATAATGCTTATAACCACCTTTCCGAAAACCATTGTACACCATCTCACTTGCATTCTCAATGATTTTGACTAGTTTCTCAATATCATTGTGTTCTCATCCCATCATTTTCCTTTCTTTGGTCCCCTCATCTCCTTTTTTTGAGGGATCATTTTCTAACCTTTCCTTGTGCCAACCGTTCCCTTGAGGGGGCATCATACAGTTAGTTCATCATCATTATAGTTGTAGGCATACATTACCTTTTTATTCTTTGAGAATATGTTACTATGCCTATATCTTGTAACACCTTCCTAAATAGGGTAAAACTATAGACACCTAAAATTGGCCACCAATAACTTCCAACTAGGCTTTTGACCAATTTTTACCAAAATGCATAATTTGGCCTATAAACACTAAAACATATTAAATGAGTTGAAATTGATATATTAAAGTGTTGATTTTGGATAGAGTATCACTAAATGGGTTAATTTAATTTATGGGCTAGTTAATTTTGATCATATCATTTAGAGCTAAATTGCCAATTTTGCACTTGGGTGCTCTGGATTGCTCTTTTCTATCAAATTTCTTGCACAAGACATGGGCCTTTATTGTTTGGTTTTGGAAACATCCTAAATGGGATAATGAATATAATGTATCTAATATTGACTTCTAATTCCAACCTAGTCAAAATTTGGGCCAATAACAAGGCATTCTAATCAATTTGAGTAATTTGTGCACAAAATGCTTAATCATGCTTAAGAGCTAATTAAACCAAATTAGGGCTTAATTAAGAATTCCATGGAAACTTGTTGAATACTTATTTTTATAAATTAATATTGAATATTTATCAAGTGACCTCATTTCTTGGGAAGACATCCCTAGGCCATAAATGCATAAAATATCAAGGTTAACCCCTCCCATGCCTCATCAATGCCTCCCATGCATTAAATATTGATGAGCCTATTTATGGATTTTAATTACATAATTGGATTAATCCTTATCCACACATCTCAATATTGAGATGGATAGTTTAGGTTGATTCTAGCCATTTTCTAAAATCTATAAATAGGAGGCATTGCGTATTGAATTTTAAGCTCTCATATGCCAAAGTTATAATGCCAAAATACATTCAAAAATTATTGTATCTTAATGTTATAATTACAAAATATTGACCCAAGCCAAGCCAAGCCAATCTAAAGACACAAGGTGCTAAATAAAGATGAAGGTAGCTAAGCTTCCATTGATATAGATTTCATGAGCATAAAGCTGAGAAAGCCACTATAACAAGCATTTTGGATCATCCAAGGAAGGTGAAAGAAAGTTATCTTTTTCATTGTAGTTGTTCTTTCCATTTTATTTTGTTAACTAATCTCTACCAAGTAAATAGGCCTAGAGATGTTATGCTAGTGTCTTTATTTCATTTTGTTTTCATTTTAAAACTATCACAATACTAATCATCCTCTATTGAATCAAATTCGTAGTTCACATAACTAACTATAGGGCCTACAAAATGAATACAACACTCACAAATGGCACAATTTGTGAGGCATAAATCAAGATCAATAACTAATATTAAAATTTGAAGCCAAGGGACTTCAAATGGAAAATAAATACAATCCAAGTCAAACCAAAGCAAATGTTTCAAAGGGTTATGCCACTATTAGAGTTCAATCGAGCATTGTTAAGCATGAGATGTACTCATATAGTCAAGATTGTTATTGATGAAGCTTTATCACCATTAAAGCTCTAACAGGACCTCTAATCGATGACTTAGAACATGTCGACCCTGTTCTCTAAATGTTACAAGATTATTCCATGGCTATGTTTATTACTCTTTTAGAAGGAAGATCCTTATGTGTAGTGACTTCTCGATTCCCATAAGGTTTAGAGGCAAAAAAGTTTATTTAAACCTAATGTAGTTCAAGAATGAAGCTACGTAGACTTTAGGTTTTCATTGACATGATATCTATAGGAGAACCAATGAAATGGATTAGTTTTCAATCTATAATAAATCTATATTCAGGTTGGCATAGGTACAGATATAAACAAGGCATAAAAGAGTGTCTTATCCTTCAACATAGTCTTATCTTCGACAAGTAGGTACCTATGGTAGACATAGTTATGATTCTATTAGGTTTAAATAAACGAGGATTTTGCCTTTATAATCAATCCAAGTGGAAGATGGCATAAAATTCTAATAGATGGATTTGGGGATTGGAGATTGTAGTTGGGGCATTTAATATATTTTTAGGGTTCTAAAGATCCTCTTCACATCAAGATCATGATTCATCATCTTTGGTAAACTATTGTCTTTTAGTATGTTTCTTAGCTAATTAAAATACTCATGGGCTATTAGTAAAAATGAAATTTGATCTATCTATGATGGATTAGTCTTAATTAGATAAAATGTGGTTAAGCATTCATTAAATAATAGTGGTAGCTCACTTATGGATCTCTAATTGTGCTCTCTCTCTCTCTCTCTCTATATATATATATATATATATATATATATATATATATATATGTATGTATATATATGTATGTATATATATATATATGTATATATATATATCTGATTATTTCACATTGGTAAAGGGTTCTCAAATTTTATATATTAGTTAGAGACTTGGAGTATCAAAAGAGGCTCTCATTTTATAAGGCTAAACCCTGTCAAAAAGTTCTAATACAATACATTTTTTTATCTCTATGTAAAAATGAGTTTGTACACCTCCTATGAGTCTTGTGTGTGTGAATTGAGTAATTGGATATGTTGTGGAAGCTCTTGTGTACCTTATTATTCAATTGGGATGTTAGATAAATTAAAAATGAAGAATAAATTGAAAAAATGAGTTAGTATTTGAATTTATTCTTGAACTTAATGTCCCCTATCTTGAGTATTGCATACATATAAATACTTAGAAGAGGGATCAAACTTCATGTAGTTCTACCATACTATAATGGCATGTTTGATATATTATTTTAATGCTAGGTGTTGGTGAAATACTATTGCAATTATGTGCTTCAACAATGAATTATGATTTTTGAGGTGTGTGGACTCATAATTGGAAAGAATAGATATTTTCCTTTCACGATTTAGTTAGATATTCAGTGGTTTTCAATCATGTCATCCTCAAGTTAGAAAGATGGTTATAAAATATAGATTTATAGTGATAATTTTTTAGATTAATAAAATGGGACTTTTAAAACATGGTATATGACTCATTAGGTGGATTTAAATTTGATAAAATAGTCATTATTTAGTAGGATAATGTATAAAGTGGAATCAAACACTATTGGTGAATGGGATAGTTTTGAAGGCATGACCTTGTCTGAAGATCAATGATAGATAATTTGTAAGTATGGATTAGTCTAGGGATGAGCTTATGTTTTTTGGAATGATAAATAAGGACTTTATGTATTTTAATTTCTCAAAGGTAAGTTTCATCCACATATAAATAGAGGAATAGTGGATTAGACCTATGGAATTGGGCATGAGCTAAGTGTGTTAAAAAGATTGGTCACCAGTGAATTATTTTAGTAATAAATGTTAATTTATGTGACTAAATCCCTCTCCATTTTTATTATAATAATGCAAAAAATTGAAATTAATAATTAAAATGAAAAGAGTTATACCCAAACTTACTTATGAAGAATAGTCTTGAATGTAGGCTACATGTTGAACTATGCCTCATAAAAAACTATAGTAAAACATGCATAAACCAATCCTTGCTTAATATGGAAATATGAAAGTAAATATAAGAAAAAAAATAGATCAAAATAACAAGGAACAAATACACATGTTTGTGTATGTGAATTGTTGTGTTTTATTTTATAAAATTGATGACTAGAGAGGGTAGGACCCTTTGAAAGTTATTTTCATTGAAACACTTGGATTAGACTATGGCTACCCAAATCCTCATTATAAAGAGAGTTTTATTAAGAACTCAAGGTGTGATTGACTCCATAATTACATGCCCAAGGTAGTAGAGTAGCTTGAAATCAACATATCAATTCCAATAGATCATTATGGTGCAAAACTGGTGCAAAAAGGTGAATCAACATATGAAGATGGAATTAGATTCATTTTTGGCACAAAACTAGTGAGAAAATAGTATGCTCTAATTCTGGTGTATTTAGTGTAGATAATTATATGAGTTACCATTCCTTCTACATAAAACCAATATAAATTAAGTAGGAGAAGTGACCATGTGCTATGCACATGCCCCAAATCTAATATTTTAGTATATATATTTTAGAAAATAATAACATCAAGTGATTTTATAAGGAAAATGTGTAAAAACATGCAACACATATCGTGCATGATTCCCCTAATTATGATAAAAAAATGAGACAAACTAAGTATAGATCTAGAAAACTATTTCTAATCAATAATAAAACTCAAATGTAGACTAATTTTAACTCTAAGAATCATAGAGAATTGCATTTTTGACTATTGTGATGATAATGCACTATCATGGATCTAGTCAACCTACATTTTTAAATGGAGTGTTGTCACTTGAAAGTGATTTTTGAGAAAACATTGATTGTGGACTCTGGTCATCTGAGGAAACATTATCCTCTTCTATATTTGTAGTGAATTGTTTTAGCTTAGTATCTAAGACAATCCATTATGTATGCCAGATCTTTTGAGGTGGGTTGTGTAGTTTGAACAATAATTTAGCTTAAAATATTAAAGTTATTCAAGTGATGATATAAAAAAAATTTAAACTAGATTAATAATGATAAAATTGGATATCATGTCATCATCATAAATAAACTGAGAAACATAGTAATGTGAGATCCATGTAGAACCAAACATGCATAGTGTCATGTCAAGATACATGTTAAAAATGAGAATTATAATGAATAATGATCAAACTAAGCAATTAAAATTGATAGATATCAAGGAGGACGAATGATATCCATCATGGAATTAAAACTAGGAATATGCATGATATTGATCATGACATCATAAACTGAGAAAATAAGATTCATGTCCATGATGCACACACATCATGAGTACACAAAAAATCACACAAAATATAAAATAAGAAGGCTAATGGAAACATACAATGGACATGTTAAAATGTCACTCATGCACATAGAAGCATACAATAATTCTTATAGTCATAAAAAATGTGTTATAATGTACACAATCCAAAGTATAAAATATACACAGGGTATGAAATAGAGAAGGAACACATGATAATCATGCATGAATAGGTGATATTGATATACATAAGGAATTTTTAACATTATTATATTTATAAAATCATGTATTTAGTAAGATAACAAAGTGAAATTAAGTGAAGAAATATGGAAATAATTTGTGCAATGTACTATATTTAAAATACAAACAAAGAGGGATGGTCATAGAATGATAAAACTTATGAAAAAATGATCCTAGTGAACTTTATAAGCTATAAAAAAGTTATATAAGTCTTGTGACTAGTTTGAACATGAGAATTTATAGCCTATGTTCACTAGGACAAGTATAGTAGAATTAGACAAGAGCATAGTGTCTTATTATCTAGGTTAGATTAGTTTTATTTGTGTATAGTTTTTGGGTCCAATACAATATCACCACCTATATACACACAACATTTTCAAACTTTATCAATTACTAATGTTTTGTCTCTTGTAATAACCCTTAGATTCTCAATCACTCCAAGTGCACGCCTTTAAAGATGTACCAAGAAAGGGGTGGGTAGACCATTAATTCTTTGTGGGATTGCTTTCTCCTATACCACCACTTGATATGTACACAAACATCTCTAAAAAACTTCACTAAGCCTTGTCTCCTCTTTTGAACCCTCCTCCAACCATTTAGTGCCTTCATTAGCCCCTTCCTAACCCTAAAACCCTTTTTGACAGTTTACGTTACACTACTAGCCCCATTAACCCTATACTCAAATTGATAAAACATATTAAGGGTCTAGGTCAACCCTTGACCAACCTAGACCAAGATATAATTTATTTTTATCAATAACTATACAGATTCAATTGGGATGACCCTATTGGCTAAACTTTTTAAAAGGTCTAGGGTTAGATTTAGCTATATATACACATTCATTTCACCATTTCTTAGAGATAACAAAATTAATTATTCATTTTCACTTCTTTACAATCTGATCTTCTACCATTCTATTTGAGATGTTATAGCTTAGGGTTTATACTTGGAGAAGAATCTTGTCTAGTGTAAAATTCTTGGATACTTTAGCCTTTCTTAGTGATGTTTAAAAAACACAACAACCTCTTGTGAATTAACTTTTTCCAAGGGAGAGATCGAGTCGCGGTGGGTTTGTTTTCAAGGTAAGTATCTCTAACTTTAATCTATTTTAATATATAGAAGTAGAATAAGTAATGTCTTTTGAATATATTACTCTCTTCATGCATTAGGGTTTTACCTATACATAACTTAATTAGGATTCTCTTATGCATGTTTACTTTTATGTTTATTAACCCCCACTTTGTGTAATAAGATCTGGTGAGAACTAGATTAGATTTTAATTTTATTTGCATATACATTGTGAATATGAAAACATAGGACCCAACTAGGGTTATTACATGGTGTTTCTTTACTAGAGGATTTAGAACCCTCTCTAGTGATTTTATTGTAGTAGGAGATCCCTTGGTTAGGTCTATCAAATCCATCTTGGTCATGACCCCAAATATCTATTGTATCAATAATCAGAAGTGTAAGTAGGATTTATCTTCTTCAAGATAAGATTGTTTAATAGATCAGTTACATTTCCATTTATATACATGATGTTGAACCAAACATGAACTAAACCCTTGTAGGTTTTATTTCACAATTTCATTTCATCATTAAATTATTTTTTTCTATTTTTATAGTACTGTATCAAATTAGTCAGTATAGTTATAACAATATATGCACAAATTCAACACATAGTCTCTCCAAAATGACTATGTTATGTTCATGTAGGTCTTATCTAAATATAGGTTACTAGATCAATTAGTTTGACACAATATTATTTTCTATTTATATATTTACATAGAAGTCAAACAAGTTGACTCTATTTTCAATTGTTTTCTTTCAGTATGCATGTCTGCAAACATACTCAAGCTAGTCAACTCTATTCATAAATTCACTTTTTTAGCACACAAGTTTTACAAACTCTATCAAACTAATCAATTTTTTTAGCATAATTTTGAATCAGCATTTGAGCATCACAATATAAAATTTTAGAATCTAAACATATTCAAGCCCATCAAGGTTCATTCTTTATCTATCCATCATTTCATTTTTTCTTCTTTAAGTACTTTTTTCCTCAAGTTTATAGTCTATAAAACTGTATCCCTACATCCAAATGGGTTAACCAATTTGACATAGTTCTATAGCCTATTTTCTATCTTAAAGACATAGTCAACCTATTCGACTATTTTCTTTTAGATCTTGATTATATAGAATAATAGTGACCCAATAAAATTTTTTTTACATTGTTTGCATATAGTTTCACTTGAACTAACTTTGTACTCTTCTCAATCAAGAGATTAATATCTTTTTAATAGTAATCAATTCACCTTTCCTTTCAATTGCTTGCATGATTAGCGTAATAAACATAGATTAATTAGGTGGTTTTTCAAATTACCAATTTACTCACACTATTTTTCTCTTTTGCACACACTTTTAAATCACTTTATATTCAAAAATCATTAAACATTTATCTTCCCAAGGTCTACCTATTTGGATTTCATCACCAAAGGGAGGCTAACTTATTTTTTGGTGAAGTATAAACACATGGTTGATGGTATATATTGGTAAAACACTCGACACCCTTATCATTTAAGGATTATTAAGTGAATGGGTAGTCACCAATACCAAGCCAATACCATCACCAATACAAATCCCTTTCAACCTAAACTTCCTAAAACTAACCTTAGATTACTTTCTGGTTTTCTCTTATAGCTAACTTCCCATCACATTAAAATTAAACTTCATTATAACTTAATAACACTTAGGGTGACCAACTTGTTAGCATTTACTTTCAAGTTTCTACTTGATCTTTGATCATTGTATGTTGTATTTTAAAACTTGCATTAGCCAACATTGGTGTAAGGTTTTTGATGTGTGTTTCAATTAGATTAGTTTAATTGATCCAATTACTTGGGTGGTTAAATTCATTTGCTTCACAATTATCTTTCAAAACCTTCTCTATTTTATAACATTATTATTTATGTCAACATAGTCTCTTATAGACTATTTAGCCTATCTACCTTGAGTACTCAGTGAACCTTTTCAGCTGTGTCTTTATCTCTCTATTTAATCCCTTGTCTAATCAGTACATAGTTGACCTATCTGATTGTGTCTTCTTATTTCTTGGCTTGTTTCATATTCAAAAGTACACTATCAACCCATATGAGTGTGTATCTATTTTTCCTATTTTAATTTAATTCTTTACAACACATAGTCGATCAACTTGATTGTGTTCTCTTATTTTCCTATTCTATGAATTTTCTTCACATATTATATTGACCCAGTCAACTTTGTACTTGTTGGATAAAATTATTGTCTATCTAGCTGAATCTATCCATATTTTTCATTCTTGTTTCCTAATATTATATTGTTTCATAAAACATCGTGAAATCCCTTATCAAAATCTTTTTGGATAACTTGAATCCATTTGGACACTATATGGGGTGTTATTTGATTCTTATCTTTACCTCCCAAGAAGATCCTCACTATTTTAGTACCTCTTCTCCTCCATCATATTTCAATTTCAACATGGATCAAATCACTCAAATATATGAGATTTGTAGATCAAATCCTTTCTATACCTATCAAGACAATTTACATCTTCAAATATCTCACCATAATGTGGGGGTAATTAACACAATCCTATCTAATAACCCCACATAGAATATTCCACCTAGAAACCCTCCCCCGAGTACCAATTTGGGGAATTCTCTTACAAACACCAACCCACCAATTGATACCACTCAAATTATTACATAGATAGTGAAAAAAATGAACATAATGCAAACATATAACACCTCCCAAATGATGTAACTATAACATCATTTGATCAACATGCCTATTCCTCATTCTATTCTATATATTCATACTTACATTGGAAAGCTTATGGAAATAACATGATTTCTCCTCAAAATGGCTTATCACATCTATTCTTTTAATTATCTTCTAAAGAAAAGTAATGCTCTCAAATGGATGGACCTATTATCATGAAATAATGTACCCTAGATTTGGTTATTCAATACTAATATAATATTTGGTCAAGATTGGAATACCTCTAAGCCTATGGGTTGTCTATGATAGAGGTAGACCTCTAGGTTTAGGGGCTAGCTCCCTAGATTTCTCTTTGCTTGCTTATCACCTATACTAACTATTTGCTTGTGTAAATAGGGATAGAAGTAAAATGGAAATAAAATATTCTACTGAGGTGATACAATATAAATATCTCCACTAGTCCACCATATAATTTCACTAAGAGACATGACTCACAACACTAGTCGTATAATCCTAAATTACTCTAACATTAGTATTTTAAGCATGGAGGTGATATGCATGAAACTACTCAATTTAAAGGAACTATAAGTCATATTATAGAAACCAAGGCTAATTTTACACTTGAATATAGTCAAACACACTAGCTACACTTCATGTGAGTTGTTAGAGTGAGAACTACCTACACCAAACATGAAAGGATAAAGAGAAGGCAAGGATAGATACTTATCACTAACACTTCACTGTACATAATTTCACATAATTAGACAATAAATTCATGATAAATAAAAACTAGATTACAAATATTATTTCAAAATCAAATTAAAACATCAAACTAGTAGGGCTTTGCCATACCATGTGTGGAATCAATTATAAAAGCCATAATGGCTTGCATTTATAGAACATGTGAGAGGAGAGAGGAGAAGAGAATTTCAAAGGTCAAAATTCAACATGTTAAGGAATGAAAACTAGTTACATTTTAGTATAATTAAGTAGATAAAAAAGGTCTATAAGGTCCTCTTAGACAAATGTCCACCTGAAACATAAAAACTCTTGAAATTAGCATAGAGGCCTTTCAACTGCCTTCTTGAAACTACCTTCATGATTAAGCATATTTTGAGCACTCAAAACTAAAGTAGGAAGATTTAAAATATGTTAAATATATTATTGGTTTTTTAAAAATTCCATTAAATTCATTAGATGCATCCCTAACTGTTATCCATATTCTAGACACTTGTACTTACCATCTACAGTCATTCATTAGCCCTCTTGGCCTCATTCTTCACATTTGTCACCAAAGTGTCCTTTAGTTTCTCAATAAAATCTATGGAAGAGGTGTTAGGACACTTTTATAACACCATTATGATTTCCAATCCATTAATTATACCTTAAAAGGTCCCAAAAACCAAATTCTCATCCTCTCATTAGGTAGTCACTCTTTATCTTCAATCTCTGCCAAAGACTACTTGAGATGAATGAGTTAATAGAAGTTTTTCCATACCAATATGTGGTGATAAATTAATATTAATAGTTATAATATTTCAAAATTAACCCCTCCAATGTATCTCACCTGTTCATCTTCTTCTATACCTGCAAAACAATGACAAACTTGCAAAAAAACCTTATTTTGTATGCTATCTGTACAAGTAGGGTACAAACCAGTCAAATGAAAGAGCTTTGGAGATTAGTACATAATTAGAAAACACTTTACTAATAAAAATACTTCTCCTAAATTAATTTATTTTCATTTTTTATCCAACAGGTCAAAACCAAGGTTTTAGGAGGGTTTTAGCAAGTTTTAGTTCTTAGTGATAGTTCATAAAAATCAGATGTTAAAACCTAACAAAAATTCACTAAGAATAATTTAGATACCTCCTTCAACCATAACCAACTACTTGGGACTGCATATAATCAATCCATTTATATATTAGTTCTTGAAGTTGGCCTATCAACCTTTAGAATGCATTTTGTGTGCCCTTGTGATGGTTTCAAACCAATTTGACCAATATATGATATTTAACTACAAAACAGTGGTTATAACTCATCAAAATAATCCTCCTAAAGGTTATAAACTGGGTGGAAATGTTTGTTTTTTATTAGAAATGTAAGTAATCCTTATTAGGGTTTAGGCCTACTCTAGGCCTAATAGGCATGAATGTGCTCTTTGAGTCTTTAAATACTTGTGAATTCTTCTACCAAATTTAGGTGTTTATCAATGCTCATTAACCTTTAATTCAACTCATCACACATTTATTCAATGTTCCAAGAGTCCTCATCACATTGCCTTATCACTACATGCCAAACCTATAGTCTTCACCTTGATTGGGAATACCCTCTATTTGAAATAAAATAAAGGGCATCTCCCTTATTTGCTCAGTCAAAGTGAATATTTGAAGGGATGGAGTAGGTCTTAAGGACATTATACCCCAAATTTAAAATCTAAATAATTTCTTTAGAGTCCCTAATATTTTAAAATATCTAAGAGAGACTTATGTGGTTTGACTATGCAGGGTCTTGAGAAACTCCAATGCTATGGCTATAGGTTGGTGTTCCTCCCCAATTTCCTTATTTGAGAATCATTTGATATGGTTATCAACATTATGAGAGTATTATAAATCATATTTAATCATACACACTAGACACCCTTCCAAACTACTTTATCTACTTGATTAGGCCAGTCTATAGATTGTGTTAATTGTAGGTGTATTCACCTTATGAAAATGAGGTTCCTATATGTAAAAGTGTGTGTTTTAGCCCTATGTTACATTCTTAGGTCTTTCTTGAATTTATCAAGATTGTATTCATACATGAACATATCCATATCATGCCCTAGGCCATTCCAACATCCAAACTACCTTTTTTCCATGTACTATCAATCTATAGTCAATGAGAGCAAAAGAGACCCTTATAGGTGCTTACCTTTGTCAAAACATGGTACTTCAACTCCCTCAATTGATACTTGGGTCACTAGTGTCATTATCACTCAAATAGATTCACTTATCTTGAAGGAATTAATTTATTATGTCATGTTGTATCATAAGATCAATTAGCTTTTAGGAGTATTGTAGATTAAACTTAAAGTCTACAGTCAGACTTTTCTTGAGTTGAAAACCTATTTACACAATCCTTATCATAAATAAATAATCAATCTCTTAAGTCAAGACATTACCCCTATGCTTGGTCTACATGAGTGAAACTACACGACCTATCCATTCCTCAAGATAATCACCAATATGTGACCTTTATATATGAGTAAATATCTTATTCAGAGAAAATAAGGTAACATGTCTCTTTATGCAACTTTCTCAAACTGAGGGCAAGGTTTTAGATATGTCTGCCACCTTATGAATTCAATATTACCACAATGGCCTCTTTTATATTATAAATCTTTATTGAATTTATTAATAAGCTTTAATACCTTCATCTCATCATCTTTATACCTCTTTAGATTTCACTTAGGCCCCTCTTAGAGCTACCTATAAGTGATTTCCAGACTTATAACTATGTATATTGAAGAATTTCTTATCATAACCAATCTCAAACCATTTTAGAAGGTTAAAACTTATTGTTTCAACTTTTAAGACCCTCTTTTCACCTTTTAAATCTTCTTGTCTTCTTGGACAAGTGTGTTCAGGATTTCTTTCACTTGACTATAAATGAATATTATATGAATGATGAAATTGCTTGATATTCTTGATTTCAATGTAGCACCAACATTTTTTAGTCTAAGACTACCAGCTATAACAATAATAAAACATATATTATGTTAAATTACACTTTGTAACACTTTTTCATTATGTAAAATTGTACAATTTCATTAAATGACTCAAAATGACCTTATGTGACATAAAATGACACTAAGGACTAAAAATGAATATGATCAAGGCTAAGGACATATTAAGTGAACTCATGTGGAACATGGTAAACATTTTCCACCCTAGGATACCCATATATAATTTTTAAACTATATGGGGTTAACTTAATTTGACTTGTGGTCAAATTAGTCAACATTTTTGACAATTTCTTAGAGGTGGCAAGCCAGCTATGCCAAAGACTAGTAGCCTACGCCTATCCATTAGGATATTGATTTACATATACATTATATGTAAATTTAATTTCCTATAAAACCACACAAAATGAAATTAAAAACAAAACACTTAAGTAAACACACATGTGTTTCTAGGGAAAACACACACAACATAAGCGAAATACACACACCTATCATTATATTTACAAGACCTCAAAAACTTGAAGTACAGATCACCATGATTCAAAAAAGGTAAAATTTGGTACCTCTTGGATCATTTATGCTGCAAGTAAATAATCTATCATGTTAAACATGATTATCAACAAACACTTTCTTATGTGGATGGTAAAAATACTTACCATCTTTAGCTCTTCTTCTATCTACAAGTCTGCTACTTCGAGATTTCAAGGATAATCATTTTTACCCTCCAAGAATATTATTTTATCTTTTATCTTGATGTAATTATATCATGTTCACATGACATTCCTCAAACTAAATCTTAAGGTCTCCAAATTTGCTTCAACATTGCTTTCTTCTAAAACATGATGTACTTGATGATTAGAAGCATCAAGCTTATTTTCATTCTACTTCAACACATTTGTCATGTGATTAAAACTCAATTTTTGGTGTTTATTTCTCTTCATACATATGCATCTCTACCTTGTGTTCATTAGACTCCGCCATGGCTACAACCTCTTTGTCAATAGCTAGATACTCAACCTCATGCTTAACAAGACACTCTCCTTCCTACTTGTTAGTTTCCTTAATAACCTTATTATCAGATACACACTTATTAGGAGGATAAGTAGACTTACTCAACTACTCAAACTATAGAAATATGGAATAGAACCTTTTCCATAGGTCATCCTCTTCTTCATAGATATCGTGTTCATGGACTCCTCCATCATATGCATGGAAAATGACATTGTTTTATTCATCATATTGATCTATCATGATTTGAAAAATATCATAATAATACATATGAATAAGGTAATCTCCATTAGTATCTTATATAAAATAATGTTTAATTCTTACTTCAGATTTTTCATATGCCCCCTCATGGATGATGTATGCGCCAAGATTATTTTACTCAAAATAAGTGTATAGATCATGTTCATAGGTGTCTACACCATACTTATCTAGGAAAAGGTCAGATATTCTCTCAATATTAGAGGATGATCCATCATCCAAAACATATTCCTCTTGATCATTGATTGTGTAATTGAGATTAAAGATTGTTTTTACATGGGGCTCAATATGAAACTTAACTAGTGGTTGAGTTCTGATGGTTACCTTTGCTCCATACCTTGTCCTAAAGGCCAAGAAGGACCAATCAGCTGAGAGGTATCCTCCTATCTTGGATATGAAATCCATTGAGAGATAGATAGCAAAGTGGGCAGTCAAGTCAACCACTACTATGTCTTGAAGGATAGGGAATCTATGACAATCATGGAGGAAAATTTTCAAACCTTTAACTAGTTCCACTAACTTATGGTGGCCCATCAAGTTTTAACATTACCTTATTATATGGTTCATATTTTAGACCTAATTTATCTACTATAACCTTGGGCATCATTAAAGTACTATCCCCACTATCCACTATGTAGTTGTGAATAAGTTTGTCTCCAACATTGAGTTTGAGGTAGAAGGGTGGAGGATTTTAAGATTTGGAAGAGGGTTACACAATGTGATTGGGATAATTTGTGAGGGAAACATTACCATGAATTTATTTTTGAGGGCTATCATGAATATTGGACAACTACTATTGAAGGAGCTCTTTTTGACCAGGCAAGTGAAGCATATCCCAAAGAGAGATACTAGTCTTAACACTCTTCAAATAATTAATAATGTTTAGAGTAGGAGTATTTACCTTTTATTTTATCCTTGAAGGAAAATAAGAGTTTAGATATTGAGACATTGGAACAGTTTGATTCACCCTTCCAACATTCTAATTTGAGATAGATGTAGAAGTTGTAGGGACTATTATACTTGCAGTCACACCTTATTACCTTGTAGAATGGATATTTGAACTTGTATGAATATCATGGGCATCTCTTAAGTCCTTATTCTTTTATCTAGTATTGTCTGCAACTAAAGAATTCTAATTGAGAACATAGGTATCTTCAACTAGAAAGTTTTCAAGGTTCACCTTTTGGGGCTGCCATCCTTCATTTAATTACATGAAAAATTCATCTTATACTAACATATAAGGAATGAATCCTCCTTGAGAAACCAAATCTTGATCTCCACCTTCATTGGTATCCATGAACTATCCTTATTTCCATTTTTCTCCTTGGACCAAGTCACTATGCACCAGTATCATGGCTCTTGTGTTGGAGGTGGAAGTTGGATTATATGCATTGGCTAGCCTATTAAAGTTAGTTTTCCCTTGATCTCTACCTTTACCATATTTTATAGGTGGAAACCTATTTACTTATTGAGGATAGGGTTATGGGTTTTGATGAAAACCATACCATAGATTTGGTTGCCTAGTTTGAGCCTCTAAGGATTTATATCTTATCTTCCAATCAATAGCATCTTATGCTTCCTTAGGGGTAGTTATAGACTTGGTATTTGCATTAGGGACTTGAGAAACACTTGGAGTAATAATAGACATATTGGGAAGTAGAGTCATGGGGACTTTTGGAGGTAATTTTATAGCTTGTATTAGGCCATTCTCTACTCTAATAGAAATATCATATGTTTCAGGTAAGGTGTAACCACCCATAAACTACACCATTATGTCTATGTCAATACCAATAGCCCTTAGGTATGTAGGAAACAAAAATCTTGTAGGTGGTATTATGTGTGGAGGCAACCTATGCCAAGTCCTTTGGAAGCTCTCATTAAATTCATGCATAGTCTCCTTGGGGGATATTTTAATTACATTAAGATGGTGAATGAGTGATGTGTGATCACTTTTATCTTCAAACCTTTAGGTTAGAAATGATCCAAAATAATCCCAATTTGCGATATACCCTCCAAGAAATGTCTTATACCAGTCAATTTATTTCCATCTAAGGGACATGACAAGGATTATAATGGAAATTTTGAACTTAATAACACTATGAAAGTTACACAAGTTTGAAATATCCCTAATATGCTCATTAAGAGTGACATGACCTTAACCATTGAATGTGGGAACATGTTTGGTAGCATTAGGGGTTATATCATCATATTCATTGAGGTGAATTAAATTTTCTATGTTAAAGGCTAAGAAGGCATGCTACCTATCCATTTTTTCCTCAAGTTCCTCTTCACTTTCTTGATCTTCTTGGCTTACAAATTCATCTTGTTATTCAAAGATCAAGATAGGTTGAGGGTGTTGAAATTCAAGAGGAAGTTCATGTTGAAGGAGAGGGTTTATGGCATTGAGATCTATATTAGTATATGACCTATTAAGGAACATGAATTATGAACACAATAAATGATAAAAAATGGTCTACAACTAGATATTACCTTAAATGTAGTCATCAAATGCTGAGTAACACACCATATGCAACTGTGATGTTGTCAAGACCAACATTCACCTTGACAATATTTCTCTATGACAATGGTCCCATCAGGCATGCCAAAAATATTATCATGAAATATTTCACCATATATTTGATTATTCAATCCTACTCTAATATTTGGGCAACATTGGAATACCTCTAGGCCGTTGGGTTGCCTATGATAGAGGTAGACCTCTAAGTTTAAGGGTTAGCTCCCTATATTTTTCTTTAATTTCTTATCACCTAAACTAAATATTTGCTTATGTGAAAATATATATAATTAACATGGAAATAAACTACTATATTGATGTGATACACTAGAAATATCTCCACTAGACCATCATACAATTACACTATGAGACATGGTTTACAACACTAGTCTTAAGATCTTGAATTGCTCTAACATTAGTATTTAAAACAATGAGGTGATATGCATGAAACTAATCAATTTAAGTGAACCAGAGGTTATATTTCAGACACCAAGGCTACTTGTACACTTGAAGATATTCAAACACACTAGCTACACTTTATGTGACCTGTTAGATTGAGAACTACTTGTACCAAACATGAAAAGATAAAGAGAAGGCAAGGATAGAGACTTATCACTAGAACTTCACTATACATAACTTCACATAATTAGACAATAAAATCATGTAAATTCAAAACTAGATTGAAAATATTATTTTAAAGTCAAAGTATAACATCAAACTAGCAAGGCTTCACCATACTAGGTGTGGAATTGATTACAAAAGCCAAAATGGCTTGCATTTATAGAACATGTGAGAGGAGAGAGGAGAAGAGAAGTTTAATGGTCATAATGACACATGTAAATGCATGAAAACTATTTAAATTTAATGAGAAGTGGAGAACAGAGGTATAGAAGGTATTCTTGGAAAAATGTCCATCTAGAACATATAAACTCCTCAAACTAGCATAGGGGACTTTTAAATGCCTTATTAAAATTGCCTTCATGATTAAGCACCTTTTGGGTGATCAAAAATGAATTAGGGAGAGTGGACACAAGTTTAATATCTTATGTGGGTTGTAAACATGTCATGAAAGTCATCAGGTGTGTCTCTAACTACTTGGCATCTTCTGGAAACTTGTACTAACCATCTACAATCATTCATTAGCCCTCTTTGATTTATTATTCACATTTATCACTAAAAAATCCTTCAATTTATTAATTAAATTAGTGTAATAGGTGTTATGACATCTTTCTAAGAACCTTATACCTTTCACTCCAATAATTAGACCTTAAAAGGTCCCAAAAACTAACTTTTGATCCTCTTACTAGGCAACCACTCTTTATCTTCAATCTTTGACAAATAATACCTTAGATAAATTAGTTAATAGAATTTTTTCCATGCTCATATGTGGTGAGAAATTAATATTGATAGTTATTATAGGTCCCAATTGACCCCTTCAATGTCTCTCACCTTTTCATCTTCTTCTATACCTACAAAATAATCACAAACTTACTAAAAACCCTATTTTTTACCCTACCCATACAAGTAGGGTACTCAAAAGTTGGGTGGGAAGGATCATGAGAGATTAATCCACAATTAAAAAAAACTTTCCTTATAAAAATACTTCTTTTGAATGCATTTCCTTGCATGTTTTGTCCATCAGGTCAATACCAGGGTTTTTGTGGGGTTTTATCAAGTTTTGGTTTTTAGTGATAATTCATAAAAATTAGATGTTAAAAGCTTAAAAAATCACTAATAAAAATTTATGGAACTCATTAAACCATACCTAACTCTTTGGGTCTCCATGCAATCAATCTGTATAGATATGAGTGCTTGAAGTCGGCCTATCGAGCTCTAAAATATATTCTGTGTGCCCTTATGATGGTTTCAAACCAATTTGACCATTATATGTTATTTTAATGCAAATAAGAGGTTATAAATCATCATAATCCTCCTCCTAAATATTATAAACTAGGTAGGAAGGTTAATTTGGTCGTATAAATGGAAATGAGCCTTATTAAGGCTTAGGCCTAGTCTAGGCATAATAGGCCTGACTATTCTCCTTGAGCCTTTAAACACATGTGAATGTTTATACTAATTATGGGTGTTTTTTAATGCTCATTAACCTTTAATTCAACTTTTCACACCTTTATTAAATGTTTAAAGAGTCCCCATCACATTCCCTTATCACTACATGCCAAACCTATAGTCTTCACCTTGACTGGGAGTGCCCTTTATGTGAGACAAAATAAAAGGCATCTCCCCTATTTATTTAGTTAAATTGAAGCTATGAAGGGATATAATATGTATTTAATATCTTATATACCAAATTTAAAATCTAGATTATCTTTTTAGTGTCCCTAATACTTCAAATCTCTAAGATAGACTTATATGGTTTGACTATGTAGGGTCTAGAGAAACTCCAAGGCTGTGGTTGTAGGTTGGTGTTCCTACCCTATTTACTTATCTGAGTATCATGTGATATGGTCATCACCATTATTATATTGGTATAATTCATTTTTATTCATCATACACCCCAGATACCCTTCCAAACTACTGCATATACTTGTTTAGGCCAGTCTGCAAATTGTGTTGATTGTAGGTGTATTCACCATATGAAAATGAGGTTCATGTAGGTGAAAGTGTGTGTTTTATCCCTATGTTACATTCCTATATATTTCTTTAATTTATCAAGATCATATTAATAATTTAACATATCTATATCATGCCTTAGGCTATGCCAACATCTAAATTATCTTTTCTCCTTGTACTATCAGTCTATAGTAAAACTATAGGTGATATTTTGAGAGCAAAAGAGACCCCTATAGGTGCTTACCTATGTCAAACCATGGTACCTAAACTCCCTCAATTTATCCTTGGATAACTAGTGTCATTATCACTCAAATGGGTTCATTTGTATTGAAGGCCATGCTTTATTATTTCATGTTGCATCATAAGATCAATTAGGTTTTAAGAGTACTATAGATTATATTGAAAGTCTACAATAAGACTTTACTTGAGTTGGAAACATATCTACATAATCCTTATTATGACCAAAAAATAAATCTCTTAGGTTAATACATTTCCACTATGCTTGGAATACATGAGTTAAACCATAAGACCTATCCATTCCTCAAGATAATCACCAAGATATGACCTTATTATATGAGCAAATACCTTATTCAGAGAAAATAAGGTAACATGTCTCTCTATGCCACTTTCTCAAACTGAGGGCAAGGTTTTAGATCTATCTTCCACCTTATGACTTCACTATTACCACAATGTCCTCTTCTACATTCTTAATATTGATTTAAGGTCTCAATAATCTTCAATAACTTCATCTTATCATCTTTATACCTCTTTGGATTGCACGTAGGCCCCTCTTAGAGCTGCCTGCAGGTGATTTCCGGACTCCAAACCATGTATATTGAAGAATTTTTCATCATAACCCATATTAAACCATTTTGGAAGGTTCAAAATTATTGTTTCCACTTTGAGGACCCTCTTTTCACCTTGAAATCTTCTTGTCTCCTTATACAAGTGTGTTCAGGATTTCTTTCACTTTTCTATAAGTGAATATTATAGGAATGTTAACTGTGCACATATGTTAGACATTACAATTCACATAGAGCATTATTTAGACAAATAGCCTTCATTAAGGAAAAATAATCACCATTATCATATTTTTAATTCAAGCTTTTCATCTTTATTCTAAAGCCACTACAAGAAGGTAAGATTTGCAAGAATGAAAATAGTGTATGTAAACTATCAATGGAGTCTTCCTAGCAAGATGAGAGTGACAATGTCAACTCATTCACACCACACATGCAAAACAAACAAATAACCTTACGATAAGGGTGTTCATTCCCTTCCATAACATGTAAAACACCTAGTTTTCATAGAAATATGCAAATAGAGAAAAATTGAAGGCCACGAGGATGTATAAGTATAACAGAGGAGTAAACCTTATTATCAATGGTTCATAGAGAAAAATCAACCAATCATCTAAATATTTACATAGATTTTTATTATAAAATGATTCTTATCATCTACCAAAGGCACTTGATCCAACTCACCTCCTCTTGTCTGTACCATGCAAAGATCAGTTGACCATTTCTGCTTATGTAGGAGAGTGATGGAAAGACAATGGTTTTTTACCATTTTTGAGCTTGTCAAAGTTTCTCAAGAATGTAACTGAGATGAGGGGACTTGAAGAGTCACATTATAAGTCTTCCCACATTCTAAAACTACTACATAGTTCATACAACAATTGAAAACCATATGAAACTGCTTGATCTTCTTGATTTCAATGTAGAATCTACATTTTTCAGTCCAAAACTACCACCTCTAACAATATTCTGACATATAGGATGTTAAATTACACTTTAAAACATTTTTCCTCTATGGTAAACCATATAAGTTCATTAAATGACTCAAAATGACCTTATATGACATAAAATCACATTAAGGACTAAAAATGAATATGATCAAGGCTAGGGACACATTAAATGACCTCATGTGGAACATGGTACACATTTTACAACCTAGGGGACCCCTATATAAGTTTTTAACTATAGAGGGTTGACCTAATTTGACTTGTGGTCAAATTTGTCAATATGACCCTTATCAAAAAGCATTTGACAATATGAAATAATCATTTCTCCATCCACCCACCCTTCATCCACCCTCTAATGATTATACTTTAATATTGTATACCTCTTCCACACCCATATCAATTGGAGAAATGTTTTTCCAATAATATGATACCAAAATAGAGTATGCCATCTATTATATTAGTTGAGGTCTTGTTGACTATGGAAAATGTTATACAAAATTATAATGTGATTGCCTCATTATATACTTTGTAGCTGAAAAGCTCTATCATTATATGCTTTATCAAACCACTTATGTTATCAATCATTCAGATCCACTCCATCACTTTTTATCTAAAGCCTTTATCCCTAGAGACAAAATTGGCAAGTGGATGGTCCGTATAATGGAATTTTATCTCTGCATTATCACACAAGAAGTTGTCAAAGGATAAATCATCGCTAACCAACTTGTAATAGCTCCAATACTTGTTATCGATCACCTTCAATATAGTTTCCCTAAAAATAATACTCTATATTGAAGTTCTTAATTAAGCTATCTCTCTCAAATATTACTTCCATAACTTCACTATTTATCGAAAAGCTAGTAATCAAGAAGATTCCTTTATCCTCCCAAATACTAATAAATCTAAAGTAGTCATCGAAGAACAACCTAAAATTGATGTTGATTTACATGAAGACACTTGGACCCTTCATTTTGATAGTGTCAAATGCCTTCAAGGAGCTGGATCATGTTTTATACTCATTAGTCCTCTTGGTAAAATTATTCTTTTGGCATTTCACCTTAAATTTGATGTTACTAATAACATGGTAGAGTAAAAAGCATTAATCCTAGGCATGAGAGCAGGGCTCAACTTAGACATTGCATATTTTCACACTTTAGGTGACTCCCAACTTATTTTACAATAGATTAATGGTTATTATCAATTTAAAAGTGAAAATCTCATTGCTTACCATCAAATCACCATTGCCCTTACCAAAGAATTCACTTATTTTACCATCAATCCCATCCCTAGAGATCAAAACTCTATTGTTAATTCACTCACTTATTCAGTATCATTATTTCATCTACACCTTGTTATTACTAATTCTACATTTCTTATTCAAATAATAAAGTCCCCATATTCCATTAAACTACAATATTCACTTATCTACCATATTGGGGTTGTCACCATTCAACAGAGCCCATGGTACAAAGACATTATTAATTCCTTAAGCATCAAACCTATCCTTTAAACATAAATTCTTATGAAGATACTAGAATTCATAAGGAAGATTTCAAATATGCCTTTATCTATAACATCTCTTATTATCACAACATTTAAGGTACCCTAATCTATTATGTAATGAAAAAAGAATTTTCTCCTCTTATTAAATAAGCACATGGGGTCGTTTGTGGTGGTCATTATAACATTCATGATACAACATGCAAATGATTACATATGGGATACTTTTGGTATAATATTAAAATGGATGCCATCAAATTCACTAAAAAGTGTAGTCCTTACCAACTTTATAATGATCTAATCCATTCACCACTAGCCAAGCTCCAAACTATGGAATACCCTTGGCCATTCTCAATGTGGGGATTAGATCTCATAGGAAAACTACCTAGATCATAAGATGGGAATGTATTTATCATCATTACTAAAAAATATTTTACCAAATGGGTCAAATCCATGCCTCTCATCAATGTCACTAGAACCACCATTTATAAATTCATCCTCAATTTATCATTTTGGAGTTCCTCATACTATGATTTCCAATAATGGTGGCAATTTCAAAAATAAATATGTGAAACAACTCTATGCTAAATTCAAAATCTCTCACAAATTTTACACACGTTAACATCCAAAATGAAATGGCTAAGTTTAGGTGACTAAAAAAATTCTCAATAAAATCCTCCAAAATATAATTCATGAAACTCACATGAATTAGCATCTTCATTTATATCCCACTCTTTGGGCCTATTGCACTATGATTGGGGTAACACCATTTTCACTAGTCTATGGTTTTGAATTTATCCTACCATTAAAATTTGAGGTTACCTCTTTCCATATATATATTCATGGTATCATACCTGATGAGAAATTATGAGAAGCTTTCCTTCATGCTATTGATATTTTTTATGAACACCATCTATCCACTCTATAACACAATCACCAATATAAATCTTGTATCGTCAAAAAACATAACAAAAGGGTTAAAGTCTACAATTTCAATATTTGGGATCTAGTCCTTAAATTATACTATACCCATGATAAATAAGGAAAATATTCCCAAAAATTATGGGGCCCTTATTTAGAAAAAGACATATTTGGTCCTAGCACCTATCGCCTACAAACTAATGAAGGCCATATTTTTAAGGAGCCCACAAATGCATAATTTTTAAAGAAGTACTTTGCTTAGATCTTTCCCTTCTTATCAAAATTTATATAATATATCCTAATAACACTTTTTTTAGGATATTTACATAGGTCTCACCTTTCGTAGCAGTTTTTCTTTCCATAAACATTCATTCCTTATTTTGGTCCTAGGCTTCTCTTTCTCATGAGTAACATTGTAAAATTGTGGATATTACCCGATCTTCCTCATGAATTCCTTTTACTCACTTTAACTTTCATGTGTTTTTTTCACCCTCTTGGGTTTATATTTTATGAGTTGTAGTGTAAGACCATGGATAGGACTAGGCCCTTCTGGTAAAATCAACATCTTTAATTCATTCAATATTCTTTTTCTATAATGTCAAGCAATGGTTACAAGTTTATGATCCTTTGTTCTCAGTTTTAGCTTTTGTTTCATTTTGTAGATAAAAGTTTCACAAAAACATATATTATTATGTTTCCCTACACTTTATAACATTCTTATGATAAGTAATTACACTTACCTATCATTGTATAACTTTTTCACCCTTTATCACATTTTTTACGATTTGAAGTAATTCAAATTGTTTCATGTTTCATTCTCTTTGATTTCCTTTCCTTTCATTCCACTTTGGATAAACCAAGGTCTAAGTCAAGATAACACTTATATTTTAACTAAATTAACAAGATTGTTAGATACCATGCTCTCTAAGTTCACTTTCTTAAGTAACCAAGTCCATTGTTTTCAAATGATAGTCATCTTTAGCACCCATGTTTGGTTATATGAATCCATATGGTGGAGGAATAGAAAAATCCATAAAAAGTTAAAATCCAAATCATTTGAAACAAAAATCAATGATAAAAATGCAACATACAAAGTCAAAATTCAAAATCATACTAAAATGTGTGATTAGCAGCACATCTCCTATCTCTAATAAAATCTCAAACTCCACAATTGGCTTCATGATAAAGCCGAGGTCCATTGGGGTGTGGTAGGATAGTAAATTGGGATAGAAGAATTTTAAAAAAAATCTATGGTGATATCTACTTTCTCACACAAGTACCCAATATTCATAGTAGACTAATGGCTCTGTAAGGGGTCCTAAGGAATGGGGAAATTTTGTGGTAAGGTAGGTTTATTTTAATTTTCATGCATAAAGCCTTCATGAGGTGATATTCATACTTCATTTGATGAAATATGATTTGTGTGGCTAGGAGAAGTTATTTAGAGTCTTTAATGTTAAATGTCATCTTGTTTTGACAAACCTAATTTAAGTGTCTTGGCTTCAATAAAGATTTTTCTCTACCTTGATTTTTCCTTTGTTTTCCCCTCCACCCATTTCATTTCCCCCTTGACAGGGACGTGTGATTCTAAAATATGTTTTCCCACTTCTCTATTTCCTTTTCTTTACATCTTAAAACATGATATCACTACTTTTTTTTTCATTTTTATCTATCCTTAGAATAAAACATCATGTTTGAGTGGTTATGTATTACTTTATTTACACCATTGCTTTATATTTCTAGAATTGTCTTGGTTTATTTTTACCATTTTACATTGTTTTACCTTCTTTTTTTAGACCCCTACAACTATTTCTACCTGTTTATTATTTTTTCCATTGTTGATTGAGGTTGGCTTCTTACTTCTCACTCACCAATGTTAATTTACCTTTCATGCACTTTTTCCATTTATGATTGAGCAAGGATTGTTACTTGTTACTCATCAATGTTGTTTTACCATTTGATTTCCCATTTTTGTTTAAGTAAGGATTGTTACTAATTTTAATGTTATGTTTGATTACCATTTTTTATATGTATCCTTGGTTTGACTTGGTTTGTTTGCCTTTCTTACTTAATGTTTACTTGTTTGAGTTTTTTGGTTATTTAGTAACCTTAGATTTTTGGTTACATCATTTAATCCAAAGTTTGACTTAGTCATTTGGTCCTAACTTGGCATTTATCACTCTATCTTACCAAATTTCTAAGTACATCTTATATATATGATGTCTATTATCTTGGATTTATTGTATTTGTTTATTTTTTCTCTTTATTTTGGTATCCTTAGGTTTGTCCAAAGCAGTCTCTGCACCATCCATGATTAAAAATATAAACATAATAGACAACCATCGAATGATAAATTTAAGTCAAGGTATGCATACATTACTTTTACTTTTAGTCATTTACTTTCAGTTATTTTATGCTTTAAAATATTATAATTTTTTTATATTCAACATTGTGTGTTGCTATTTTCTTTCCTCAAAACACCATCCCCTGTTTCACCTGAGTGACATGTGATGAACTTCAAGTCAGGCATATG
The DNA here is from genome assembly GCA_037957365.1 of Torreya grandis. Lineage (NCBI taxonomy): Eukaryota > Viridiplantae > Streptophyta > Pinopsida > Cupressales > Taxaceae > Torreya > Torreya grandis. The sequence goes on along the minus strand of JARHVA010000320.1, from coordinate 200,838 downwards.
TATACACATAATATTTTCAAAATTTATCAATTATTTATGCTTTCTCTCTTGCAAGAACCTATTGAGTCTTAATCTCTCTAAGTGAATGCCTTAAAGGGTACATTGGGAAAGGGGTGGGAAGATCATTGGTACTTTGTAAGATTATTGTCACCTATACCAACACTTACTATCTACACAACCATCTACTCAACACTTTCCTAAGCCTTATCTCTTCATTTACACCCTTCTCTAACCATTTACTACCTTCATTATCCCCTTCCTAATCCTAAAACCCTTTTTGATGGTTTACATTACACTATCAGCCCCATCAACTCTATACTCAAATTGATAAAAACATATTAAGGGTTTAGGTTGGCCCCTAACTGACCTAGACCAAGACCTAATTTATTTTTATCAATAATGATATAGATTCAATTGGGTGAACCCTATAAAAAAAAATTATAAAAGTTTAGGGATATATTCATCTATATATACACATTCATTTTTCCATTTCTTGCAGAGAATAGAGTTAATTATTCATTTGTGCTTCTTTATAATCTGTTACTCTGCCATTCTACTTTAGGAGTTATAGCTTAGGGTTTATACTTGGAGAAGAATATTATATTTTTGACAATTCTTGGATGCTTTAGCATTTATTAATGATCCTTACAAACCAAAACAACCTCTTTTGAAGCACTTTTAGCTAAGGGAGAGATTGAGTGTCAATGGGTTTGTCTTGAAGGTAAGTATCTCTAACTGTACTCCTCTATTTTAGTAGATAGAAGTAGTATAAGTAATGGACTTTGAATATGTTGTTCTCTCCATGAATTAGGGTTTTACCTATACATAACCTAATTAGGATTATAATATTCATGTTTAATTTTATGTTTATTAACCCCCACTTTGTGCCACAAGCTTTGGTAAGAACTAGATTATATTTTAATTTAATTTACATATACTTTGTGAATATGAAAACATAGCACCTAGATGGGATTATTTTATGGTGTTACTTGACTAGAGGATTTTGAACTCTGTCTAATTATGTTATTGTGGTAAGATATCTATTAATTAGTTCTAGAAGATCCATCTTGGTCATGAACCCAAATGCAACAACCCCACTATGTTTTACTAGAATAAGTTATTTTTTAATTAATTACACATATTCATCTAATAGATTTCACAAAAATAAATCTAAGTAATATTTAACTAAATTTATCATTTAGTTAGCTACATAAGGTTTATAGATAATCCATTTAGCTAATGATCACCATGATAATGATAAAACAAATGATGTACAATGTTGAACAAACAATAAAGACTACATTTATTTCATTAAAGTAATAATATAATTTAAACCATGACTGATACAACATTACAGCCACTACTATAGATGTATAAATGAATAAATAGTATAGTATCAACAATAATAATGTCTCAATAATAATACAATGATATAAAGCTCCAAAGAATATGAGTCTCCTTGACTCAAGTATCTATCTATAATCTCAAGTGTAGTACTACTGTAGGGAGGGAGAGAATCATCTAAGTTATTTTCCACACTAACCATGTACCATCGATCCCTTGAACTATCTATCAAAAATGGAATGGCCCTCCCTTTATGGATGGGTAGATAATTATGGTGTGGGAATCCAAAGTGACAAACTAGAACCCGTGTGTTGTAAGATCACTAACAGATAATGTATATCATAAACAAATCTATTCTAACATGATATCATACAAATATGTAAACTATATCAAACACATGAAATGACAATTTTTAACTATAAACATCACTTTGGCCAAAGCCTTTTAAATAGTTAATAATCTCTAGGATTAGTTAATTTCATACACACCACACAATTGGATTACACCTCATCTTGTATTGATAGTGCTAATTAAGCTAGTGGAACTCATCTACTACTTATTTAGTGTCATAGATGTGAGATTTGGTTAATTATATAATAATATAAAAACCAATAGATTCAATTGGAATATTTCTTACTAGTTAATAATAAATATGTTAAGTATGAAAAATATCAAATGCATACATTTAATACATCAAATGTAATATAATTAATCTAATAATCATATTATTTATTACAGAATAATAAAAAGAATCATGAACAGTCCTCAATAGAAATATACCATCTAGGTAAGCTTCATATCTAGACTACAAGTTACTAAACAACAATAGGTAACTCAAATGTTATTTCATCCATCTAATAACATTAAATCATAGCTTAAAAACAACATACTAAATGTATGTTTAAATAATCTCATTTTACCATACAAGATTAAAATGTCAAGTATTTCATTTCAAATACTTCATATATAAATGTTTTCCCAAAATAGTCATACACACTTAGAACTCAACCAAGATATTCAAAATACACCCATATATATATTTGACATATCATTCTATATTTTTAAGTAATTTATCAAGTGTGAATATATATATATATATATATATATATATTAGAACAAAGTCACAATATACATGTATACCATATATATATATTAAGCATATACTCAATTATGTGTGATAAATGAACATATAATATACATATTTAACTATATATGCATTGTAAATATGTTATACTCTATATGGACTTGGCATTTTCTCCATAATCTCATGATTATCACGTATATAATCGAATGCATATACTTATTTATCTAAGAAACAATCCCCCAAATTATAACTTAAGATAAGTGGAATGTTTCAATATCAAACTTAAATAACAACCATTACTAAAGTATGTAAAACACATCTAACACTTAATACATAAATGTATAATGACATATAGTAATCCACTAAAGATTGTCTTTCTCATTTTCCAACTAAGATTAAGTTATCTATCTATTTGTGATACCTATAAACATAGTATTCATTTGGTAATTTATACTCAACCATCTGTATCTTAACAGGGCACAATTTATTTAAGTACAAAAAAGTATCAACAAACATACAGTCATAAGTATAACCACATCCAATTGTATTATATTGAATTTATCCATGTTTTTATTTGGTAGAAAACAATAAAAAGAATAGTCTATACAAACTACAATCTTTTATTTAAATTTTTTGACACACAGTCAGCTAGATGTATATATACAGTTTGGATTAAACTACTAGCTAGGCCCCTCCAAACATAATTTATATAATCTTCAAACTCACTTAAATCCCAAGGTAGTTATATATATATATATATATATATATATATATATATATATATATATATATATATATATATATATATATATATATATATATATATATATATATATATATATATATATATATATATATATATATATATATCATAACCTTTATTGAATTTTCATATATATTGATATATATGTATATAAATTGATATGAATATGTAACCTAGGTCATTAAAATATTATAAGGTGCATATACATATCCCTGTATATACATATATTTATCTATATTTTAGATAAACAATTTAAATAAAATAAAACAATTTCATTCTATTTTACCTAACATCCAAAATACATAGTCAAACCCTACCTAGGGTTATAAAATTATAAATTGATATAAAAATACTTTTTCCTTTGACTATTAAAAATAAAAGCTTTCAAAATTATTTTACCAAGTATGAGTTAAACCCTCAAATTTTCAGCCATCTTACCCTATACAGGCTCAAATCTATATCAAGGTATTAATGTATGTATAACTAACTAGTTTTTCATCTAAAACTAAGTCCAAGACATTCCATAGTCTAGGTATAAATACCCATTTAATGAAATAATTATACTATGAATTTACAGGGTTTAAAATTTTGAAACAAGTATTAACATAGAGCTTTCAAAGTATTAATACTAACATGGTGAAAAACATACCTTCCTATCCATTCCACTTAGGGTTATTTTGGGTTACATGTAGGGTTATATAGATGGTTGAGCCATCCACATGGCCCTACATTTAGCCCATTTATTATACTTTCATTTTAACTAATACTATTTAACCCTTAAATTCATTACTAGAATTAATCCAACTTATCAAACAAGAATTTTAAGAACACCACCAACCTAGAAGAGAGTTTTATATGCCAAATAATTGAGTCTATATTCTCTTCTTAGCTTGAATCACCCTTATTTATCTTCTAACTATTGTGTCCTTAAATTTCATCCACCCACAAGCCTCTTTCCCCTTTCTTTTATTCTCTTTCATGCCCATATATTCCCCAAAAAAATTTGGCCACACTTATATCTTAGTATATACATGCAAATGAGGAGCTAATTGAACTAATAATCCACCATATTTTCCTCATGTAGATGACCCCAAAATCCAAATTATGGTTTTGTTAAATAATTTTTATCCCAAGTCAAAGATATATTATAAAACCTAATCCTCTTGAACCTTCCCAATTAACAATAATATAAGCACACTAATTCTACCAAACATGTACCAATCTTATTGAAGCACATTTTCCCACCTGTGATAATTTTAAATTTAGTAATTACTATAGGGGGCCTGAGGGGACCCCTGGATCCTCTTCCCTCTCCTCTTTGGTATGTTCTAGAATTTTGAATATCATGAGTGGCCATTCCAAACTTGTGACTTAGGGAGACACATCAATTCCCAATGCTTGGAAGAATGTCCTCTTTAGGGACAAAAATTGTGAAAGTTAAAAAATTGGCCCACTAATTTTAGAGTTAGTGGATGGTTTCCTTAATCTCCCTAATCTAATGGTGGAAAAAATATCTATTTAAAGGATCACACTCTTGTGGGGAAGTTTTTTGAATTTAGACCAAATATTAATTTGGTGAGAAGATGGGTCACCACTAAATGGAAAGTGAAAGGCAGTGTCTCAGTGAGTGCCATGGATGAGGGGATGTTCTTATTAAATTTTATGATTAGTGAATATCTCTCCCAATTCCTGGTGGGGGGCCCATGGATGTGTGGAATGCACAACATTTCTCTTTGCAAATGGAAACTAGGGTTTGATGTTGCTACTGATCTAAACAAAATATCCCTAGTTTGGGTGAGGCTTCCAAGTCTCCCATTAGAATATTGGGATAAGGAAGTCATCACTTGGATAGCGAATATATTTCATCATTTCATTACTCTAGAAAATACCACCAAGAATAAATCTAGGTTAGTATTCACTCATTTCTCTGCTAGTGTTGACATTAATAAAAATCTATATAATTTTATCATGCTAGAGTCAAAATTAGGGAAATGGACACAACTGATTCAATATGAAAATGCTAAGGTTTTCTATCAAAATTATAATAGGAAAAAACACCTCTTTACACAATGTAAAGAAAAGAAAAATAATTCCATTATGTCACATAGTCAAATCGATAGAGAAGAAAAGGATTATCCTTTAAAAAAAGACATCCTAAACATCATTAGTACTCCTCAGAAGGAGAAAATGGTAGTGATAGGGAAGAATATATAGGATTATCGAATGATATAGAGAAATATCATGATATTTCCAAGTCTAGGATAGAACCTCTTAAAACCCCAGACATAAAACTTGGGTTAAAGAAAAATATAACTATCCAGTTATAAATAAATAACCCCTCTTTAGAAAACCTAGAGGAGGGAGAGATTCATCAAGATATCAAAATAGTGATGATCTGATTTTAGGAAGGTCTGAGTTATCTAATATTGATAATGGTGGTAATCACATCCATAAAGGAACTACAAGCTAGACTAAAAGGGAAGATTCACTTCACCAAGAAATAAATACCTTAATATAACCCCAAGAGGAGGGCCCAACAATAATGATAAGGACTTAGATTCTGAAGGTTGGACCACTACTAAGAAGGACAAAGGTCAAGGAAGGAAAACTACTAATGTGGGTATTGACTCCAAAAATGGAAGACCTACCCTATGAGAAACTATACAAAAGGATGTCAATAAGGACATTTCCATGGGAAAGTAGAGGACTTTAGAGATCAGCTCTAGAAAAGTCTAAAGAAAATGAAGATCTTGTCTTGAAACATCAGAGGGATTAATAGCCCTCAAAATCAGTTCCTTATCAAGAACTGTATTTATGATAATAAAATTGATATCCTTTTACTGAAATAAGTCAAGATGAAAATCAAAGGATTTTATCTTATTGCCAAAGAATTATGGAATAATTTTGAGTATTGTATAAGTTATGCCTTAGGAGCTTCAGAAGGTATTGTCACTATGTGGAATAGTAATGTTGTGAAAGGAAGTCTTATATCTAGATGTAAGAATAGTCTAAGTATTAAGATGGAAAATCATAATAAGTATTTGAATCTAATAAATATTTATGCTCCTAACCAAATAAATACAATAAAGGACTTATGGGGTATACTTTCCAACTAGATTAAAAGCAACATGGAGGATTATTGGATGCTTGCTGGGGATTTTAACTCACCATTCTATCCTTAAAAAAAATTGGCATTATTTTAGAATACATTGATACTATGAGTGACTTAGATAAGTTTCTCAATCACATGGGTCTTATGGATCTTTATCTTCAAGTACAATGATTTACTTGGTGTAATAGAAGGAGAGGTGAGAATTTAATACAAGTCAAACTTGACAAGGTGCTAGTTTCCCCCAATTGGGATTACACTAGTGATTATAACTTGGAAGATCTCCTTAGGATTGACTCTAAACACAACTCTCTCCTTTTATCTTGGAAGGATAGGGAAAATAAGGGTACCTTCCCTTTCAATTTATAATGCATGTGGATCCAACACCCTGGATTCAAAGACCAACTGGCCAGCTAGTGGAACATCATTATTCAAGTTTCCCCCACGTATAGACTAGTGTATAAATTAAATACAATTAAAAATAAAGTCAAAGGTTGGAATGGATACACTTTTGAAAACACTTTTGAGAATAAAAGGAGGATATCCACCAATATTACTAACATTAAATAGTATATGGCTAATGGAGACATCAATAATGATTTGGTGAAGCATGAGGACTCTTTAATAAAAGAATGGAGTAACTTGTTGAAAAAGGAGAAAATATTTTGGAAGAAAAAATATAGAGTTCAATTGATTAAGGAAGGGAATATGAACACTAACTTTTTCCATCAATCTACTATGAAGCATAGGGAGATAAATAGTATAAATAAATTGATGAACGATAATGGAACTTTGATCCAGTCGGATATTCAAATAGGATAGGTGGATATCAACTATTTTTAGAATTTCCTTGCATCTCAAGATAGAATGGAATAACAAGATTTAATCAATATTATTCCTAATCAACTAAATGATGAAGATAATAACTCCCTAATAAAACCTATTATATAAGAGGAGGTTAAAGCTTGCCTCTTTTTGATGGCAGCTTATAAGGCCCTAGGTCCAAATGGTTTCCCTCTGGTCTTCTTCCAAGAATTATGGGAAATCATGGGGCATGATGTGACTAAGGTGGCATCAAATTTATTTAAGTCTATAAATATGTTAAAATATTTGAACCACACCTTTATATCAATAGTTCTTAAGAAATTGGATCCTATTTTTATGGGGGACTTCAAGCACATTAGCCTTTGTAACACTATTTACAATGTATTTTCTAAAATTTTGGTTTGTAGATTATAGCCAATTTTGGATTGTTTAATTAGTAAAATCCAAAATGGTTTTGTTTTATGTAGATTTTTTTTGGATGTTGCTATACCCACTCATGAATACATTCATTCTATAGAGATAAAGAAATTACCTAAGTTTGTCTTCAAACTGGATATCTATAAGGCTTATGATAGAGTGGATTAGAACTTTCTATTTAGAATACTTGAGAAAATGGGATTCCAGGATAGATTCATGTGGCTCTTCAAAACTTGTGTCACTATTATCAAGTACTCTATCCTCATAAATGGGGTTTATAGGGATTCTTTAATGTAGAAAGGGGTCTTAGGAAAGGTGACCCATTGTCCCCCTATCTATTCATTCTCATGGTGGAGGTTATTAGCATAAGTTTCATGAAGATATTGAGATCTTAGGAAATCAAAGGTATTAAACCTGCTACAATAATGGATCCTAATGCCATTCAATAATTTATTTATGACACTATCCTATTTGGAGTGGCCTCAATGGTGGAAGATAGGAAATGCATGAAATTTCCCAAGGATTATGAGGATGCTTCAGGATAATGTATCAACTTTGATAAGACCCTGATCTACTTTTTCAACATATCTTTAGACCTTAAATAGAAAATCTTGAGGATACTTGGTTATTCAAGTGGTGAGATCCTAGGACCATATCTAGTCCTACCCTTAGTGGTTAAATATGTTTCCCCCTTATACTAGAATTATATCCTTGAAAGAATTCAAAAGAAGTTGGCAAGATGGAAATGAAAATTATTGAGTCAAGCTAGAAAATATCAACTTTTAAATGCCTCCCTTCATGGAATTCCTATTTATTTCCTTTCCCTTTTCAAAATCCCAAAATATATTGTATAAAAAAATTGAAATAATTTAAAATAAATTTTTATGGACTGGGGTGGAGGAGAAAAAAATGGCCCTCATCAGCTAGGATAAAGTTTACAAACCCAAATTGCAAGGATGACTGGGAATCAAGAAAATTCATCTAATCAACAAATCCCTCTTGGCTAAAATAGGTTAATATTTCATTAGTTATAACAAGGATTGGATTATTATTATGAGAGATAAGTACTTATCAAACAACAATCCCGAAGATTTCCTTCATAATCAAGGTATCCCTAGAGGATCGATGATTTAGAATAATGTATTGAAAAGAAAAACCCTTCTACAATAGGGTATTAAGTGGAAACTAGGGGATGGTATAAACATACAATTTTGGGAGGATTTTTGGCTAAAATACATTCCTCTTAATATGATACATAACTTCCAAAGACTAGTAGACAAATCCATTACACACTTTGGGAGATTAGCAGTTGATTATATTCTGCCTGGTAATAATGACTAGAAATAACTATCAGACTACTATCAGGACAATAATGACCTTTTCCCAATAGCCAAGGAATTACAAGTCCTACTCTGAAACTATAGAATTCCTATATTACCCTTCAGGGATAAACTACTTTGGGCCTAGAATAAAATTTGAGTTTTTATAGTCAAATCTTAGCTTATAATCTACTCCTTGAGTTCAATGAGGACTCAAACTTCTGGGGAAAGGTTTAGAATCACAACATTATTCCTAAAATCAATCATTATTGGTGGATTTCCACTCATAAAAACATTCTTATTATATATAATATCCATCTCAAATGCTTTCAAATTCCTAACCATTGTATTTTATGTAAAGAAGAAGAAAAATTAGTTTCCTACCTCTTATTGAATTGTGAATTCTCTTGGGAGGTTTGGAGCATGGCTTTGCATAATCTAGGTGTATACCAAAGCATGAACCATGACCTTTAAAATTTCATTAGAGGCTAATTTTCCCCCTTTTCTCACCCTTTATACAAAGAGATATGGGCATAAATTCCCCCCCATCCTGACTTGGGAAATCTAGGAAATCTAGGAGCGTAATAATAACATATTTAGAGACAAAGAAAAAGATCCCAAGGAGGTTTTTCATATATTTTATAAATTAATCCAGGAAAATATTTCTTGCAACATTTTGAAAACAATAAAATTTCCTCCTAATAAGTTGGAAGAAAGTATAGTCAATTGGTGGAGCATCCCAGTCCACACTTGTAGAACTAATAATTTTAAGAGGATTGTTCATGCTTCTACTATATGGACTCCCCCTTCTATGGGTTGGATGAAGCTCATTTTTGATGGGGATACTAAAGGAAACTTAGGTAAATCAAGTGGGGGAGGATTACTAAGATCTGATAAGGGAGAGCTTATTGCAGCTTATACTGGTGGGTTGGGAGAAAACTCTAATAATGTTGTTGAAGCGATGGCCCTTCTTTGGGATCTCAAGGTGGCTCTTGTCATCGAAATGAAAAATATGTCAATTGAAGGGGATTATAAACTTATTATTGATGTTGTTAAAGATAAAGAAAAAGTGGGATGGAATATTGATGATATTATATAAGACATAAGGAAACTCCTTCTTGGTTTTGAGGGAGTTGAAGTAAATCATATTTACAGAGAAGGTAACAAAGTAGAAGATGCAATGGCTAATTTATGAAGCAATATTTTCCCTCTTAGATGTTGGAGGAACCTAAATAATCTGCCAACCAATGTTAGAGATCACCTCCAATTCGAGGTCCAACCCTATTCAAATCAATGACCTTTGTAAAACATTATTGGTTAGAATATATTTTAAAATATATTATAATTTGGGGACTCATGATATACAGCTTCCACTTGGAAGGGAGAATAAGAGTAGTCATCATCATGAAAAATATGATGCAAGAATACACTTTTAATGATGGGAAATGCCACCTTAGAAAAAAATATTTTGGTGAAAGCCTGAGGCATCTACTTGGATATCACATGAGGTAGCTCTAATTCCTAGATGTGCAATTTCCAACTACTAATCTACATAAGCTACATTAATTCAGTAAATTATTACTTTATTTTTATGAATAATCTCAGGGGTTTGAGAGGAAATAAGTGTTGGTTAAATGAATATAACCATACCTTCATTTTGAGAAACTTCTACATATTTTTGCATTGGGTTTTGGAAATTGCTTTGAGCAATTCTCTTTTTAACTCTGGGAAGAGCTCAACTATGAGAGGGGATAAAGTTAGAATAGTGCCATAGTCCTATGTTGAGTTTAAATAAGATGCTATGTTATGGAACATCTTCTATGAAGGAGGTATTTTTCCCTTCCTATAATGCCTCAATGGATTTAATGAAAATCTTTCAACCTAATTTGTTAATTCTTGGGATGGAAATCTCAAGGTTTGAATCAGAGGCATCCAACTCGAAATTAGTGAAGATATGATTGCTAAATCCATAGGTTTTTATTGTAAAGGCTAATGACTAAAGAAGCTAACCAAAATATAGGACCCAGAGGGAATGAGAAAATTCTTTAAGGAAGGTGAGTTGTCAATTTGGCTACAAGGAGGTTTTGACGAGGAAATCCTAGTCTATCCTTAAGATAAGGTTTGTTTTCTCATTATGAATATATATTACTTTGGAAGGTAGATTTAAATGTTATTATCATTATCACTTTGCTTTGTTAAACCATTTTTACCATAAGCTATTGGTGAATTTTATATATTACCTATTGTCTTCTCTTGATTCCTCTATTAAAGTTTCCAAGAGTGAATTTGAAATCAACCCTATAGTCATAGCTATCCCTCTCCATTAAGGCTTAATATTTCATCTCTATCATTTCCATCTAGAGCTTTTCCCACTAAAACCCATTATTTCTCACTTCATTTATGAGGCCCATGATAGTGATTGTGAGGACAATATTCCTTTGAGTGTTAAATTTAGTTCCCAACTTAAAATCAAGGCCTCTAACCCCACCCTAAAAGATTCTTTGGGCCCATAGGACTTCCATAAAAACCTAAGGATCTGGTCACAAATTCCCCAGGTCTACAACCCCACTCTAGTAAAGGATCCAAGTCCCCTCTTCTATAGAGAATTGCTTCATTGTCTCCAAAGGGTGATGTTACTAGGTCCCCTAGTTAGAAAATGACCAAAGGGTTGTGTGAAATGAAAAATAGATCGTTAAACTCAAGTGGGAAAAAGAGGAAGGGGGAAAATAGGGAATAATATTTTCCTAAAAAGGTGGGTAAGAAAAAAACCAAAATAGTTGCTACTAGGGAAGAGAAGCAAGGCAAATTGAATGTGGATAAGGAGAAATTGTATCACTAAGAGCAAGGGGAAGAGAATGTTCATAAAGATTTTGGTTTTGAGAATATGGAAAGCACTGGTAGAAGGTAGATCATCCAAATATCTAGTAGATTGGCTAGAGGTAAGACCCTTATTTTTAAAATTATTGACTACTCCTTAGCTTCTGATCCTAAGGATGGAGTTAAAATCTTAAAGGTCAATTCTACCCTAGATCAAAGGGGAGAAAAGGATAACACTAGCCACTTTGAGGAGTTAAAAAAATACTACTATGACTCTGATAAGGAGGTTACAAAATACATGGATGCTCCTTTTAAGGAAGCCACCAATGATAATTATTCTCAAACCAGAAAGGAATTGGAAGAGGTCAAGAATAGATTGAATTTTCTCAAGAACAAGATGAAATTTATAACCACTTGATGTATTAAAGTTGTTCACCATGCTCTACAACCCTATCTTCCAAGTTGATTTGGGTGAGCATATGGTAATAAAAGGAAAGACTGCCACCAAGGAGGAAATTATAGCTTTCCTCAAGGAATACTGAGAAGATATGTTTAACTAGTTCTACTATTTTTTCTTATGTTTGGGCTTTTATTTCTATGTTCTTCTATTAGTGGGTAGTTTATTTGATGTGCTTCTACTATTTATGGCCTTTGTCTTGGTTCATTTCCCTTGTGGCTTTTTGTACTAGGTTTTTGCCCCTTTATGCAACTTATTAATATCAAAAACAATAATATAATCCTTCATAATATGCATTCTCATTGATCCCAATAAATATCCATGCATTTGAATTTATAAAAGTCATCGACATTATAATCTCCATATGAATATAACTAAAGAACAAGTCCATTACACATTATAATTCCATATGAAAAGGTCGATATAGTATATTTATATTAAAATACCATTGGTCATATCAACAAGTCTTTCAAACATTATAAATATATAATGATATTGCAACTAATACAACCTTTGATATAATTCCTAACCACAATACTCAAACTATGACTTCATCTTTCCTAGTAATAACATAATCATTATTTATTAATATGAATAATTCAACCTTAGTCTACATTAATATAATGATGTTTCCTTTTATCATTTAGAAATACAGCCACCTTTATTAACTTGGTATAAAATCATGTTTATTTCCTAAGCACAAGACTTAATAACAATATTTAATCAATAACATTAGTTTTATTAATGCTAACAAAGAACTTGTAGTTTATTAATGACTCAATACAGGTTATGCAACTATTATAAATGATAATAGTAACATTATAAGCATAAGTAATCACTTAACAACCAAATCAATCACAATGTTATAATCCATCTAATATCTACAGCTATGAATCCAAACTAAGTATTGTTTATAAAAACATTAGCCACATCTAATAAAGTGGTAAGTCAAGTAAAACATGTACAGATTCACTCATTCAACCAAGCAATAACATCATATAAGATAAGATACATATGACTACCAAATTAGTGAAATCAACATGAAAATAAAATAGTAAATAAGATCACAACAAACATATATAAAAAAAATTAAAACATACTACAAATATCTAACTCAATAAATGAACATAAAACATGCTAAAATATGGTGGTGTGTGCATGGGTTTCTATTTTTTATCTTTATCATCCCCCAATGCCTCCATCTACACCATCTTTTATGATGATGCCCTCCCTTATTCACACTCTGAGGGATGGATTTGTCCTACATCCACCTCACAATAATGAAATTATTTATCCTAAAACATAAATATATCCATAAAATACTATTGTATAAACTAATAAACATGATCATAATGTACAAAATATGAAATTACAAATAACCCATAGCTAATTAATCATGTAAATTAAGCAACATATAACTATACCATAATCAACATATCACATAAATCTTAATCAAACAATAGTTAATCAATTAATAACCATAATAATCCATGGATCAAATAGGTTATTAATCTTAGAGAGAAATTGGGATATGACATTGAATATCTAATGTATCAATGATATAAAGTTTAAGTAGGATTTATCTTCTCTGAGATAGGATTGATTAATGGATTAGTTGCATTCCCATTTGTATACAACACCTACAATTGCATTTGATAATGAAAACATGTATGTTTTATAACTTACTCAAATACACATGTGAATCATATTTTATATAAACTGGATATAAAAAAATCTTGTATATACTGAGCATAAATTAATCGATGTAAATGAATTACACATCATTCATAGGTCTTAATTTTTACTTTTATGAGAATGTATTAAATTAATACTTTTTGAATATATGATAATTGAGAAGAAGCATACTAACCAATGAATCCCATAAGAGCCTCATAATCAATATATATTATATCTACCATAGGAAGAATGGCCTATCACATATGGAAAGTGTCATGCCACTCTTGATGAATTGGTCTCAACTTGGGATCTAAAAATTGTTTTGATTTTGTACCATAAGGGACACTATCATGATGATGATATGTAACATGTTTTGTATTCTATCTATTATCATGAACTACATGACTATTTAGAACCCATCATGGAGTGTATGAAATATTAGTTAGTGCTCTTTATGGAACACCCTTAGTGCCCTATAATATAAATGTAGGATGTATTAGTGTAGAGAGTGGTTCTATAGAATATTTGATAAAATGTTTATTGATTGGTTTTTAAAACATATGTATCATTGGAAATTTGGACACTTTTTTCTAAAATTTATAATTATGTTGAAACTTTTGAGGTTATTCAACTATGATATATTATATAGCAACAATGATATTTGGTGAAGGGGGTATTCAGATGGAATACTATGAACTATGATTACCTCATTAGCATAAATATACTTCAAACTTATATTTTTTATAGAGGTAACTATGTAAAGTTATTGAATCTAATTGCATCCCAATAGTATATCAAATAATCTCACATTAGATACTACTATAAACTTGGTGACCACATGTGCTAGACTAACCTCAAGTGGTAATGTAATATCACTAATAAAACTCTTAATATGGAAATTGAATCCATTAATTTTTAATGTTGTAAGAATTACATATTTATCTATGTATCCAAGATGATAGATAATTTTGATATTACACTTGAACCATTTTCAACCTTAACACTCTTTATAGGCTAGTGATCAATGTGAGCTTAAATAAACAAAGAATGCAAGTCAGAATCATCATCAACTATATCATGCTCTAAAAATGTGATGAATGGTTTGGATGGCATTGAAGTCTGATATATACTGATGATACTATTTTAAGGATGTCATGCCTTTGTATGAGGATGAAAATAAGCTAATAGAGGGTGTGTATTATATGTGTAATGCATTCCTAATGTATCTACTATTTATGGAGTTGTGTGCTTATAAAAAGGATCACTAAATATATTCATGATTATAATTTCACTTGGTTGTGACTTTTACTATATGTAGAATTTCCCACATTAGTGATGTTTTCATATATAAAATCCTAAATCTTATGTCATAAATTAATGCATCTATTTGTAGGATGCTTTGGTGTTTTATTAAAATCACAGAAGGCATTATGATCAAATAATTTTGGAAGAGGATTACTCACATTAACTATTATCATAGGATTTTAAAGTATTAGAACATGCTAAGGATGAGGATAACTAAGTTTTAGTTAAGTACATAGGATAGTGTAGAGAATTCATATTCAATGTGGGGAAAAAAAGCATAACATAGATGAATTATTTTGCATTAGATAGGAATTAGGAACAGCCAACACTTAATTAATATTTATAGAGCATTCAGAGTAAATTATATATAAATAAACAAACATTAACCATGAAATCGCATGTAAAGAACAAAATAAGAAACACAATAGGTAACCATAACTAAATAGTCTATATTGATCTCTTCAAAAGTAGAACTCTATTCTTCATACAAACATACATATATAGTCATTTATAGTCTTTGAATATTCACATTCTTCTCATACTTGGAACCAAAAGAGGAATCTATTTATATTCTAACCTATTACAATTCATGTAGGATAGGATAAAATATACATATAAATAAAAACTAAATACATAACACATAAATATCTGAATAATACCCTGTGTAGCTTTACTATCCAATTTGATCTCCCAACACTTTCCTAGACTTAAAATGTTGTCTCATCTCAAGATAATATCATAGGATCAACTAAATTTACACATAAAGAGTAGAAGCTAAAAAGTGGTTAGACTAGTAAGATTCATAGTAATCATTCAAGGCATTATTTCTAGTTTTCACCTCTTGTGCACTACTTATCCACCCTTTTGGGTTTTCAACTATCATACTAACCTAACACCCTTTTGGGGTTTCAATAGGCTGGTGTAACTAGGTGGCCACCTTTTATGGGTTTTCAACCATCCTAACCCCACTTGTTTTACTAGTCATTCTCAATACAAAATTTTCAAAATTTGTGCCTTGCATAGTACTTAGCTTGAAGGAGGTGGCATTGATGTGGATGATGACTAGCTAACAGGATCTTTGGCCATAGATTGTATATCCTTGCACTATGTGATGACTTATTGGAGCTCAGATGATAGCTTGTAGACTAGAATGTTGAGGATCTGAGAAAATTTGTTGTAGAATGGAGACATGTTAGTCTTGTATGTATGCCAATCAATCATAACTTCTTAGACCATGCACAGTAGGATGCATAGTGGTGAGTGATAACTAATGATTTATTTTTGGTCAAAGCCATCAATGATGCTTATGGATACCTTAGTATTGTTAAACCTCATTTGGATCTCTCCACTTAGCTACTCTAGCTTGTATGCATGGTGTTGGGCTTGGATAATTATGAATAATTTGTGTAGAATTTCACTCTACTAGTTGAGAATTTTATCATGCACATTGTCCCAGGCATTGAGCAAGTCCTAAAGAGCTTTATCATTCTCATCTACTAAAGTGGTGCGACTACCCATGGTTGTCTTGGTATCTATGGCTATTGTGAAATCTACACTAGAACTAACTAAAGAGTCATCAAGGTGATGCTTATAGTCTAGCAGACATTACGTGACCTATTATGCTTGTAGTGTTATAATGTCTAACATCCTATGGTGCTCTTCATGCAAGGTGATCAATTTGGCTACCTTAGTATTCATGTTTTGTCCAAATTTACCAACTAAAAATATTTTTTGGGCTATGCACCAATCTTTAGTGATCTGAGAGACCAATATATTGAGCCTGTGGTGATCAAACATGGCTTAGTTCTTGATTACTTGAGTGACCAATTATGGGTAGGTATCCTAGATCATTTTTGTAGGTTCATGAATATGAGCCTTCAAATCCATAATATGCACATTATATTAACTCATTTCTAGTTATAAGGAGGTAGCCTTTTACACAATGGATTCCTAAAAAATTGTTACACCCTCAAATTATTTCTTTAGGGGAAGCCTGGAGACATCTAAGGAAGCTTCCTACTTGATTGAGAGTGAAAACAATGTATTTGTAGAAGCTATAGGGTCTATTCATGGCATTAAGGAAAGTGGGAGTGATAAAGTGGTGCACCAAGAACCAAATATTAGGACATCCCAAATCCAAACACCTCCCAATGGTAACTCAGGTAGATAAGGACCTATCAGTGTTGCATCTAGTCAGTCTTATTGTGATGGTTTCTCTACTTATGTTTGAGGCTACTCTAGTGCCTATTATTTCTATACTGTGGCCTTTGTTGCTATGTTAAGTTTTGAAACATTTTTAACCTACTTTATTTTTGTTTCCTCATCCTTTTTCTTCTTTTTCACTTCCTGCATAGTGTGTAGCTTTACCTATTCCTCCCAAGCCTTTGATTTATTTGCCTATTCTTCTGAATCTTTCTTATTTTGTTCTACTAGGGCCATAACTTTGGCTTGCTCTTGTGTAGCCTAGGCCTATATTTGTTATTCATCTTGAGCTTGAGCTTGTTTTTGTGGATATACATATGCCTATTATTGATGTAGGGCCTCATCTTCTTCCTCCGTTTTCTTTGTAGGTTTTTCTACTTGCTATTGTGCACACTTTGTAGCTTCTAGGGCCTATTTTTCTTGGTTTACTATATCCTATTTTTATTTATCTTCTTCTTCTACCTTCATTTAGGCGACAATATTATATTCTTTTTCCTTCCTCGCTTTGTCTTCTTGTGCTTTTTAGACTACAACAACTACTTTTTGAGCCTTCTTGGCCACATCCATGTTATTTTGTCTATTAGCCTCTACATCCTTGGCATTTTTTTGTATCTTTGACTTATTCATCTTGTTGAGTGGCTTGTTGTTGTTGTGCTTGTTCATTCTAATGATTATTTTCCTCCTTCCTCCTTCCTCATTCTATTGTGCGAGTTACTTCTTCCCTTAAGGTCTATTTTTATACTTATATGGGTTACTCAGGGGTGAGATCTTCAACCTCCTAGGCCTATGGTGATAATGGTGAATCACTTGGTCATAATTTCATGTTAGAAACCTATGCCTTCCTATTTTTGAGCATGAATAGTCTATATTTTGGTGGTGGTGAAGTGGAGGTAGGGGCAAATTGTGCTTCCTACATAATGGTTGGTCAACTAAAAATATGATCTTCAAGTGTAGGGGAGACCCTATCCTCTTGCCTTATTTAATGTATGTGCACAAGTGATTCAGGTGGGCTCTCTAAAAGGTGTACAAATATGTATTTTACTACAAATGTAAGAGTAGGTTGTGGATGGTAAAAGTTAATTCGATGCTACAACTTCTTTGCTTCTTCCTAGATGGTGTCAATAACTATGAATGGTGGTCAAGATATAAATTCCACCCATAGTTTTATAGGAACCTACTTTCACACGTAAACCATGTGTATAGCCTTTCAGAAGAAGAATTCCTTCTCCTTTTTCTTATTGTAAAAATCTCTAGCCATGTCTACCATCATGACATGGTAGACTTCCTACTCATTTGTGCCCATCTATAGAAAGTTACATGAGCTTGTGATCTGAGGCACCTTCAGATCATCTATCCAAGTTGTTGTGTTTTATGTCTTTTGATTCAAAGGAGTTGATGTAAAATGATGTTCTACAAGAATATTGTACTTTCCCTTTTACTGCTATGAGCTAGTATCTTTTACTAGTTATTATGTTATAGGGATGATTATGCTAAGTATAATAATATACAATGAAATCACACAATGGGATGCAAAGGATTTTTATCTAGTGACTTCAACCTATGCCATGTCTATTATGATAAATAATGGGAACTATGTAAAGGGAGATCATGGTAACTCATGAATATTAATGAACACACATTTTAGGATCAAGGTGACAACTATGTGTTGACTTAGATAATGTATGATATCTAGTGGCACCCAAGGTTATGTTATAATCAACTTTAGACACTCCTTATACCATGATTTAAAATTTACCTCATGTGTTATGGCTTCACACTCCTATGTCCAGATGATATTATGAAATTCCTACACCAATCAATAATCTATATTGGGATGCACTTTTCCCTCTTGGGATTGTTGGTCAATCTGGCCTACATATAAAAATTTGCCTAGATGGATCAATTTATGGAAGTCTTAGTATGGAGTGACAAGATAAGTAGAGTTTCTAATTAAGTGGATAATCCATGATGAGGAATAAGATCAAATATCACTTGTAAATATTTTGAAACACTTTATTTAAGCTTAAAGTGTAATATGTTGATCTTTGAAAAGAAAGTCTGGAAGTAGGTCTAGAGTTTCAAGAGAAAGGATCCAATAGGTTTCCATGGTGTTTATATAATTTAGGGTGCATGGAGTAGATTTTCATAAATCCTCAAAGGTTATTCAAATCTTTAATAGAATAAAAATTGACAAGATCAAGTCTAAAAGAACTAAACCATCACAACACATCATGTAAGAACATACAAGTCAGTCTGGTTGCACATTTGATAAATAAACTTGGGAAGTCAATCAAAATAAAAGGAGTACATGGACATGATGATTTTGGTCCCATAAAAATCATCTATAAATTTCATATCTCGATGGGTTCTTTATCTTGAGAGACACACCTTTAAAGTTGAACTTGTAGAGTGGGATGTGCATGGGGACATCAAGTTAAAGTTACAGTAAGTAACCATTTGGATTCAAATTTTCCCAAGGATGAATATGGAGCTAATAAGTGGTAAGATATTAGGAGGTAAAGTCAACATCTAACATCATGGGGGTGAGTAATGAAGTCAATGGGTCCAAGCAGATCAATGGAGCATGTTTAAACGTACAAAAGTGGATCAACGATAAGAGAGAGGTCAACAAGTTAGTGAATTTTGAGAATGAATAAGGAGATTAAAAGAATCATGACTACATTAAGTACTAGGTAAATCAATGGTACACATTTAAACCATGAAAAATAATATTTATGGTATACATAAGGTCAAAAAGTCAATGTTTATAAGGATGATCACGAGGTTGTAATGTGGTACACGCATATTAACTAGATGGAACTAAATGCAAGCCCCATAAAATGAATATAGAGTAGATAAATGACAAAATTTGGGAGGCCCAGATCAAGATCAATGACTGATATTAAAATTCTAGGCTAAGAGACTTCAAATGGAGAACAAATACAATCTACGCCAAACCAGAGCAAATGTTTCAAAGGGTTATGCGATCACTAGAGTTCAGTCAAGCAGTGTTAAGAATAAGATGTATTCATATAGTCAATATTGTTAATAATGAAGCTTCGTCACCATTAAATATCTGATAGGACCTCTGGTCAATGATTTAGAACATGTTGATCCCATTATCTAAAAGTTGTAGGATTATTCCATGGCTTTGTTCATTGCTCTTTTATAAGGAAGATCCTCATGTGTAGTGACTTCTTAGTTCCCACAAGGTTTAAAGGAAAAATAGGTTTTTTAAACCTAATGTACTTTTGGAATGAAGCTACATAGCCTATAGGTTTTCATTGACATGATAGCTATAGGAAAACTAATGAAATGGATTGTGTTTTAATCTATAATAAATCTATATTCAGGTTGGAATAGGTGACGCTATAAACAAGGTGCTGAAGAGTGCTTTATCCTTTGACATAGTCTTATCTTCAACAAGTAGATACCTATGGCTGCCCAAAGTAGACATAATTATGACTCTATCAGGGTTAAATATATGAGAATTTTGTCCTTATAAGTAAGCCTAGTGGAAGATGGCATGAAATTCCAAGAGAAAAAAAGGGATTGAAGATTATAGTTGGGGCATTTAATAAATTTTCAAGTTTTGAAATATATTCATAGAAAGATCATGACTCATCATCTTCAACAAAATCTTATATTTTAGTATGTTTCTCAGCCAATGAGAATATTTGGGGGCTATTGGGACAAGTGAAAGTTGATCTATCTATGATGGATTAATAATGATTGGATAAAATGTGTTTGAACATTCATTAAGGAATAGTGGTAGCTCATTTATGGATCTCTGATTATGTGATTCCCCTCTCTCTCTCTTCCTCTCTCCCCTATATCTCTCATTCTTTCACATTGGTAAAGGGCTCTCAAATTTTAGATATTAGTTAGAGACTTTTGAGAATCAAAAAAGGCTCTCATTTGATAAGGCTAAACCCTATCAAAAAATTTAAGAACTACCTCTTGATGTAATAAGATGATTTTTTACCTATCTCTTCCCTTTGACAAGTGCTTAGTAGTTTCATGTATGATGACCTTGTGAAGGAGATTCTTCCTAGGCCATTGTCCTTCTACTTGCCTCTTTTAAGGTGTTTTAAAGCTATTTGTAGGTGTAGATTCATTTTCTTTTACCATAGATGAATGCTTAATATGAGTCTTAGAATTCCTCTTTGCTTCAATTATTTCATGGTGAGCCTAGTTCATGAAATACTTATGCAATTAGTTGGTTTGTGATATTGTGTAAGCTAATAATATCTTATGCTGATCTAGTGTGGGTTCAAACATATCAGTGTCTCATTTAAATTTGTTGCATCACCTTGTTATCTTTATTAGGAGACATATTTCCCCTTTTCTAACCATTTTCCTAGCAATAACATTAGTTTAGGTGGTCCATCAAGAGGAAGTTGGCCTTCTTTGGAGGTTCAACCTCACTATAAGATACCCATAGCCTGAGGTTGTTCCCATTGTGTGGCTCAACTAGACAGAGCCTAAAGAACCCTCTTCAAGGGTGAAAATTGATGTCATAATAGTTTCTAGCATGCTCGATGGGACTCACTTTCAAATAAGATTGGTCAAAGTTAAATTCTAGTTTGATCAATTTTTAGTAGTTACAGCTTTCATGCAACAACATCTGAAAACTCCAAAAGTAGATCCAACATTCTAGTAGTAGAGTAGTGACACATCTCATGCCAAAGGTGACTACAAGATCAGCTTATAGAGGTATTCCTTTTTAATTTATTGAATTTCATTTAAACTTAGTGAAAAGTTTAAGATTTTCTAATACACATCCATTTAAAGGCAACTTTGTTCCTATATCAATTCTAAGGTCTACCCCTACAAGAAGATATTTGGTATCCCCTTCTATTGCCATGATAACACCTAGATCTTTTCCCTTTGTGGATTTTAATGGCTAGATTCCTTTACACCTCCAATAATATGACCCTATTACAATAACAACTCTTAAAAGTGTCCCCTGTTTTATAGGTGACCAATCTACAACCCCTTTAGAACACCTCATGGATGTAGCTAATTTTCACAATATTCATAATGTAAATGAATAAAATGTAGCTATTAGGTTATTATCCATCTCTTTCAAGGGTAAATCCTTAGATTGGTATAAAATACTAACTTCCAACTCCATCACATCATGGGATCAATTGGGAGATGCATTATGTAAGAGATTTGAAGACAAAAGTGACCATTTATCACTCACAAAGTAGTTAACCACAATCAAAAGAGCCCCTCATGAAATTATACAAGACTTTAACATAAGGTTTCAAAAGACATGGGAAATGATTCCACTCTCTATTAGGCCTACTGAAATCTCTAAATAGTGACATTACAGTCATGATCCAGTCTATGGGGGGAAACATACTACCAAATGCATATGAGGTGGCAATCAGAGCAGAGAATTATCTAGTATAAGTTGGGAAGCTTACCCCTAGACCACCAAAACTTTTATTTCATAAGATATATCCACCTCCTATCTCTATTCCTCCCCTTGTTTTCATTCTTCCCATGCCAACAATTGCTATTATACCTAAACCAAAGCAAGAAAAGGCTTCTACTAGTCAATTTAGTGACTCCCAAGAACACAAGAACTTTCAAGAGCTTAAGAGCATGTTACGATGATTGGGAAATGAATTGGTGAATGTGAAGAGGTAGTAAGATTTATTCAATAGGCCCTATCAAGTTCCATGTCAACCTCAATAACAATCTTATCAAGAAAATATGCCACCTTATAAAGAAAATTTCCAAGGTCAAGGCCAAGGTCAAGGGTAGCCTAACTATGTTAAGTAAAATCATTATAATCCAAATACTACAAGCAACTCTAATACCCTAGTCCCTATATAAAACAATTTTACTCAAGAACTTGAAGGGAATACGCCTTGGAATTAGTCTTTTGGTCAATCTATTGTTACAAACACTAACCTCAATTAGGATTTCAATGATCAATGGTAGCAGGCTACTAATTATGGGTACAATCAAGCTCTTATGGCTCAAAGTGCAAGAGTACCTAGGATGACAAAACCAAAAGAACCTCCACAAGATCAAGGGCCTAATGAAGAACCAAGACAATTTGATGCTACAATGGTAAATTTTGAGTAAGAAGAATGATATGCACTCAATCAATAGGCTAGCTCTATCCAAGTATACATTCCAGTGGCAACTAATACAAGGTTCAAAAGAAGGAACATGGATGGTAACTAGGAAGTAGTCAAAGATATTCCTACCCTTACTCCTTTACTATCAAATCTAAAGGAACCTATTGCTACTCCAAAGGTTTCAATTTCTCCAAAGAAACAAAACCAAGGGACTACCTTTGTACCAAAAAACTCACAAGTTCAATGTATAGTTATGTCTCCCAAATCACAAGAAAATGTTGGTGGTTTGCCCATAAACATTGTGGAACAAATGAAAAAGTCTAATATGAATGTTCTAATGTGGGACATGTTGTCTATGCCTAGTCAATATTTCATCTAAGCCACCATGTAAGGAAAATGTCATTCTCACTAATACAACCAAAGGACCAAATGAAAGGTAGTCAAGTAAGATGATCGAATCCCCTCCCTTGTATTTTATATGATCATTAATGACTCCTTGGTTCAAAATTACATGGTAGATAGTGGAGCAAGTACCTCATTAATGCCTAAATCTATATCAAATCAACTTGGTTTGAAGTATAAACCCCAATCTAAGGGAGTCTTATAACTTGATGGATCTTGTAGCAGACCAACTAGCATCATCAAAGGTCTCAACTTGACCTTGCATGCTTGTCCTCATGTCTCAATAGCTTAATATGTGTTGATTCTAGATGTGCCTCCTTCTTTTGCATTATGTTTATGTAGAGAATTCACAATAAAAATTGGAGGTTATCTAATAACTTATTAGTCATAAATGGCATTTAAGACAAGATATAAGACCAAGGTATCCATCAAAGTTGATCTTATTGCATAATTATGCATATAACCTTATGATACGTATAGGTTAAATATCAATTGTAACATTCTTGATGAGAATGAATTCATAGTTGGTCAAGAACTAAACACTCATCCTAAGGAGATATCTTTTATGTTCTTGGATGAGTTATAGAGTGACAGTTAGTTGATTGACCCCCTACAAGGTGTTAAATAAAGAGACATGGGTGTTTATTACTTGCATGAGGGGATTGAATCCATGCCATCCATTATGAGACCTCAAGAAGACTCCAGTGGCTTATGGAAATTATTCTTTGATGGGTCAAGGAGAAAACATGGGGAAGGTGCAGGTGAAATGTTAGTATCTCCCTCAAATGATAAGTATTTATCTTCTTATATGTTCTAATTCAGTTATTCTTGTAATGCAGTTGAATATGAGGGCCTTATTCATGGACTTAAATGGGATAATAAGAGATGAATTAAGTAGTTACAAGCATATGGGGATAGTGAATTGATTGTGAATTAGTTCAAAGGCTTGAATATCACCAAGAATCTCTTAATGAAATATTACAAACATAGAGTGTGGGACCTAATTGAGTAATTTAAGGGATTTAACATCCAAGTAATGCCAAAGAACCAAAACCAACATGTTGATACATTGGTAGCTTTGGGAGCTCAATTTAACCTCTTAAATGAATTGAAAAAAATCCAAAGTACAACCACATGTCAAAGTGGTAGTAAGACCATCAGTGCTAGATTATGAAGTTCATTGGTGTTTTTGAGAATGATAAATAGATTTATTATTTTTTTTAGTAGGAAGCAAAATTTTCCTTAAATAAACCTTGATAGATTTCAACATTAGTATGAGGAGAAATTTTTTCAACTAAAATCCAACAAACTTCCTAAAGGTCTCGTCACCCTTGAAGGTATCTTTTATGAAAGAGATCATATGAGGAAAGATAAGGTAGTGATGTCAACCAATGAGGATAAATATGAAAGAGTTTTAATCCTTAAAGATAAATTCCTCAAGCTTGTAAAGTAAAGCACTAAGTCTAAAAAGCATGATTTCATAGAGCTTTGTAGATAATATATAGACATCTTTGCTTTGGAATATAATGACTTGAAAGGATTTGATCCCAATTTATCCCAACATATTATAGAATTAGAGGTTAATGCCAAGCCTATCATGTAAAAAAAAAATCATATCAACCCGAAAATTGGAGAGATTATAAGGAAAGAGTTGACTAAACTAATTGAATCTAGGATCATCTTTCCCATCAAGCACTTCTCATGGGTAACCAATTTGATACCTATAAAGATGAAAAATGGGGAGATCATATTGTGTGTGGATTTTAGGGATATAAATAGGGTCTCATTGAAATATCATTATCCCTTACCATCCATGGATCAAGTCCTTCAGATAGTTGTTGGTTTAGAACATTTCTCTCTCTTAGATGGGTATTTAGGATACAACTAGGTGATGGTAAGAAAATAATATCAATATAAGACTACCTTCACCATAAAGTGGGGCACATAAGCTTATTAGAAGATGAATTTTATCTTATCAAATGTTGGGTTAAACTTTCAAAGGGTAATGGACATGGATTTCCAAGGATTGCTAAACTAGATGGTGTTGGTCTACTTGGATGACATCATAGTTTTCTCCAAGAAGTCTAGTGAGCACTTAGATCACCTAAGACTAATCTTTGAAAGATGTAAGGAATATGAGATCTCTTTGAATCCCAATAAGT
The DNA here is from genome assembly GCA_037957365.1 of Torreya grandis. NCBI lineage: Eukaryota > Viridiplantae > Streptophyta > Pinopsida > Cupressales > Taxaceae > Torreya > Torreya grandis. Next base: position 174,854 of record JARHVA010000320.1, on the reverse strand, counting down.
GTGTGTTTTATATTCATGAAGGAAAACTTTTGGGTCACATTATCTCAAAGTAAGGATTAGCCATTGATCCTGATAGAATTAATGCCATCTTGGCATTATCTTTACCCAAGCACAAGAAAGGACTTCAGAGCTTCCTTAGGAAAATAAAATTTGTGAGAAGGTTTATACTTGGTTTTGCAAACTTGGCCAACCCAATCACTGCCATGTTAAAGAAGAACCAAGTGTTCACTTAGTCAAATGAAGGTAAAGCTATATTTGAAGGTATCAAGTAGGCCATTGCCAAAACACCCTCACTCATGAGTCTTGATTTCTCAAAGGATTTCATATTTTATACCTTTGCCAATGTTGAAAATATAGAAGATATGCTGATGTAAAAGAATGGTGAAGGACTTGAGTAATTGATTCCTTTTTTCAGCTAAGGGCTTGAAGGATATGAGGTAAGGTATACTTCTATAGAAAAGTAAGTGCTTAAAGCTTTAAAAAGCCTAAAAAATTTTATAACAATGCTTTCCAATAGTAGGATTCATCTTATGGTGTCTCATCCTAGAGTTAGGGACTTCTTCCTTAACAAAAATTTGAATGAAAAGAGGCCTGGATGGATTACCAAAGTCATGGAGTATGACATGGAGATAAAAGCCATTAAGCCAGTAAGAGGCAAAGGCTTATATGAGCACATGGTTGAGGACCTCCATGAAGATAAATAATTTGTTTTAGTGACACAAGATAACTCATGAATAGGTACAACTCCACCTCACACCAATTGGTTCTAGGACATGACACATTTCTTAACAATAGGTGAGTGCCCTCAAAGATTGAATAGAGCAATGAAAATGTATTTTATAATTTATTCCATACCTTATACATTGATTAATGGGTATTTATTTACAAAATACCTCAATGGATTAATTATAATGTGCATATATGATGATCAAGTAACAAATCTTTTAGAGCAATTCCATGATGGGCCTTTAGGAGGACATTTTGTTCCAAGGACAATAGTAAAAAAATGATGAGAGCTAGTTATTACTGGCCCATACTTTTCAAATATTCCTATGCATGGGTTATAAAATGTCATAAATATGCTCTATTTATAGGTAAAAAAATATTAGCATCCCCTCCTCTCAACCCAATTCAGGTAGAATAACCCTTCATGTAGTGGGGTCTAGACTTCACAGGAATGATCAATCCACCTTCCAATGGAGGACACAAATGGGTGATAACTACTACTGAATACTTCACCATGTGGGTATAAGAAATATCCCTTAAATAAGCTAATGAAATATTAGTATTAGACTTTTATGATAATATAGTGACCAGGTTTGGTGTACCAACTACAATAATATCAAATAATGCCTTATCATTTATTGGTGTGAGGATAAGTGAATGGGCACTTCAATTGGGCATCTACATTAGTACATCCTCCAATTACTACCCCTAATGTAATGTACTTATAGATTCCACAAATAAGAACTTGATAAGTACTATCAAGAGGATGATGGAGGAGAATCAAAGAGTGTGGGACATAAAGCTAAGGACAACCTTATGGGCTAACAGAGTGAATCCCAAAGTTACCATTGACAATTCTCCATATGTCCTACTATATGGGAGGGAAGCCAAATTCCCATTTATCTTTAACTACCCATATTTGAGTTGGCCCATCAACTTGAGTTGATAGAGAGTGAACCTATGAGCGTGAGGATGACATAGCTCATGGAGCTTGAATAAATAAGGGACCTTATAATGAAGACATTAAAGTCAAATCAAGATTAGGTTAAGAAAGCCTTTGATAAGAGATATACAACAAGGGACTTCAAATAAAGGGACCTAGTCTTCAAGTGGGATTTAAATAAAGCCAAGCCAGTTAACCATACCAAGTTTGATAGCTTGTGAAGTGGTTTTTATTTGATCCATGGATGTAAACAACATAATGCTTTTCAACTTGCCCAGCTAGATGGAGAGGTATTACCCATCCCAATTAATGGAATTCATTTACATCCTTGCTATTAAAAAGGTTTGCAGCCATTGTATAATATTATACATATTAGAGTATATTTTTATGCTTTCTTCTAAGTGCCTTGTGCACATTTTCTTTCAATTCTATGTTTCCATTCAATAAGTGCCTTAGGCACTATTGTTTGTTTTGTTTATTTTGGTCTTTGTTACTTCAAGAAAAAAATTTATAGAAAGGGGTGGCCTTGTACCAATTCTAAAATATTTTCTATAGGAAAGACTATGACTCCGTATGCCTAATAGATCAAATAAGGCTACTAGTATTTGCATAGCAGGCATGCAATCCCAGGATGTCACCAAAAATGTTGGCTAATTTTGGCCTATATATATAAATTTGCCTAGATGATCAATTTCTAGAAGTCCTAGTATGGAATAACAAGCTGAGTAGAGTTCCTAATTGAGTGGATAATCCATGATGAAGAAGATCAAATATCACTTGAAAATGTTTTGAAACACTTTAAGCAAGCTTAAAGTGTAATCTATTGATCTTTGAAAAGAAATTCTAGAAGTAGGTCTAGAGTTTCAAGAGAAAGGATCCAATAAGTTTCCATGGTGTTCATAGCATTCAGGGTGTATGAAATAGGTTTTCACAATGCCTCAAAGGTTATTCAAATATTTGATAGATAACAAATTTACAAGAGCAAGTATAAAAGAACCAGACCATCACAACACATCATACAAGAAAAAAGAGGTCAATCTGGTTGCACATTAGATAAATGCACTTGGGAAGTCAAAAAAAATCAAAATAATTCATGGACATGATGGCTTTGGTCCCATGAACATCCTCTAAAAATTTCATATCTTGATGGGTTATTAATCTTGAGATACAAACCTTCAAAGTTAAACTTGCAAAGTAGGATGTGCATGGGGAAGTCAAATTAAAGATAGATAAGTAATCATTTGGATTCAAATGTTCCTAAGGATGAACATAGAGCTGACAAGTACCAAGATCTTGGGATCTCAAGTCAAAATCTAATGGTGCATGGATGATCAATAAATTTAGTGGGTCTAGGCAAATAAATGGAGAACATTTAGCCATACAAAATTGGATCGATGGTGAGTGAGAGGTCAAAAACTTAGTGAATCTTGAGAATGAATAAGGAGTTACCAAGTGTCATGACTAAATTAACTTCTAGATAATTCAATGGCACACATTTGACCCATGAAAAATAAGATCAATGGTGCACATAAGGTCAAAAAGTCAATGTTACTAAGGATGAACATGAGGCCACCATGTGGTGCAAGTGCAAGCAATGGATGGAACTTATAGACACGTAAATTTGGCCACTAATAACCTCCAACCAGGCTTTTGACCAATTTCTACCAAAATGCATAATTTGGCCTCAAAAAACTAAAACATATTAAATGAGTTTAAATTGATATATTTAAGTGCTGATTTTGGATAGAGTATCACTAAATGGGGCAATGTAATTTATGGGCTAGCTTAATCTGATCATTTTGAGTCAAAATGCCAATTTTACACCTAGGTGCTTTGGATTGCTCTTTTTTATCAAATATATTACATAAGACATGCGCCTTTGTTATTTAGTGTTGGAAACATCATAAATGGGATAATTAATCCAATGCATCTGGCATCAACTTTCAATTCTAACCCAATCAAATTTTAGGCCAATAACAAGGCATTCTGATCAATTTGAGCAATTTATGCACAAAATGTTTAATCATGCTTAAGAGATAATTAAACCAAATTAGGGTCTAATTAATAATTCCATGGAAACTTTTTGAATACTTGTTTTTATAAATGAATATTGAATATCTACATCATCAGGTGACTTCATTTCTTGGGAAGACATCCCTAAGCCATAAATGCATAAAATATCAATGTTAACCTCTCCCTTGCCTCATCAATACCTTCGATGCCTCATAAATTCTAATTTATCCCAAATATTGATGAGCCTATTTATGGATTTTAATTACATAATTGTATTAATTATTAGCCACACATCTCAATCTTGAGATGGATGGTTTAGGTTGATTCTAGCCATTTTCCAAAATCTATAAATAAAAGGCCTTGCCTATTAAATTCTGATCTCTCATATGCCAAAGTTATAATTCCAAAATACATTCAAAAATCAGTGCATCTTAGTTTTATAATTCCAAAATATTGACTCAAGCCAATCCAAGCCAAGCCAAGCCAAAGACACAAGGTGCTAAGGAGGGATGGAGGTAGCCAAGCGTCCATTGATGCAGACTTCATGAGCACAAAGTCAAGCAAACCACTACAACAAGAATTTTGGAGCATCCAAGGAAAGTGAAAGAAAGTTATCTTTTTAATTTTAGTTGTGATTTCCATTTTGTTTTGTTAACTAAGCTTTCCCTAGTAACTAGGCCTAGATATTTATGCTAGTGAGTTTATTTCATTTTATTTTCATTTAGGAACTAACACGATACTAATCATCCTCTATTGATTCAAATTAATAGTTCACATAATGGCATGCCCAATGGGATCCAATATCACAAGTTTGGTTTAAAAACTCTCTCAATAAACCTACTAATTCTTTCCATGCAAGATCTTAGATTTGGAGGGCCAAAAGAGTGAAATTTTAACTTAATTTTCCATTTTTATAAAAAAAAATTTCTTTCTAAAACCTCAATTTTAATTTATAGAATGATATCATTGTTATGCAGTTGTGATTTTGTGTAAAATAAATCACTATTAGCTAAACAATGATTTCATGGACTTGAGTAGAAAGATTGTCTTTTAGAGAAGCGATATCATCCTTTTGGGTAGTGATATCATTATTTTGGGCTATGATATCACTCTTTTGGGTAGCAATTTCATCATTTAAGGCAGTGATCTCATATAATAGTGATTTTGTCATCCAAATGGTGATTTTTTTATTTTTTTGTTTTCTTTCTACAAAAAAGGATATCATCATCTGGTCTAATTATTTCATTTGAAACAATGATATTGTATATTTTTGTGTTTTTCTATTTGACAGTGGTGATTTTGTAGGAAACAACGATATTGACTAGGTAATTTTGATTTTGTAATAGAGACCTCAAATTTTAAAGTTTCTCCTTCCATTTTCAAATTATCTTCAAAGCTAAAGGATACTCTAAAAAATTTATTGTAGGATAAGACTTGGGAATTTGGTAAAAAATGTTTTAGACCATCTTTTGCATGCTTTTAAAATGAACTAGGAATTTTGTTTTAGTACTTAAAGAAACATTTAGGTGCTTAAGATGAATGTTTGATAGTTAGACTTTCAAAGCTACAACATAAGATCAAGGGGTCAAAATAACTCATCTTTCCAAGTTTTTGTATTCAATAGTTGTTTGTACTAATTTTTGTTTGGCAAAGAGAAGGATGTTGTGTGTATGCCCTTCCACTTGTCCCCTTTAGGGAAACCTTGGAATAAAACGTGCCCATACTTATTGCAAAAAACCTAGTACAAGGCTTAGAAATAATGTCATCTAAAGGACTCCCTAAAAACTCACAATAGTTTGGGTGATCTTGAAAATGACCCTAAAATATTTCTATTATGTCTTTTTATTTTATTGCATCTTAGCTTGTGAGGGGGAATTCATCACCTCTTGAAAGTTATATAGGGAACCTTTGACCTAGGGTTTCATCTCCCAGCATTGAATTCAACCATTCCCACTAGGATCAGATGTTTGAGTTATTTAAACCACCTTCTAGTGATGGAGTTACACATGGGACATATCTGCACTTTAGACATCACACTACACTAAATGAACAATAGGTTGTAGTGGTTGAAGAAAGGGCAAGACCTTTTTGTAACAAGATAAGTGCCATAGACATCCAATTATGTGATTTTATTTTTCATCATGACATGAAAGTCATTGTGTAATTGACTCCCCTAAAAATGTTTGAAACCTTGTAGATCTTAGACAAATCCCTACTCGCTACAGAAGTGTTGTTGGTGGAAGGTGCACCTTAAGGTCCATGTCATATTATTGTCATTTGAGAGGAGGGGTGTAGAAACCCTACTATATAATGCATATTTTTACTTTTTAGATGAACACTAAAATACTATTAAATGATGTATATTGATGGATTCCAATAATACCAAGAAAACCTTGTCAGTTTAGGATCTAAGAGTGATTAATTAGTTGGTTTTGTCTTAGATTAAAGTATTTGTTAGATTCAAAATTTGGTGTGAACAAATGATACAAACCAAAAACATAGTCCTCATTTTCCTTTGAACAAAGAGGCATTATGCTTCTAATGTAAATCATCAATTTTCTATGTTCAAAGTTCATCAAAACTTAGAGTCATATCATCCACTTTGGCATAGTTATGCTACCTAATTAATTATAGACTTAAACCAAACTTTGTTTAAGTCCTTCATTTATAACTTAAATTCAAAATTAAACCTTCATAAGTTCATAGGGTTGATGTGTTAAGTGGGTTCACCATTTTCACTAAACTTGAGGGAACTTAGGTTCAATTTCCAATTTGGGTTGAAGGTTGTTTAAGACTCATAATCATTATCACCACTTGATAGACCTAAGGTATTTTGTGTTAAACACTTGCACTTTGAGTCTATGCACCAAACATTTTTGTGTTACCATCTTATTTCCACTTGAGGTCATTTGAATGCATACCTTTTTTCGTTAGAGATATTGTCAAAATTTTGAAGGTATGAATGTCATTTGAAATAATAAAGGTAGTGTTACAATACTAAATTTGTGAGAAACCATCTTTTCCTTAGAGAGTTTTTGAAACAAACATTTTGTCACATCTTTTGAGCAGTCTCGCATTGTTACGATACCCAAAAACATTTCAAGCATTTTTTCATAGACCCTATTGTATAGAGTTCAAGTTTTTCACATTTTTCACACCAAATATGAGTATACCTTTTGAGAATCTTTGTCTAGCATGGTTACGACATTCACCTTTGTATAGCCTATTTGTCATAAGAGCCTAGTTTTATACCATTTTTTATGAGAAAACAAATTATCTCTAAAGTATCTTTTATTTCATACCTTATACCTATTTGATCGATTTCATGTCCAAGATTCAAATGCCTAGTTTTTTTATAAGTGTTTCAAATCCATTAGATTAAAATCTCATCTATTTCAAAGTCTAACTTTTGATGCCGCATTTGGCCAAAAGACCTAGCAACTTTTATTTTCCTAGATTAGATTGATTTGAAACACTTTGACATTAGAGTTTGGAATTTTTATTTTCATTCCATTTACTTTATCATCTTCATGAGAAATGTGAGGCATTAGATACTTAATTCTATCTTGTTTTATCAAAAATCATTGCATAAACGTTTCCATCCTTTTGATGAATCTAGACCAAGTTTGAACATTATCTTTTAGACATTATCTTTTTAGACTTTGTCAAAATCTTTTCCCTTTCTATTACGAAACATTCACTATGGATCCCAAAATGTATTTTACACTCATAGTGGACTCATGTATAATCTAATGATTAGTAATGTAGTTGCGCAAGAAGAAATGGTGCAAGACCCCTACGTAGATAATATTACTTATGAGATGAATCCTTATCCCTCTTATAATACTCAGATAGGGTCACAAATTCAAGATCCATTGGCTAACTATTTTGTTAATACACCACCATATTTAGCAAAAGACTAAGAACAAACTGCACAATACTTAGTTATAATACCCACATCTGATGAAACCATGTATATGCCAGTTTTTCAACTATCGTACTCTTCTAATATGACTTCCATGCATGATCCATTTTTGTTTGAGCATAATTTTTTGGAGAACAAAGACAATATTTTGGTTAGATCCATAGAATCAAGGGCTAAGTTTCCAATAGACTTCCCTCAAAAAAGTTTACCAAGCCTAGTAAGAATGCCTCACAACATATTGCATAGTCAATAGGCTTCTTCTAAAAATCCTTTGACTCTAGTCAAAACCACTTATTAGGATCCTAATATACATAATAAAGGAAATAAACTCATGGAAGACCACTTCAACCAAATGTAGGTAGAATATCAAACCTACCTGAATCTAGTGCACAATTTCAATTAGATGACCATGGTGCGTAAACCTCTTATTAACTTAGTTCCTTCAATAAGATTAGTTAACTAGTCAACTCAATCAGAGTTTATACCCATTTGCACAATGTACTTTAGTAGACAACTTGTCACATACACCAATTATTGAATAAGTGTCTTCTACTTCTACATATAATAATGAGTAAAATATAATGGATAATGCACAAGCAACATCCAATCTAAATCAAAGTGGTACTAATGAATAAACAACTAGTCAAAAACATGTTCCTTTAGTTAATACCATGAGTGGATATACCAACCTAGGAATGATAGCTTCTACACCCCAACCTCAATCGGTTACTTCCAATCCTCAACTAGCTACTTTATCAAGTATGTAACCAATAATATTAGGTAATTAACTAGTAATCAATGTCATGCCTCAATAGCAGAATGTGATGAATCCCATTCTTCATTAAAAGGTGACAAATAGATTTCCACAACAATAATCATAAATGAATATACCAATGCAATAGAGGCTGAACATATTTCCACCTCAACAAGGGGCTACCAATGTTCCACCTCATCAGGTAATAACAAACATACCTTCTTCCTTGCATACCAACATGCCAATTCAAAACCAACTGATGTTTAATCAATAACATATTCATGTTAAATAGTGAAAGGTGTTACATCCACAACAATCATCTATTTCCCAATAAGGATTTGTGTAACAAGGAGGTTCCAATTTTTCTCAAGTACCTACGAGGTAATAATTTCCTTTTGTTCAAAATGTGTCACTCATTCAAAGGCAGGTTCTTTGTTCACAAGTTCCCACTCAATATCAAGGTTCAATTATTTATCAATATATCCTTATTAAAACATAATAGGTAAATTATGGTTATATCGCTCTAACCCAACCTAAAAATCCTCCAAGTCAAACCTTTATTGCCAACCCTAACCAAAATATTATGCAACCAAATGTGTAATTTCAACAAATACATCTTAATCTACATATGCATATTCCTGGTTTATTTTCCAACTAATCCAATGTATAAAAAATACCCCCATCATCATACCCTAGTCAAAGTGCTAATCTTGTGACCACTTGACCATCTACCCAAGCCAACATTTTCACAAGTTTCCTAGATCAAGAGTTACAACAGATGAAGGATGCAATTGTTACCATCTAAGCAAGGAAATAGATTAAAAAGTTTAAGTTAGATGATGTGTGTTCCTCTCCTTTCAATATGTAATGCTTATAAATTCCATTTATTTCAAGATATGAACCACCAAAGTTTGATAAATACAAGAGGAAAGGTGACCCCAAAGCCCATTTAATCAATTTCTTTGTCACCTATCTGCCAGTGGCATATAACAATATATACCTTTTGTTGTTGTTTCTAAGGAGCTTAGCTAGACAAGCCTTGGAATGGTTCTTAAAGTTGCCAAAGAATTTAGTAACTGATTTTGATGATCTTTTAGAATAGTTTGTGTATCACTTTTCCTATAATCTCGAGCATGATATTTCATTGGTCAACTTATTGCAAGCAAAAAAAATGTCTATGAGAGTTTTGTTAGATACCTACAATGATGGAGAGCACTTAAAAGCTAATTCACTCATTATTTTCCAGATAAATAATTAGCCACTATTTTCACTAAAAATTTGCATAGTGAGATAGCCTATCATTTGGAACTACAGTGTGCACATACCTTCAAAGAGATCATTGATAAAGGTTTATTGATCGAGTGAGATATCATTAATAAAGGATTAATCAAGCTTAATTAAACTAATTACAACTAAGTTACCAATCAAGGAAGTGGAAAAAACCACCATCCAATCCAAACATAAACATCACAACCAACATAGGCCAATAACCAAGAAAAACCAAATCAATTCAACCACAATAGGAATGTTATGGAAAATGGAGTAACTAAGTCACATCATGTCTGAATGATGAAAACATCATTTATGCCAACTTTTTAGTTGATTCCTACCCAAAAACCTCTTCAATCGATGCCACAAGCACAACAACCAAGACCCACATAAAAAATGCCACAACCTTTGCCATTACGAACCCTCCTCCAAGGAGAATTGTGCCTACACATCACATTTTTAGTGACCTTGGAGAGTCTATTGATTTTGTATTTCACATACTTGTCACCACTAATTTTATTATTTTTCCTATACCAAAGCATTATCCTCAAGGTATCCTTTATCCTGATTGGTACCATGAAAATGAATTTTATGAATATCATCAAGTCAACATGCACAATTTATGAAGATGTGTACAAATCAAGCATTTAATTAAAAATATGTTGGAGAATAGGGAGATCACATTAGATGGTGGTGTTTCCACCTCCAATCAGAATCTTGGCATCTATCAAAACCCTTTTTTACAACATAACCAACAATAACAACAATAGGAGCGATAACCAAGGCCAGTGCAACAACAAAATCAATAGTATCTAAATCAAAGGCTAAACCATTAGAACTAACAAAATCAATAGCAGAACCAACAATGTTAGAACAATGGATAAAACCAAGGTCAGAATGGTAACAACCAATAAACCTATCATGCAGTTACACATGAATACAATAGCGTTGTAGGTCATATTGTAGGGGGTAGCATTAACACTATCTCCATTAATCCTAGACTAAGAAAAAATCAATCTAGACCATTTCTAAATAATGCCACTCAGCCAAATTACATGGATAATCCTTCTTTGACTTGGGACTATATGCAGGTGAACTCGCAAACTAGGATTTCTACTTTTGGACCTTATACTAATAACTCATCATTACCCCATGACCACATACAAGTACATTGATAATTGAGACTTGTCTTATCTAGTCCTACACCATCATCATCATTTATTAGAAATCATGGTCCTATACTTACTCACAATTATGCAATCATATATAGAAGGTCATGGATTACCATTACAATCCCATAGCCATCTACTACCTTACCCATTATCCAACTATCCATTCAACCTTAAAATAGTTCATTTACCACTAACTCAAAAAAGAATTTTGATATTATGGAATAATTATAGAAGAGACTAGCACAAATATCCATTTTAGATTTGTTGTGAATGTTGACAATCCACAAGAACATTTTGAATGATTTCTTAATCTAATCCACTATTTCTAGTGACATATCTCTTGATAAATTTCAAGCTTTAGTTGGACACCTAGCTCTAACCCAACAAGTCACATTCAACCAAAGTGATATGTCTTCCCTTGGTCCACTCCATAACAATCCATTATACATATAAGTTTATATAAAGAGGCATAAAGTGAATTGTGTCCTTATAAATAATGGATCGGGCCTCAACATAGTGTCTCTAAATCTCATCAAGCTTCTTGGGTACATAATGGTGGATCTCCAACAAAAAATGATAACTATTAAAGCCTATAATAATTGAGAGAGAGAGAATCATAAGGCACCATCAAACCACTAGTTATCATTGGGCCTTTAACCCATAATACACTTTACCATGTGCTTTATCTCGAGTTGTCATATAATATGATTTTGGGTAGGGCTTTGTTACATGAAATTCATGTAGTCCCATCAACACTACACCAATGTATCAAGTTCTCCCATTCAGGGATGAAGGTAAATATTCTAGGGGATTTACACCTGTATGAACACTACAAACATCTCGAGGTTGAGTTCCAAAGATACAATCACCAATATGGCATGAATCCAAGATCCAAGTAGGATAAAGGAAAGACCATACTTATTGATTCTCCAGAGGACAATTGCATAGATCCTAATACACTAGATTTTATTTCTTACATGCCACCTCCTGAAGCTTCCAATCATTTCACCATTACAGATAATGGCCCAAAGGAGTATGTGACCCATGAAACCTCTCATATTGCCAATCTTCCTTAGAATCCAAATACCTTTAGAAGACCTAAAGTTACCCCACACATACATTGGCAACAAAATAAAAAAAATAAAGGACCTGTCATGTTTATCCTAACATATGGCCTAGAACCAAACCCTCTCAAGGGAGATGAATCATGGTTAGACAATGACAACCAAGCTAATTGTTATAAGAGTGCAAAGTATCTTATTCCTAATAAGATCATGGAGAATCAATAATATAAAGGAAGAGGCCTCAAACTGAATCAATAAAGAACCATTGAGCCAATTTTCATGACTAAGTAGAAAAGACCTTATGGACTTGGATTTAAATCACATGGGGGTGACCCCACATATCTCATTCAAGTTCCATCACTAGTGGCTAGTGATGATGATTATAATAGTGAAAGAGAGTCTAATCTTAGCCTTATATTTGATGACCTAGCTGAGACTAACATGCTTGATAATAATGCCATATGTACCTATAGCCCAATCATTCATAATAACCCATTGCCATTATACAATACCCAACTTATAGATTGGGACCAACAAGAATCTAGTCTACCAATTGATGAGTTTTAGAATGATGAGGCATTTTGTGATTTCCTAGGCCTTAGAGACAATATTTCAATTGGAGATCATAAATCAAGGTTCTCAATCACATTAGATCTTGAAGCCTATTTTGGAGAGCTAGTGTACACCCTTAGCCAAAATTAAATAAATAAAACATTGAGGTCCTAAAGTGAAAACCTTTTTTGAGGCACTTTTTTACTAGGGAAAAATTAAAGATAAAGGTCAGTCTAGTGGTGAAAACCTATTTTAGGCACCATTAGATAGGGGTGTTCATTCTTATTCAAATTTAAAATAGGAGACCACCAATGATGAACTTTTCTATGGATCCGAGTTTAGTTTTGAGAAATAAGTGTTTAATCAAATTCTTCAAGAATTTATGACTATTTTTATCACATGGCTAGATTTCCCATTGGAGGACTTAGATTCATTATGCATAGGAGAATTTGAAGAGCAAGTCCTAATAGAGGACCCTGGTATAGCCCAACAATTCAAGTCTTTGCCTACTATCCTAGAAGATGGTTCAACCCTTTTAGTTGAGGATACGATAGAGGTGAACATTAGCACTCCATCAAACCTAAAATGGATAAGATTTGGTGCATCCCTCATTAAGGAGGAATGTGAAGTCTTTACAACTCTATTGAGAGAATTTGTAGATATTTTTGCATGGGCTTATTCTTACATGCTAAGTTTGGACCTCACCTTGGTTTTACATCACCTTGTGGTAAATCTTGATGCCAAACTAATTAAGCAAAAGTTATGAAAGATGCATCCTTGAATTGTTGTATTAGTAAAAAAGGATTTGGAAAAACTCTTATAAGTAAGATGTATTCGATCTATTGACTACTCAGGAATAAGCCTGAAGGAATTAGAATCTTTACTAATTTCTGAGACATAAACAAAGCTTGCCCTAAAGATGAATTTCCATTGCCTAATATTAACATGATCATCAAATCCACTGTGGGTTATGAGATGCTTTCACTCATGGATGTATTTTCAAGATACAACCAAATTAGAATAACACCAAAAGATCAACACAAGACAACATTCACCACTCCATGGGGAACATTCTATTATCAAGTAAAGCCATTTGGTCTTAAAAATGCTAGATCTACATATCAAAGATCCATGACTACCATATTCCATGATATGATGCATGATATTATTGAAGACTACATTGATGACATGCTAGGCAAATCAAAATCTAGGGTTGACCATCCAACAGTGTTATGTAAAATATTTGAAAGACTGCATGAGTATAAAGTCTGACTTAATCCAAATAAATGTGTTTTTGGTGTAACATAAATAAAATTACTTGGCTTCATCATGTCTCATAAAGTCATTGAAGTCGATCTATCTAAGGTAAAAACTATAATATAAATACCACCACCAACCAATTTGAAGCAGCTCCATAATTTGTACGGAAATATTCAATCAATCTAATGCTTCATATCTCAGTTAGTAGACAAGTGTCATCCATTTACACATCTACTAAAAAAGGGAGTCACATTCCACTGGGATAATCACTATTAAATAGCTTTTCAATAGCTCAAAGATTACCTAGTAAATATACATGTGTTATTTCCCCCTATACTAGGCAAACCATTTTTATTGTACCTATCAGCTACATATAGTGCCTTGCGGGAACTTATAGCTCAGCATGATGACAATGGAAAAGAGCATGCAATATACTACTTAAGATGTGCATTGGTCACATATGAACACAACTATATGCCTATTGAAAAATCCTATCTAGCCATGATATTCATAGCTCAAAAATTACGACACTACATGTTGAATAATAAGACCATGGTCATTTAAAATATAGATCTACTCAAGTATCTATTATCTAAATTAGATTTACAAGGTATAATGGCCAAGTAGAACATGCTTCTTAGTTATGTTGACATATATTATGTCAATTAGAAGGCAATCAAGGAACAAGTCCTTGTAGATCAACTTGCTGAAGTAGCCCTTGCAGACATGGAGCCACTCACATTCAAATTTATTGATGAATCTATCATGACCATTATTGGCATACCTCTTGAAGAGTAGCATTAGAAGCTATATTTTGATGGATCATTTATTGCACATGGATTAGGGGTAGGCCTCTTATTTATTACACCACATGGGGATCTAATTCTTAAGTCTTTTAGAATCAGTTTTCCTTATATTAACAACATGGATGAGTATGAAGCACTTATTTTAGGGCTTCACAAAGTAGTATAATGAAATTAAATTCATCTTAAGGTTTATGTTGATTCTTATTTAATCATCAATCAGATCATAAACCATTTCCAAACTAAAGATGACAAGATGGTTCCTTACAAAGCTATGGTTGACACTCTTAAATAACAAATTACAGATATCCAATTTGAGCATATACCAAAGGATAATAATAGAACTATCGATGTTATCGTTACTATTAGCTCCTTGATTTGAAAAATGGATAAAGATAGAGAGTATCAGTTCCTTATCAATAATTTGGTCATACTAGCTCATGAACCTTCAACTATTGTAATGATTTGTGATATTATTGGTCTCAATTCTATTTGGTATTCATACTTTTATAATTACCTCCATGACCAAGTTATACCACTAGATCTAGCCTAAAAACAAACCAAAGCCTTTATCCATCACTCCACTTGTTATACTCTACTTGGATCAACCCTCTACCATCATAGTTTTGATGAAACTTTGTTTCATTGTTTGAATTTTGTAGAATCTATGCTAGTGTTATAGGAAATACATGGAGTGTGTGGCATCTACTTTAGCGAGGCAGTCTTATCAAAAAATATTTTGCATACTAGTTATTATTGGCCCATGATGGATGTAGATGGAGCTGCATATGTAAATAAGTGTGAAAAATGTCAATGATATGCCAATTTGATTAATTCCCTAGCCAAGACTCTAAAACCAATGGTGACACCATGGCCATTTGCTACATGGTGACTCAACCTCATTGGGAAAATCAATCCTACATCTTTAGATGACCATAAACATATCCTTACCACCACTAAATATTTCACTAAGTGGGTGAAATCTATACCCCTCACTTATGTGATAGGAAAGCAAATTTCCAAGTTCATTTTCAACCATCTCATCTGTCGTTATGGTATCCCCTTTGACATTATATCTGATAATGGAGGATCATTCAAAAATAAGGATATCAACAAGCTGTGTCAAATACAACATCATGCAACATTTCTCTACAACATATTACCCTTAAGGTAATGATTACGCTGAGGCATCTAATAAAACAATTGTTAACATTATCAAAAATATTTTCAATGATGTTGGTCACAATTATCACCTTTAAATATTTTGTTCCCTTTTGGCATACCATAAAAATCACCATACCACCATGGAAGCCACTCCATACTCACTTGTTTATGGTATAGAAGCCATCCTTCCCATTTAGGTCGAGTTAATTTCACTACACATATCTTTAAAACATGCTCTAGATGATCATGATTACCAAGTAGCTCACCTACAAGAGCTAAACCTACTTGATGAAAAATACATAGTTGTACTCAAAATCTTTAGATATATCAGAACTGATTCAAAGGCCACTACAATCGATGCATCACATATATAACATTTAAACTTGGTGATCTTGTTCTTAAAGAAAACTAAAAGAATACCATGACTGAGAAGAAGCATAAGGGTAAATTTAAACCAAACTGGATAGGGCATTTCATCATTACTATAGATTATGGATTAGGAGCATACAGGCTCACCACACTAGATGGAGATGAACTTCCTAAGTTGATGAATATTATTTATCTTAAGTGATACTATGCTTGAGCACTATGGTGTATTGTCTATAAGGACCATTTTAGTTGTGCCATTTTATCACTATTCTTCTTTGTATGAATGGCATTCTTATCACTCCTTTTAGTCTATCTCTTACCATTTCATTCTAATGACCCAACATCTTTTGAATCCTATTTACCTAACCTATTTGACCTTGGTTGTTCCATTAGTTTCACATTTTTAGCACCAATGAATCTAATTAATTCTAACAATTCTTTCGGGCATTTCTGACAGAGATAGTATTTTGGAGTAGTATGACAAAAGTTTTGGTAGTTACATCCTTCATTAATTATTTCTTTCTTATCACTGGTCTTGCTACTAATTATAACTACCTATGGTCAAATTAGTACCATTGATTTATGTCATATTGTCCTAGTTATAATCACTTATGGGTAAACTCAGGGTTACATTTATTTATTGAGCCTTGACATACCAACTTACCATTTCCTATGTTATACTATGCTTTTATACCAACTGTGCCTATTTTGTTTGAAGAGATGGCTGTAGTAGTCAAATTCCTCTGCTATAGGGTAGAACTATAGTGACTTGAGGTCCTACTCTAGGACTATGTAGGAAACACTTGATACTTTTTGAGGTTAGCTCAGTCACCCTAAGACACACTCTCATCATTTTGTGAAGAACCTAAGCCATGCTCTCATTATTTTTAAATATTGAATCATTTAGTGTGTCATCATTCTTGATTAAGTTGAGATACTTCAAAATTCCAAAAACATTTGTAAAACTATTATAAAAAACTAAAAACATTTACCACTTATTTTCCTTAAGGATTCTGGGAACCCTTACTAAGTTATAAGTAAATCACTTGTCACTTAGTTTCCCTATCATTTTTGGCCTTTTTCTCCCATGCACTTGCTATTTTTCAAGACCATTCGTATTCTTCTATCACATCCATTCTATTTGTTTTCATCAATTGTCATTTTCTTCTCATTTCTTGGGAGAACTACATTTTGCCTAAAGTTTTTATTGGACATTACATCCATGGAACTATGTAGGTAGCATTCACCTTCCTAGTGCATATGGAGATAGCTCGACCACCCCCTTATTTTTATTCTATTCCCCCTTATGTTAGTTTGTTAAGTTATCACCTATTTTTTAGGGGCAATGTTTGTATGGCTTAAATTAGATTATTTGTTTCTTTGTTGTTTTATTTGTATGTCTATTTTTTTATATTCAATACTATTGCCTTAATTCAATCTATGTGAATTCATTAGGTGATTCCTTGTGCACATTATTCTTTATTCCATCCATATTCATACATCCACATTGGCATCATGGTTTCTATCATTGGTGCATTATTTTAAATTGAGTATTATATTTTGAGAGTCAGTATTTATGCATATTTTGGTCAAGTCCTCATGATGTTATACCATTATGCCTACCAACATGTGCTAAAACAAACCTCAGCTTCATGAAGTCTATTCAACAATGGTAATATTGACATCTCTTCAGCACTAGCGTCTCGATTCAATCCCAATCATATCCCAAATAGAGTAATTATGTAACAAAAGAATTTTAACCTTTGATTAGTTTGAATGAGCATCTCCCTACTAGCAGGTTGTTATAATTCATCTTTATCCTCCGTATCTAATTACCATCATCAATCAACCAATCAATGATGTTTTCCATAATTGAGGTCCAATTATTATAACCACCTATGGAAAAATCATTACACATTGTCCCACTTTCATTTCTCAATGACTATAATTGCCTTTAGGAAAATCATTGTGTTGTCACCAAATTTACTTTTTTACCCATACAGGGGCATGTTATTATCTTCTTTGTCTATCCTAACTAGGATAACTTCATATTTTTAATTATTATAACTACCTTTGGGCAAGTCATTATGTTTTCATACCACGTTGCCACTATTAGGGTATAATGCTTATAACCACCTTTCTGAAAACCATTGTACACCATCTCACTTGCATTCTCAATGATTTTGACTAGTTTCTCAATATCATTGTGTTCTCATCCCATCATTTTCCTTTCTTTGGTCCCCTCATCTCCTTTTTTTGAGGGATCATTTTCTAACCTTTCCTTGTGCCAACCGTTCCCTTGAGGGGGCATCATACAGTTAGTTCATCATCATTATAGTTGTAGGCATACATTACCTTTTTATTCTTTGAGAAGATGTTACTATGCCTATATCTTGTAACACCTTCCTAAATAGGGGAAAACTATAGACACCTAAAATTGGCCACCAATAACTTCCAACTAGGCTTTTGACCAATTTCTACCAAAATGCATAATTTGGCCTATAAACACTAAAACATATTAAATGAGTTGAAATTGATATATTCAAGTGTTGATTTTGGATAGAGTATCACTAAATGGGTCAATGTAATTTATGGGCTATCTAATTTTGATCATATCATTTAGAGCTAAATTGCCAATTTTGCACTTGGGTGCTCTGGATTGCTCTTTTCTATCAAATCTCTTGCACAAGACATGGGCCTTTATTGTTTGGTTTTGGAAACATCCTAAATGGGATAATGAATATAATGTATCTAATATTGACTTCTAATTCCAACCTAGTCAAATTTTGGGCCAATAACAAGGCATTCTAATCAATTTGAGTAATTTGTGCACAAAATGCTTAATCATGCTTAAGAGCTAATTAAACCAAATTAGGGCTTAATTAAGAATTCCATGGAAACTTGTTGAATACTTATTTTTATAAATTAATATTGAATATTTATCAAGTGACCTCATTTCTTGGGAAGACATCCCTAGGCCATAAATGCATAAAATATCAAGGTTAACCCCTCCCATGCCTCATCAATGCCTCCCATGCATCTCAAATGCCCCTCTATCCCAAATATTGATGAGCCTATTTATGGATTGTAATTACATAATTTTATTAATCCTTATCCACACATCTCAATCTTGAGATGGATAGTTTAGGTTGATTCTAGCCATTTTCTAAAATCTATAAATAGGAGGCATTGCGTATTGAATTTTAAGCTCTCATATGCCAAAGTTATAATGCCAAAATACATTCAAAAATTATTGTATCTTAATGTTATAATTACAAAATATTGAGCCAAGCCAAGCCAATCCAAGCTAAAGACACAAGGTGCTAAATAGAGATGAAGGTAGCTAAGATTCCATTGATATAGATTTCATGAGCATAAAGCCGAGAAAGCCACTATAACAAGCATTTTGGATCATCCAAGGAAGGTGAAAGAAAGTTATCTTTTTCATTGTAGTTGTTCTTTCCATTTTATTTTGTTAACTAATCTCTACCAAGTAAATAGGCCTAGAGATGTTATTCTAGTGTCTTTATTTCATTTTGTTTTCATTTTAAAACTATCACAATACTAATCATCCTCTATTGAATCAAATTCCTAGTTCACATAACTAACTATAGGGCCTACAAAATGAATACAACACTGACAAATGGCATAATTTGTGAGGCCTAAATCAAGATCAATAACTAATATTAAAATTTGAAGCCAAGGGACTTCAAATGGAAAATAAATACAATCCAAGTCAAACCAGAGCAAATGTTTCAAAGGGTTATGCCACTATTAGAGTTCAATCGAGCATTGTTAAGCATGAGATGTACTCATATAGTCAAGATTGTTAATGATGAAGCTTTATCACCATTAAAGCTCTAACAGGACCTCTAATTGATGACTTAGAACATGTCGACCCTATTCTCTAAATGTTACAAGATTATTACATGGCTATGTTTATTACTCTTTTAGAAGGAAGATCCTTATGTGTAGTGACTTCTCGATTCCCATAAGGTTCAGAGGCAAAAAAGGTTATTTAAACCTAATGTAGTTCAAGAATGAAGCTATGTAGACTTTAGGTTTTCATTGACATGATATCTATAGGAAAACCAATGAAATGGATTAGTTTTCAGTTTATAATAAATCTATATTCAGGTTGGCATAGGTACAGATATAAACAAGGCATCAAAGAGTGTCTTATCCTTCAACATAGTCTTATCTTCGACAAGTAGGTACCTATGGTAGACATAGTTATGATTCTATTAGGTTTAAATAAATGAGGATTTTGCATTTATAATCAATCCAAGTGGAAGATGGCATAAAATTCTAATAGATGGATTTGGGGATTGGAGATTGTAGTTGGGGCATTTAATATATTTTTAGGGTTCTAAAGATCCTCTTCACATCAAGATCATGACTCATCATCTTTGGTAAACTATTTTCTTTTAGTATGTTTCTTAGCTAATTAAAATACTCATGGGCTATTAGGAAAAATGAAATTTGATCTATCTATGATGGATTAGTCTTAATTAGATAAAATGTGGTTAAGCATTCATTAAAGAATAGTGGTAGCTCACTTATGGCTCTCTAATTGCTCTCTCCCTCTCTCTCCCTCTCTCTCTCTCTCTATATATATATATATATATATATATATCTGATTATTTCACATTGGTAAAGGGTTCTCAAATTTTATATATTAGTTAGAGACTTTGGAGTATCAAAAGAGGCTCTCATTTTATAAGGCTAAACCCTGTCAAAAAGTTCTAATACAATAAAATGAATTTTTACCTATCTCTTGCCTTTGACGAGTGCTTAGTAGGTTTGTGCATGATGACCTTATGAAGGAGATTCTTCCTAGGCCATTTTCCTTCTGCTTTCCTCTTTTAAGGTTTTTTCAAACTACTTGTAGGTCTAGATTCATGTTCTTTTTCCATTGATGAATGCTTATTGTGAGTCTTAGAATTCCTCTTTGCTTCATTTATTCATTGGTGAGCCTAGTTCATGAAATACTTATGCAGTTAGTTGGTTTGTGAGATTGTGCAAGATAACATTGTCTTATGTTAATCTAGTGTGGGTTCAAGCATATGAGTGTCTCATTTAAATTTGGTACATCACCTTGTTAGATTTTTTAAGATCCCTATTTCCCCTTTTCTAATGACTTTCCTAGCAGTGGTATTAGTTTAACTGATCCATCAAGAGGAAGCCAACCTTCTCTAGAGGTTTAACCTAACCATAGGATACCCATAGCCTAAGGTTATTCTCATTGTGTGGCTCAATTAGAGAGAGCTTGAAGAACCCTATCCAAGGTTGCAAATTGATGTCACAATAGGGACTTCCATTGTGTGAAGTAGAGCCAGAATATGAGGAATTGGTATTGAAAGGTCTGCCTTGGAGAGGTGTGATATTTCTTGATGTTTTTGAGTATCTCCTAGATGAAGTAATCCATCCATTTGAATATCTCATTGTTATGGATCATCTGGTGGTTGATATCCATGAACCCCTTTTATTATTTGATTCATAGACTTGGTTGTCTACCAAAATCTCTTGATGATGAACTCAATAAGTATGCGCACTGGATCATATGTGATTTAATCAATTGGAATCCCTCTATTACTCCAAACATACAAATATCCAACTTCTTACATAATCGAGGGCATTTTCATCTTGTATGGATACAAGGAGTCTCCTTGTGTAGGCATGTCCAAATCTCGGGCCATGGATTTTATGTTGATTAAAATGGTGATGTCTAGGCCAAGATATATGTTACCATCATTATATTAGCTAAGAAAAAATTGTGTGATATACCCAAGGTTTCCAAATATAGGCATTCATAGTAGGTTCTCAACATTTACATTGTGGAATCAGTGGGGAGTTATGAGAGAAAGTGGTTGTGTAACATCAATAAAGTTTGGTTGAAATAACTTTTGTTCTACTTTTTAGAGGTAGTTGAATGGTTCTAGGTCATTAAACTTGGTTTTCTTCAGATCCATGTTGACACACATTACCTCTTTTTGAGCTTCTATCAAGCCCCTAATGAGACATAAAGTATCCATGTCTATTATAATGATGGAATTAGAATGTTATATGCTCTCTGTGCAAGAAAATTAGCTTGGCTCTTTGTAATTATAGATCATGAAAAATATGCACAAAGATGAAATTCCAACTTGAGTCTTTGAACTTAGCCTTTATAGATTTTTTGCCTCTTGGATTCCATGTGAATGTTGTGCTTAGTTGTCCACTCATCATGAATGCAATGTTGGATGTGGAAAACCTTTATTCTGATCTAGAAATTAAGACAAGTAGTCATTAACACATTTTTAGAGTTACATTGTTATTATCTTTGATGTCCATATGGGGATATGATCAAATGATGTTGGTGAACCACCAATTTATTGAATATTTACATCAATCAAACCTTGGATCTGACATTTACTTCTAATGGATGACCATTATACGATGGATATCTTTTTGATGGGATGTTTTCATACCTTTCCTAGACTTAATTTATTTCATTAACTCCTATTTGACATCCATGAAGGTGCATGTGTATTCTTCTGTGTATGTATGGTATACACTATGATTGATATCTTGGTCTTTGACTGGCAGTGAATAGATCTCTACAAACACACATAGATAGAAAAAAAAACATATGAAAAACATGTAAAATTGGGAGATCCTAATCTACTTGGTTCTACATAGAAAAATGAGAACAATTTGAATATTGGTGGTAGGGCTTAAACCTACATCCATTTACATGCCCTATTAAAATGGCTCCCTGAAGATCTCTTAAAATTGTGGTTCCTTGTTGCATTAGTTCATGTATAATATAGGGCCCTTTGCATTAAATTTATAACTTTCTTGGAAATGATCTAAACTGTTTGTCATATAGTAAGACTGGTTGATCTTTATGCAATTATTTATGGCACAAATTCCTATCATGTCATGATTTCTATCTCTACTTGTGAACTTCACGTGTCCATGATACTTTGTGTCTATAATCATCTATCCTATTCAATTCAATAATTCTATTAGTTAGAGAGTCTTGATCCCCTAGTCTCATGACCATGGCTATATGCATACTAGGTACTAAGTATTCCATCAACATAATTACTTTAAGTCCATACACTAATTATAAAGGCATAAAACCTATGGCTCTTTTGTAGTTCATGTGATATTCCCACAAAATCATAGGAATGCAATCTTCCCATTTGTCCCTCTTGATGTTGTAGATCTTTGTTAGCATTTTACCCAGCACTTTACTGGAAGCTTCATCTTGGCCATTTTCTTGTGGATGGTATGTAGTGATTTTATGATGAGAAATCATAAATGCCTTAGTCAGAGCCGATGGTGTTGTTGATAAAGTATATTTCTCAATCACTAATGAGATTTATGGGGAATCCAAACCTTATATTAATGTTCTCATAGAGAAACTTCACTTAATCTTTCTCATCATAGCTTGGTGTTACAATAACTTCAACCCACTTAGTAAAATAGTTAGTCACAATGATGATATACCTTTATTTATTGCATTTTCTCAATGGATTTATAGGTTTGACAGAGTCAATGCCCCATTGTTCAAAAGGTTTCTTAGCTAATAGAGGATGCAAGGGAATTTCATATTTTTTTAGTGGTTTGCCCATGCATTGGTAGACATTGTAATACTACAGTACTCTATGTGTATCCTAGAATATATTTGGCCAACATAACCCACTTTGTAACAACTTTCTAGTCATATCTTCTCCCACAAAATTTCCTTCTATGACTCTTTGATGTGCCTCCTTCAAGAGTTAAGGTCATTCATGTTCCAAAATAACCTTACGTAGAATTTTATCCTCCCCTAAGTGATACAAAATTCCATTGATGATGGTGTATGTTAAATCTTTAGTCACAAACTACTTCTTATCACATTCATGATAGTGCATAGGGAAGACTCCTTATTTAAGGAAGTTAGTTATTGATTCAAAAAAATTAGGAATTGTAGAAACACAAATGAGATTAGCATCATGAGATTCTTTTTGTAATTATTTTGACTCTTCACCATTAGGAATGCAGTTGAGATGATCTGGTCCCATGTTCTCTCTTCTTAGCTTTATATTAATGCAAAATTAGAACTCTTGAAATAACATCAACTATCAAGAGATGCATCCTCCCAGAATTGACTTGTTGACAAGGTATCACAATGATTGATGATAAATGAAGACTTTGAACAATTTCACAAGTAGATAATGTCAAAAAATTTGTAGTGCAAACACGATAGCCAATGCTTCTCATTCAGTGGTTATGTAGTTTTTCTTTGTGTCAAATAGTTTTTAGTTGGAAAAATGAATAGGATGGTCAAGTCCACCATCTCTTGGATATAAAATCACAACACCAACTATGATACCTAAAGCATCCACATGCATGTGAAAGGGCTTGTTCCAGTCTAGAAAGATGAGGATGGGCATAATAACCAATATCTATTTTAGCTTAATGAAGGTTTCTTAGCACTCTAAAGTTCAAATAAACTTTGCATTTTTGGATAGTAAGATTCTAATAGAGATGAAATAGCTGCATATCCTTTGATAAAATTTTGATAGTAGCATGTATGGCCACAAAAATATTGTACTTCAGTGGAACTTATTGGTGGAGGCATACTTAAAATAATTGTAATTTTGGCCTAGTTAACCAAAATGCCTTCATTACATATTACATGACCTATAAAAACACCAAAGGGTGTGAAAAATAGACATTTATTTAAATTTAATGAAATGCACAAAGCTTGACATCATTCTAATATTAGGTGTAGCTTACACAAATATTTTTTAAATAAAGAAAAGACTTCCCAATCATCAAGATAAACTTTCAGGAAGTCATGAATGAAGTCCTTGATTGAAATCACCATTACATGAGAGAACATCATAAGTGAATTTTTAAGGACACAAGGCATGACCTTGTATGTAAAAGATCCCCATTCCATGGAAAAAGTCATTTTGGATCTATCTTCTACAATCGGTATTTTTTTATATCTATTGAAACCATCTGTGAAAGAGTAGATTTCATGTCCTACGATAGACTCCAAAAATTCATCTATGAAGGGAATTGGAAATGGATCATTGACACATGCATAATTAAGAATGCAATGATCCCCACATACTCAAATT
This sequence comes from Torreya grandis, assembly GCA_037957365.1. Lineage (NCBI taxonomy): Eukaryota > Viridiplantae > Streptophyta > Pinopsida > Cupressales > Taxaceae > Torreya > Torreya grandis. The sequence goes on along the minus strand of JARHVA010000320.1, from coordinate 149,718 downwards.
TTCCCTATCTTATTTGACTACACTACTATGGGGCTAACCCAATCTACATTTTATACAGAATATATTATTCTTGCATCTTGTATTCTATCAAGTTTAGCCTTCACTTTTAGCTTTATGTTTTGATTTAGATTATATGGACATTTCTTTGTAAGCTATGCACACTCCTTTATTTCAATATGCATCTCACCTAGAGATGAATAAAATCCTTCGAATTATAAAAAAATTAATGGGAAAGACATCTTGTTAGTCTCACAAGAGTTAGATAACTTCAAAAAAAATTAGCTTCTATCTAGTAATCACATCTATGCACCAATTTGGGAACTTCCTCATTCTGATATTTGCTACATGATTTTTGATGGGATGATTGTAAATCTTTTGATTTTCTTCATCAACAAATTATTTTATAATTTATTTCCCTTCTTATTGTATAATTTATATGTTTCATAGCTTGTCTTCTTTAGTAGGTTATGCATTGATGTCCTTTACTAGATATACTAGTTATTCAGGTCTAAATAAATCAATTAAATCTAGATCAGCATCAGAATAAAAATCCTCAATATCCTTTTCTTCATCTTGTATTCAGTGGCATTGCTATGTAATATATTTTTCCTCTTTCTTGTCAGCTTTATATTCTTGCAATGCTAAGTTGAGATCAGAAGTTGTGTTCTTATAAGTAGTGGATTTCATCATAGTGCTTAAATATTCTATGCACCCATGGCATAAGAATTGATTGATTTTTTATAGTACATTGTGAACCAGAGGGTTTTCATATTCAAAAACAAATTTCTTTATAAAATCACTTTGTACTTGTGCCCAATTCTTTATTTCCCATCTATGCTCTTGATGCATATACCATGTTGATGGTAAAGGAGCAAGTGTATAATGGAAGATGTGAACCCAGTAATTTGGTGCCACTTGTTCCTCAGTACAATCTTTGACACATTTATGAATATGAATTTTGGGACACTCACCTTCTTAGAAGAAAGGTCAATTACTTTGGATGAACTACGATAGCTAGAACTTGTTAATCATGAGCTCGTAGGCATCATCCCACTCAAGCTAGTCATTTTAATGAATTTCCCACCATGTCATAAAAACTCCCTTCAGATCATAATTCAAAGCACTGACCCACTAGTTGATGGTAGGTACATGAAATTATAAGCATAGTATGAAGTCATTGATATCTTTAGTTGCATAATATATAAGAAGTTGTCATTCATACATAAAAAACATTCTCATCGGTCAGAGTTCATGACTACCTTGGGCTCGATTGATTAGGTGTGTGTCTAAATATCCACTGATAGATAAAGATACTTCCTAAAGCAAAGTGCCTTATTTATTTGGCTCTATATAGTCTTACATATGATCATCATCTTGATTGAGTAGGGGATTTTATAGACATAAATACATAATATTCTATAACAAATTGAGTTTCTAAAGGCTACATAACTAATGGTTTGGGACTCCATTATTTTAATGTCTTTATATATTGAGTGAGTAATGATTGTACCTAAGGTTTAGTATGTTAGTACAAGAAGTTGCACTCAGCTATGTGTATATATTTTTGATTTTCCTCAGATTTGACCTTCATCCAGCTGGTTTATTGCATGACATATGGAGACTCTAGTTTAGTCTAAATGATGTATGGTTTTTATTATCTATTTAAATGAATTATGATAAATTTATCTCCTTGGTGCACCTCTAATTGATTCTACACCATGTTGATAGTCATCTGACCATCATATGCCCATTTCTTATTGATTAGTGTAGGGTAATGTGTTGCTTCTATATTCATATCAAGATTTAAAAGTCACCTTATAGGGTTAATTCTATGACTTTAATCTCAACATAGTATAATATTCCAATAGGCTCAACCCTTCCATGATTAGCTAAGCTCAAAGTTACTGGGTTGTAACTTAGAACCGGTCATCTAATAGCTTCTCATGTAAACCTAGAAATCATGTTAACTATGTTGCCAAAATCAAAGACAACATTTGGAATCTCATAACTTGCAACCTCAATGTTAATTCATGCATCTACATCTTAGGGCTTCTTTGTTTTGTTATACTAGACTAGGTTTTTTATATTCTATTATCTATGTTGCACATACTCCAGTAGATTATGTAGCAATTTTGTGATATTTTGTAAGTTGTCTTCATTATGGAGTGTTATTAAAAAATTTAGAAGATTTATGAGCACAGTGATGACTCCATATTGATGCATAATGCACATGACCTGGCCATAAATTTGAGCATTTATTATTGTATCATCTCCCTTAGTAGTGTCATGTTGTTTTATGTTTTTTCTACATCTATACAACTTCATACATGAGCCCCTTTTATATAGCTAGATCTAGGTATTTATCTAATTTTTATTTTTAAATCCCATGATCTTGAGGCATTTCAAGCGAAATCAAACCTTTTTCTATGTACTATTTTCATGTCAAAACATTCAATAACACATCCTCCTTAGGTTTTACACTTACTATATTCATATTCTAAATGGCCTTCTCCTTTCTTTACTTCTTCAAGATAGGACAATCTTCTATGCATGTTGGTCATATCTTTTGTAGTATGCACAATAAGACTACCTTTAAGGATTCATCATTGACTTATGGTGTACATGATTGTATTCTCCACATAGATAACATTTCAAAGGAGGCCATTGATAGTTATTACCTCTACCACTTTGGTAACCTTGTTTGTATCTTCTCATAACTCCTCTATTAGACTGATATCCTCCTCTATACCCTTCTTATTGTTTCATAGTGTTCCAATGCTAATGTTACCAAGTATTATCTCTAATTTTGAATTTTTTCCACCTCTGGTGGGGTCTAACTCATTTGTTGTTACTACATCATGGTTGAGCTTCAGGGTGCTACATACTAGTACTGCAAAGATGGTGGTGTCCAATTTAGCAAAGGAGGGGTCCAATCAGCTAGACCTTGAGGATGTTTTTGTGGTGAACTAAGAATCCATTATGGACCTAATTAGGTCACACATCCTTTATCAACCTTTAGGATTTGAATCATCTACTTTGCCAAGGAAATTTGTTATGCAGTGATGGTGAATAAATTTTTGGTGATGCCTTCCTTGAGCTCCTACAAAGCTCTATAGTTTTTTTCATCATGATTATTCAAATTAAATAAATTGCAATATAGATTTTATGGATTCTTGACATACTATTTTAGAAGGCGACACCTTGTTATTACATGCACCACTACTCAACATATTTCATAGAATTATATCTTGATCTTAGGATAATCATTTCTATGATGTCCTTCATTTCTACACTCCATACACTAGAGATTCAATTTAGGTTATCTACCTCATGGTATTGTTACATTATCTTCATATAATCTTGTAGTGTATTTTTAATCTTGAAATTGGCAACAAGAGCTTCACCATAGTCTTCAATTTGGTCTACACCCAAGGTAGCAGCTCTAGCATATTCTTTTATAGCATATTGAGTATATATAGTGAAAATATTGATTTTGAAGTGCAATTTTTTGATGAACCACAAAACTTTATCTTTGTCTATTAAGGAAAATTATACCTTATTCATCATATTATAAAATATGTAGTCATAATCATAGACTGATTCTCTAGACTTTTGCATTATCTCCTTTAAGTCCTATATCGTTTGACTAGTGCATTTTTTATCTTGAATTCTATGAAAAGCTAGTCCTTAATGTATTTAAACTTTCCCATTGAAATTATCTTTGGTATATGAACTCAAGTGATATTCTAGCTAGTTACCCTAATAACATAAACTTTTTGACAACATCATCAGTGATGCCCTTAGCTTGCCATCTCATCTCACAAATTAAAAAATATTATTTAGGGCCTATAGACCCATCATAGATTTCTAGGTTTATGAATCCTCTTAAATGAACCATTGTGTACACTAGTGTTGATGGAATATATTATGCAGCTATTATAAGATGAGGCTACATTTTGGGCAATCCTACATGTGTACTACTCTATGTACTAGGAGAGTTAATGTGTGTAGTTTGTTTTTTTTTGCTTCTGTCTTTTGTTTGCTTGCTTTTAACAAACCCTATGGCCTTCAAATCCTTTCTAATTAATCTTGTTTAAATTTTTGTGCCCCAATGCTATAATTGTTCTAAAAATGGTCCTTCCTAACTATTATCTTCCTATCCACTTGGTTGAAAACTTCTACTAGAATATAAAATATTGAGTTGTGGGGACGTGTGCTCTTCTGATGAATGGTTCTTTCTTCTTCTTTTGCACTTGAACCTATAATTAACTTGTGACTATGTTTCTCTTCTTTAATTAATTCTTCTTCTTTTGATCTATCCATTCTTGTAGCTACACACTACATCTATAATCTATCTATTATACTTCTACACTATTCTCACCTTGTTCTTCGAACATCTCTTCATCATCTCATTATTTGTCACTTCTTTCTATGTACTGGAAATCATCATCTTATTTCTTCATCTTTCATTCCTCATATATCTCATTACATCATCTTACTCATTTATCATCTAATTTACTACTACTCTTACCTCTAATCGTAGCTACCTGGGTATTCTTCTATTTATTCCATATTTTCTATTGTCATAGTTCACTTACTAAATCTAGAATCTTCTTTTGACTCTTCTTTCCTCATGTATCCATTTTAGATTCAAGTTCAATCCTTAGTCATCTAACCATCATTCACTACCATATTACACACACCCTCATACACCCAAATCAACTACTCCATAGTCACTAGAATAGGCACCATGGCCTTATCCATAACCAAGATCTTCACATGGAGAGGTAGTCACTACAAAAAGTTTCCTCTAATTATTTAGACAAATAGGTCTTGTGAAAATTTAAAATATATATATCCTTGTACTAAAAACTCAATGATGTGTCCATCTATGGTGGCAATAAGCGAATAGTCTATTTCCCATATCTAGCCAGTTTTTAGTTTTTACAACTAGTTTATCTTCTCTTTAATCCAGAGGATTATTTCTTTTATTCTAGGATTAAATTAATAATACTCTAATCTTATCAACCAGTTAGCTAGTAGTTTAGGTAATTCACACCAATTTTTTTATATATCTCTCCATAGATATGATCCTGAATTATTTCTCATGTGGTAAGACTAGTCCATTTAGATTCTTCTTCTAATAAATTAAATACTTTTTGGTCTAACCATGTCTCAATGTCTCTCTACTCTGGTCACCATCTTATCATAGTTTTATATGGAAGGAGTGTTCTCATGCTCACCACACCATTTTTAGTAGAGGTAACCAAATCATCAAAACATGCTAAGGATGAGGATAGATAAGTTTTAATCAAGTGATAGTGTAGAGAATTCATATTCAAGGTTGGGAAAAAAAAGGATAACAAAGATTAATTATTGTGAATTAGATCAGAGTTAGGAATAACCAGCACTTCATTAATGTTTACAAAGCACTTAGAGTAAATTAGATATAAATAAGCCAAGCATTAACCATGAAAGCACATGCAAGGATGAAAATAAGAAACACAATAGGTAACTATAACCAAATAGTCTATATTGATCTCTTTAAAAGTGGAACTCTATTCTTCATACAAACATATATATATATATATATATATATATATATATATATATATATATAGTCGTTTAAAGTCTCTGACTATTCACATTCTACTCATACTTGGCACTAGAAGAGGAGTCTATTCATAGTCTGACCTATTACAATTCATGGAGGATATGATAAAATATACATATATTTGGCAACTGAATACATAATTCATGAATATATAAAGAATATCCTATGTAACTTTACTATCATATTTCTTCTCCCAATATTAACCTCTGTAATCAAAGGATATGTTATTGCATTCCAATAAATATTTTAATACCTTGTATGGATCTTATATAAAATTGGTAAATTATCTCCTCTAAGGAGTTGATAATATAATGTATAGAGTAGGTTTTTAAATAGCATTAATTTTTGCCTTTTGATCTCTCTTATTTTTAGTTGGTCTCACCTTGTATGGTGGCTTACTTAGATTATTGACATGAGAAGTAGAAACTAGGTTGGTTGCCTAATATTAATTAATCATTGCCAATAATATGACCTCTATTCATTTTATTATGTAGCATAAATCTATTGATGTGAGAAAGTTATTAAACATAATGGATTCATGTAGTGGTGGAAGCAAGCTTTGTTTGAATATGTTTTACATTTTTTTATCTGCCCTAGGATTCATCATCTTGGATAATGTTGACCAATTTTGACTCTCAAGTCAAAAAATTTAACCCCCTATAGATTGAAACTTTTGTAAGGTTATTCAAACTTGTGCATGGCATTACAAATGTCTTTTTATGGTATTGACTGATCTGTATGTGGTCATACTTGTACTTGTTTAGTCTCATATGACTTGTCTAGTCCTAGGGGTCATTTATAAGGTCTTGGTGTTGTAAAGTGTGGTTAAAGTTGTGATATATTTAAGAGTCATTATAAATGGGTATAAATGAGTCTTAAAGGTCATATTATCATGTGTTAACATTTTATTATGTCCTTATGTGCTAAATTATCATTTTAGTCACCTTTTGGCCTATTTGGATGAGATGTATGTATCATTTTAAAATTCAAACATTTAAGGAAGGTTACACAACATACCTTATGTTAGATAATGTTTAGGAAAGGTCAGAGACTAAAAAATTATAGGTTAAATGCCTAAAATGAGAAAAATGCCACTTTACAAGCACTTTTAGGCACTTATATGGCTTTGGAAGATCATTTGTCAATTTAAAATGGTTTTAGAGTGAACCTTACATGCAATAAGATAATTTTCAATCTTTATACGAAATTTAAAGTTGTACATATTCTTCAAACATTCTCTCTCCTCAATCGCTACCTTCCCAAGCTTGGAAAGGCAAAATTCAAGTGGATGGTATGGCTAGGAGAGAGAGAGAGAGAGAGAGAGAGTTAGGAGATGAAACTTTGGAAATTTTTTGGGGTCATAATAATATTTAAATTAGTGTAATTGGTTTGCATATTCATTACCCCTCTTTTATGAACAATCACTAAGAGTGATAGTAGGTCACTATGCTTTGTCCATCCAAGTAGGGTCAGATTTTGAATCTATTTCTCCACTTCAAAATTTGATGGAGAGTAATTATTTTTAATGAAATTTTAAGAGTTGAAATATATCCTTTACTTGTTGGTTTTATCAGATAAATAATCTCCATGAATTGTCTCTAATAGGAGGAAAATTGTCTCAAGTATAAGGTGTTTAGTCACTCTCGTTACAAGTGTTTTGATTTGTTTTAGTTATTGTCACTCTTAAAGGTTCTCAAGTGCTTCATAATTCATGTAAGATCCATAAAATTTATATAATTCATGTTATCTCCCTTTTAATGTAATCTTGTCTATAGTCTCTAATTATCTTGCACTTTGGAAAACTTGTACATTATTTGAACAACCTTCTCCAAGTCTAAGTATCAATGCTAGGTCTGAGTGGTAATGATAAATCCATGGTAGCATGAAGGATACACCATTGAACTATTGTGAGTATTATATAATGATGGTGATGATCCAATTACACCTTCAAATAAATTCCAATAAAGTGTTTCAATGACACATAGGCCTACAAGCCTACACAAGGACATTCATGAGTCCAAGTCTATGTTAGGAGTGTGTTGACAACATGGATGTGTACCTTGAACTCTTTGACACTCATTAAAATCTTAATTAATCCATTGAATATCATTAAAAATATATATGATAAAATTAAGAGTCTCCAATTCTCATGTCTAATATCCTTATGCATGAACCAGTTTACATAAAGTCCTATACATCTTGGAGAATAAATTTGTGAACACTTGATATCAAATTCAAATATGAAAACCTTTTTAATAGATAGCTTAAGGTTATCAAGGCAAAAGTGGTACAATCTATAATTACAAGGAGTCAATAATATTGGCCCTCAAGAAGTAAACCTACAGGCAGGGTGTAAAGTGATCAAGGACACTTCAAGGACTAAAGGAATAATGGTGAGAATAGGTTATGGTGGAAGGTGTGAACAAGTTAAAAAGGTCATTTAAAGTCTAACAAGCCCAAAATATGTTAGAGAGATGACCAAATAAGATTCATTTAAGATATGCATAGACTAAACCAAATGAGATCATAAGCCTACCTACCAAACCAAATTGAAGTTATCTTCTTGGTTTGAATTCAGGGATGAGAAAGGGATGTAATGAAATTTAAATTAGTATCTCTAAATAAAGAATTGGCCTCACATAATAGCATCTCATGAAGAAAGCCTAGAAGGCCTAGATGAGTTAAGATCTTCTTTTCACACATCATACCCAAAGGCAATATCTTAGTGTATGTATGAGATCAATAGACTAAGAGGCATTGATTGTTGGATAGGTCTTCAGTGCACTCAGAGTCTTAATGAGTTTACTCAAAACTTACAGTGTCAAATGTCAAAAAACAAGTCCTAAAACCTTGAAATCACCACCTATAGTGAGTCATGAGGAATAAGATACAAGTTCAAGGTTCTTAAGGCAAAGTTGACTTCATTTAGATATTTAATGGTTCTAAGGACCTCAAGTGACATAAAGGAATGTGAAACACAACTTATCAGAGCACAAATATCACTTATAGGGGTCTCCACATTTGATGATAACCTATAGTTACACCCTAAGGTTTAGTTAGTGGACTATGTAAGGTGTTATAGAGGAAGTAAATGGCTTACAAAGACAACACAAGTGATCTAAGGGGTTTATAGAATGGAATCCATACACTCATAGGTGTCTAAGTGATTATATCACTCCCTTTAAGGGAAAAACACAATAAACACTATCATTAAGCCCATTAGCCTAATACCCTCCTCAAAGCACCATTATGTATAGATCGAGGTCAAAAGTAAGAAAGTGTTGAATGGGGACATAAAACTAACATAAAAGTGTTCTTATATTAGTTGTAGAGGTGACAATGACATTGGTTTGTAGAGGATAACTTAAAATTGGCCATTTTGGCCTAAAATGGCCTTAAGAGTGCATAAAATGCATGATGGTCACCTGAGAAGCACATTTTTGAGCTTATAACTATACGAAGTAGTTGCATGGAGTTATAAGGATGTGGTAAAGGTTGAGGGACCTTATATACTAGAAACTAGTAGCATTAGTTCATAGGTTGGGGGCTTAGCCTTTATAAACCATTGCTAATAATCTAAACCTCTCTTAAACCTTAGTAGAAGCTAGATGGAGGAGTGTTGAGGTATTGTGTAAACATTATTAATGTATAGCATAATTATTGTTTATTAAAACAATAATACATTAATACCTTATGGTTAGATTTATTAGTTAATAGAATATATTTTTAATAACAATATATTCATATTTAGTTGGGTTTGTTAGTTTATGTTATATAAGGAGATTTATGGAGATTGTGGTGGAGATTTGATCTCCCCAAATATAGGAATGATTTTCCTATATATTTTTACTCCCATATGTAATTATATGAAGTTGCAAAAATAATATAGAAGAGCTATTATTTTGTGTGAATTATATGTTCTTGGATCCATACTTTTCTATCTTATTCTTTACTTTGGTATTAGAGTATCATAGATCATCACCTATGATGAAGAAATAGATTGAGAGGATTCAATGCCATAACTTGAGTGTTTTCTTGAATCTATGAGTTCACTATGACCAACTACATTTTACAACCAACTCATATATCTGCAAGTCTAAAAAAGGTGTTTTAACAATAAAGGAAGAACATGAAAATTTAATATGCTAAAATAAATATTGAAGCACCTATTTTAGAAGCCATGCCTACTAGATCTATCGTATCATTTGTTACTACTATTCATATATGTGTATTAAATTTATTTCTATGCATCTAATTTATTGATGAGCTTGTAAATATTTTCCATAGCTAGGCTACAAGTGCCAACATTTAAATTGCCTACCATGTAAATCCTCTCATCATGCATAATCCAAGTTTGTTATAAATCTCTTCAACTCCTGTCATTTTTTCCAACATTCATGATTTCTATTATGGAAAACATCCAACATTGTCAATGCTTACTATGTGATTATGCTTTATTACACTATTGACCTAGAATTTAACCCATCACCCAACTCCCTAGCTTACTATTGAGCTTGAAAGTCACATCCTCAATGCAGATCTTGACTATTTTTATGACAATTAGATACACTCAAAACAAGTGAGAATATCTTGAATAGCTACCATTTTAGATAGATGTATAGCTGGGTATTTTACATTTTATATTTAGGTCTCCACCATATGGTTTTAGTTTAAATGAGTCATTTTAAGTTGTTTAATTTGGATAGTCATAATAACATCTAATTTATATGGTCATTATTGAGTCATGTTATTTTAATGTGTCAAAGTTTGATAAACCCTTGTTGTTTTGATTATGTCTTGGTTAGTTTTGTCATATGATACAGTATTTAGTTATCTTAGATCTATAAAAATAGAGTTAATGAGTTTAATTATATTTTATAAAATATATATGTTTATCTATATGTGTATTTATTTTTTGAGTCATATAATATTTATAATTTCAAATCCAAAATGTCAATTTATTATATAAAAAATAGTCAATTCAAAAAATCCAAAAGGTTTTCTTTGTCAAAAAGTTAGATGTGGCATATTGTCAAAAAAGTTTATTAGAGTCAAAGTCTTTTATAGAGTCATTTGGTCATCAAATTCCAACCCTTTATTGTAATAGATGCATTATCTCTTATACACGATGTCTAAAAAGCTTTAAAATCTATTTCATTGAATAAGCAAGAACCAATTAGAGGAAGGAGGAAATGGAGACTGGAGGTTCTAGAGTCTCCCGTTAGTCACCAATGATGGGGCCTAGATGTTTTGGTGACATTTTGTGTGGTGTTTTATTTTCAACATGGTGTGTTTTTCTCTTTTTTAATGTGGTGTGTTATGTGCCAAATCAGCTAATGCCAAGGATAGTTCTTCAGTGGTAGTAGAAACTGTATATGTTGTTTTTGTTTGAGTAGAAACAAACATTAATAAATGATGCATAAGATGATAATGGGGATTTATTCCTCATTATATTTTTATTTTTTGAGTTGTGTGTGTGTTTTCATTCCCCTACTTGTTTGGAACACCTCTGATATTTGGATAAAAGGGAGAGCGTAAATATAATGGAATGTGGCAAACAATTGTATAGGAGGGAAGCTAACTACAAAGATCCCGTGATTGCCTTATTTATGGAGAGGATCCACTAGTGACACATATGTATGGACATGTAAAGTAAATGTGGGATGCATTATTTTTCATAGTTGTGTTCATGTGCATCAAGATCACATCATTAGTATACATACCTAAAAGTATGCATTGGCATATGATTCTATTCAAGTCAGTTCTTGAAGATGTATATTCTCCCCATGCTCACATTAAGGGGGTGTAGATATGATTAATAATTTTCACAAGGGGTGAATGTTGAGGTATTGTTTAAACATTATTAATGTATAATGTAATTATTTTTTGGTAAAAAAATAATATGTTAGCTTGTGGTTAGATGTATAAGTTAATAGAATATATTGTTAATAACCATATGTTCATATTTAATTAGGTTTATTGGTTTATGTTATATAAGGATATTTACCAAGATTGTGGTGGAGATTTGATCTCCCCAAATATAGGAATGATTTTCCTATCTATTTGTACTCTCATATGGAGTTATATGTAGTAACATAAATAATATAACAAAGATATTATTTTGTGTGAATTATCTGTGTTTGGCTCCATACTTTTCCATCTTATTCTTTATGCATAATTGAACTAGATCTATCAAGGATATACTGAATAAAATACATCCAAATAAATTTAATTTGCCTATTTGACAGTTGGAACATGTTGAACACTCTTGTAAGGTCTTGATCACATATCATGCCATACTATCACCTATACGAAAATGATAAATACTGCATTTTTGTAAGTTTAAAAGGAGAAAGAAAGTGTAGAGATGGGTGAGTGGATGGAAACCATTATGGGGGTATATGAGTATGTTTTTCAACCTATAAAAACTTAAAATTATCTTTACTATCCATGAAATCACCTTTATAGGTCTATGTGTTGAAGACAATCTCAATGGGATAATGTGAAGTAGGTGGCCATCTAGATGAGCAAGAAACAACAAATTTGAATTATCATAAGGTATTCATGATATAACAAAGGAAAAAGGGACTTTAAACACATTTATCACCTATGAAAGGAGTGTTCTTTAATGCCTATGGCCATCCAAGTGACAAGTGTCAAGCAACTAGGCCTAGTTTGCTAGTTGGCCTACTTGATCAATGTAAGAGAACCTCATGATGCAAGTAAGAGTATGAAAGGAAGGTTTCCAAGAGATATGCCAGTTCAAGTAAGGTTTTGATGACTTATTCAAGCATAATTTCCATCTTTTAAGTTAGATTAAAAGTGTCAAGAGTCTCCAAGGCAATTTCAAACAATTTGTTAACTCTCTAATCAAGAAAGTGCCTTTTAGTGTAGAGAGAGTATGGGGGTATCAAGATGAGATGTCAAACATTGAGTAAGGTGTCAAGATGATCATAGAATTTGGAAGAGTGTTTTAAAAATTTAAATTCATCATGTTGAGGTGTCAGATATCCTAAACCTCAAAGATAATCAATGAGTGCTTTCTCTTCTCATCTTCACCAACCTCATGGAGTTACTTGAAGAACAAATTGACACATATCTCAAGGGAGTTTTCTATGATTTTATTCTCATTTCTTGAAAATGGTAACTGATTTAATGATGATTTAAAACTCATCATTTCTCTCCTATGTCCACCTCTCTCTCTTCATAATTATCTATATAAGCAGTCATTTTTAGCTTTATAGTGGATCCTCACATTGGTTATGGTGAAGCCCTACCAAAATTAAGTCTTGTACTTGCATATTGAAATGAATTCAAGTTGGATATTTTGTCTCATTATTATAAATAGTGAATTTGAGTATGTTTTATTGATGAATGATTAGTTATAGTGTTTCACTCCTTGCATTTGTCCTTTATGTTCATGCCTTATGCAAGTTATGCCTCTCATAAGTCATATGAAGTGTTTTACTTTGTTTTCTTAGTTAGAGAATTGATAAACCATTAGTATTTACTAACATCACCTCTTTTTTGATCATACTAATACCTTTTCAATATCCCCACACTTCTTATTGAAACACTAGTGTGATTAGGGCTATTTTAGAGTAGTATAATCAGATTCTAGTCTAATGTTTCATAGTGCATATTCAACAAGATAAGGACTTCATTTTTGGTGAATCACCTTCAAGTTACATTGCTATTTTTGGTATTCATTTTTCCATTTTCCATGTCAATAAAATAGTGTATTTGGTTAGTTTAAGTTTTTTACTTTTAACGTTATCCAAAAATCTAGAGGTTTGACCCACTTGAAGGTCACCCAAAACCTAGGGTCAATCCCATTGCATAGCTCAAGTTGAGAGGGCTTGAATCACCCTCTCATAGGGTGTAGATTTGAGCTGTAATATATAACATGTTAATATATCATAATACATATTATGTGATAGTATCTTTGCATTATTTTTTGAGTTGATAAATATGAGCATATTATTTTTTTTCACATATGTTTATTGAGAAATGTTTAAATAATTCTTTTACCAAAGGATTAAATGCATAATGTGGCTGATGTGGTCAATAATAGAACCATATAAACATGTATTCTTTTAAATTTATTGGAAATAAATTGGTTAAAAAACTATCATTAGATTCATAATCTAAACATGCTATGTGAAATGCTTTCAAATGTTGTTTGAGGTCACATTTTTAATCATACAATGTAATCTTAGGTTCCATAAAACCAATTGGTAAAGGATATGCAAAAATATGATAAATCAATAGATTATTAAATAATGTATTTGAATCAAGTGTGTGATTATGTTTCAAATCAATTTGTTCCATTTGTAACACCATAGTCTACGAAGCTAAAATGTTCTACATAAGAGATTGTACATCTAGAATAGAGTGCATGCTAACCAAAGGTGGTGTCTCAAATGACTAAGTAGGAATTGGCATATTTATTTGATAATCCTTTGTGTTATATCCATAGTAAATGGTGATAAAAAATTTGTATTGAATGATTTTTAGAATGGTAAATAACCCATAATAGTAGAAGTCTCTAATTATTGATCCATGCTTACACTTTTTATGTCTAAAATATTTTTCAAAATTGTATGATAATCCTAAGGTTAATCATAGATTTATTTTGAATAGATATTTTTAACTTATACTTTATTAATATATATTTTTTCATCACCTATAGGAGGAAGTAAATCCTAATGCTCATATTGAGAGTTAAGTTTGTCTTGATTATATTGTTCATGATTTGATGTATTTCCATTCATTTATACATATTTAATTTGTGCATTAATATATTAATGTTTTAATATACCATTTTTCTTATCCATAATTAAGGTAAATAGGAGTATGCTCAACTTGAGTGCCATGTAGTATAGCACTTCTTGTAAGAGAGGTAGAAATAAATTTCTTAGATTGCATAAAATATGAAATAGAAACTTGGAATATTTTTGTTAATAAATAATTTACCAAACAACAAAACCCTAATACAAAAATTGAAAATAACAACAAAAAATTGAAATACAACCTAGTAGCATCTATAGTTAGTCTTCTAAAATATCCAATAAATATATGGGCTCACTAGTATGTTTTATCAAATTTTTAGATTAAGAGAGTTTTTAATCATAATTCAGCAAATTGTTGTGTAAAATAATAATGTATAAAATAAGAATAAATTAATAATTTCTAATTTTAAACTTTATAAATATGTTAAAAATGGAAATTACCAAAGATAAATAACTTAGATGGAAATAGAACATGCATGAATATGACTACTATTGTGAAAATAACTATGTGGCTATAATAGGTCATTGTGAATTGACGACAAGGATTTGCATCCACATAGGACAAGGATGCACTATCTAGATAGGGTCATGCTGTGTTTTATTCTATAGGTCGCATTGATGTCTGGTGGGGTTTTTCCCCTCTATGTAAAATGAGTCTATGTATATTATTTTTTGAGTCTTGTGTGTGTAATTTGAGTCATTGGATCTATTTTAGAAGCCATTCCATACCTCCTTATTCACTTGGAACCTTGTCTCAATAGAACATGAGGAATAAATGAAATTATGATCATACAATTGTAAAGGAGGTTAGTTTCTTGTTATCATGATAATCAAACTAAAATAATACAAAACTAACATTCTAGGCACATGTCCTCAAATTGAGAAAGGTATAAGAAGTGATAAACAAATAAATAAAAGATAAAATAAAATGATTATAATTTTCTCATGGATGTCTCCTTTTATTTGGAATTCAAGTTTAGATTGGAAAAAATGTAGTTACAAAAGACTTTTTCAATGTCACTAAGTCATTTAGATGACACCTCCCCTTGCATTGGATGATTTGATGAACAATTAGAATGTTAGTTGAAGCTTGATGTGAGAGTGTCTCTTCATAAGGGTAACACTTCATTGTGTTATCAACATTTTTTTGAATGAGGGGGAATTCCTCTAATTTATTACTTGGATGATAAATGTGGACCATTGGAATAAATGGAAGATCAATGGATGAATATTAGTCATCCATCCTCATAAATGAGGGAGATTGAATGTGTAAGAGGGAGAGATGGATTGTAGAAGAAAGGCTTGAGTGTGGAAGGAAATGTAAGATCTTGTCATAAACCTTTTTCACATACTATCCATTTTCATTAAATCACCTTGGGAAAGAGGAATATTTCATGAATTTTTAATTGGCAAGTTGTTTTGTGATGAGAAAATTAGGAATTTATGAATATATAAAATAGAAATTTCTAAAAATATATGGAATTTTATATTAGAATATGATTAAGCTAATAAAAAAAGGTTAATTAAAAATGGTAAGTGATGTGAATATGGTAGGATAGGACATGAACATAGAATAAAATATTAATTTATTAAGGGGGGAATATAGACTATGAACATTAGTGCGAATAGAAGGATTGATTAGAATATTTAGGATGATGTTAGCAGATATTTAACATTGACAACAAAAAGTGTCCAATTTCAGGTGTTTAAATTTTTACCCTCTTTGAGAAGGCATTATGAGACACAATGAGTGGATTAACGACTTTTCAAATAAATAAGAAGATGAAAAAATGTGGTTGAAAAAAAAGATGATAATGATGAAAGAATATGATGAATGATGGCCCCTCGAGAGGGCATGAAAGGATGAAGGGATTAGATAGGATATCTAAAAAGAGAGGAATAATATATAAGGGAATAAATAATGGGTGGGTGATGAATAAATATGGGTTGGAATACCAGATGATGATTAACCCATGGGTGAGATTAGACCACTTGAGCTAACACTTGCACGTTTTTATTACTAATGATGATGGATTTGATTTGCATGAAGCATGGTAGATTGGGGAAGGATTAATTTTGATAAAATATGCACACTTTGAATTTACCCAAGTAGGTTGAACATGGGAAAATATCCTCACAAAGATATGGGATGAAATTACCCCAAGCAAGGTAGATTGGGGAATAACCTATCCCAAAGAAAAGTTATACATTTTGTCTTACCCTAAATAGGGGAAAAGCTACAAGCTTAGACTAGATGGATGGTTGATTAATTTACCTCAACTAAGGGGAAATTGATTGAATAATTGATTGATTGATTGGAAAACATATATTAAGTATTTAACATATTTCACATATTAAAGGTGAGATGATCACATTTATGATGGTATAAACATATGTGAATAAAATACAATGAATTTTCAAAGATGAAGAAGTCACAAAAAACCAAGAACACAAGGATAACCCAATGTTGAATGATAAATACTAAAGGATGATGCAATAATTATTGAGTAATAATGAATTGGATAAATAAGGAACATGGTGCACTGTTGTCCACACATGTAGGCCATGAGGATGACTACTAGTTAGAATAATTGGATGCTAAAAATATGAAAATGGATATGGGAATGTAAAAAGAGTAATAATGGTGGTTGAGCACTACCTACATATTCCAAATAGACCTAATTCCATTTTAGTTATCCAAAAATAAGAGGAAATGTGATGAAAAACAATTGATGAAGAATATAATGTTTGATCTGATGTTGACAAATGTCAAAGAAGGATGAGATGATGCAATGTGGTCAAATATGACCAAGATGGTGCAATTTTATAATATATGATTTTTTAATGGGATAAATTTTCATTTTATCATGAATCCACATATACTTTTAAACTTATTAATTATTGTATCATATAATTATATGCACCATGAGATAAAAACCATGATGGCCTAGTTGTAATATGTATAAGGACTGACCCCTGATCTAATAAATAAAAGATATATACATACCATGATATGTAAAAATTAAGATGACATTTATTATCATATGATAATGTATGAAATCAAGTACAATTATGATAAATCACCACAATATTTATAAACCATAATGACCGTATTAACACATATGGATTGTGTCAGGCACAAAAGGAAAGTCAAACAAACAAACAAATAAGAAAACACATAAAAAATTGAAAACAAAATCAAGAGAAAACATCTTGTCATTAATCAAGTCAAATTACATGTGTTAATACTAAATGATATGATAATTGGATGGTGCCCCCAAGAAAGGATATATGTAAGGGGATGGATTGGGAAAAATATCCTGAAATAAACTACATGCTTTGATTTACCCCAAATAGGGTAAAAGATGCAAGCTAAAATTAGATGATGGATTTGACTTGTCAAAAAAAAGGTATATTTGGGAATGACACATCCCTATGATAGATAAAATTAATTTATCAATTATTAATACAATATTATTGATTGGATTAAAGTCTAAACAAATTTTTTGATTTTGTGGCTTTATACCTCTATTGGAGATTTGTGGCCCTTTTCTAATCTTATAGGATTTGTGTCTTTCTAATGTTTTTGAATTTTTGATAAATTTTATTATTTTTAGGATTTCATGTATTTTTTAATGTTTTTTATATTTTTTGTATTAATTATAGACAAAGGTATCATTAGCAAACGGAAAACTATTCTAGCATCGAGATGGGAGATGTAATGAATGGAACAAGGTCAAGATCATGCTAAAAGATATTGGATGAGGATGAGGGATGATTATGAATAAATTATGGATATTTGAGTAATATTCCATGTGGGAAAAAAAATTCAATCATAAAAGTGTCATTCAAATGGTATACCAATATGTTTCCCAAAATAGAGCTCAAAGTTACTTCCACTTCCTTAACAACGTCAGAATGGGAAAACTAATGGGCATGAAGGATGTGTTTGGATAAGGATAGGTGGAATTGGATAAGGATTTGGATAGGATATAAATGGTTTAAATGAAATGGATGATGACTAGCAATGGGTCTGCTCCTAAGTGTTAAGGCACCTAGAGATAATTGATTATTTACAAATGATGTTAGAAACTTAGTTTTCATCATGGTACTTTCCCATGGTGCCATAAGCATGGTTTTCACCATTGGATCAATTATTTATCTTTATTATTTTATTTTTGATTTATTAATATTTTCTATCATCTCAAATCAATTTAGGATTATGATATGTATGATGCTGACCCTTTTTTTATCTCTAACACATATATATTCTAGATAACTTCTCTGTCAGGATTTTACTACTGATGTGGACTTGACTAATATTATTATAATATTTATTGAATATTGATTATTATTCCATAAAAAATCTAAAAATATATATATTTTTATCTTTTATTAAATAAAATATCCTCAAGGAGGGTAAATTAGGATATGAATTGGATAAAATATATGATTTGACAATGGGATATAGGATTTGGATGAAGGATATAATCATCAAGGCACATATAAATATTGGGGGACAAAGTGAAATTGGGACTAGTAGTTATAAACATCATTTTTTATTCTAGATGTGACATGATATGGATGTTTTGGGATCAAATGCTTCTAAAAATTTCTCTTAAGAGAACCAAAGATTATTCTACTCCTTAGACTTGAGAGTTGCTAAAATCTAAATGATTTTTGGATTATCATTGTTCTAATATTGACTTCAATGAAATCTTCATCAAGCGGTGTAAAATAGATTTGTTCATCTATTAGTGCCTATTGACATTTTTCCACCTAGGTGAAAATGCAACCCCTACCATCCAAAACTTAACCATTGCATCAACATCCCTTTAAAATGAGGTCTTTTTAAAGTAATTTAGTATATTTTAAATTAACTTTGGAGAAGTTAAGGTATTTTTGAAGGGATTAAGGTATTCAATTTTTTGGTCTTATTTCATGTTATAATGTCAAAAATTTATTTGATATGGAATTTTAAATGTGAATATTTAATCACCATGCATAAGAGGTCAAAAAAGTTTCTTTTGAGTCATTTGACACTTTTGAGGATCATGTTCTATATGTTTTTGTTTGTACACTCAACCAAAGTGTCACAATACTTCTTTTTCAACATACACTCACTTTAAAAAACTATTTTTGTTCATTGTATATCATTCAAACATATCATGATGTAAGGGATGGAAATAAAATAAGGTGAAGATGATTCATTTCATTTTACATGGCAGGAAAACTCCATTTGTAATATTGAATGCAGGTACAACAAGACATTTCTTAAAATGAACAATGTTCTTGATGAAGAAGAATCTACATAGGTCTCATTGAAAAGGTTTCAAGTTATATATTATCTTATAATACTATCCAAGGAATCCTCCAACTTCTCAGTTCAAAACCATGCTTTCCAAGAATTCATAGGTCCAAACAAGGTAGGAAATCACATGATGTCTCCATCCGGTCATTAGCAAACCAAGAAGAGCAATTTTTACGAGATTTTTTCATGAAGGAAGAGAGGTGCCTGATCAAATTATCTTATTATATTTTAAATTACCTTATTCCCTTAAAATCATGGTATTATTTTTGGCATTAGGGGGTAGAGATTTATGAATCATTGTTAAGAAGATAAGTGCTCTAACACCCTTTCAAAAACCCATCAACCTCAATTTGATCATTTAAAAACATTTTGGAGATATATGGATGTATAAAAAGGGTTGGTAGACATTTTAAAAATACATAATAATCTTTTAAACACCAAAACTAATGCATGCAACCATAGATCAAACTTTCATTGGTACTAAATGTCATGTTCTATTATTTTGGAGATGGTAGGCAAGCTTGTTGAGTTGTGAGATGTT
Source organism: Torreya grandis (assembly GCA_037957365.1). Classification (NCBI taxonomy): domain Eukaryota; kingdom Viridiplantae; phylum Streptophyta; class Pinopsida; order Cupressales; family Taxaceae; genus Torreya; species Torreya grandis. The sequence goes on along the minus strand of JARHVA010000320.1, from coordinate 129,460 downwards.
TTAATGCATGAAGGTGATTGGAAAAAAATTGTTCACATTTTTTTCAACTTAATTAAGCTCCCATAAAAATATTTAAGGCACCAACAAGGAAAAAATGACAAGAAATAACCTGAGCATGCATACCAGAAGGACTTTGTTAAATTTGCAATTTGAGAATGAAAGGTTATGAGCAAGTTTTATGTTGTTTCTCCATGAATAAGAGGTATAAATCAAACCAAATAAACCCCTTATTTACTCAAATATCACTTATACATAATTATGGGTAGAAACACAAATTTAGTAGCAGGGTTTCAACCATGTTTGAGCTTGGAAGATGCACCTATAGTCTAAAAATATGAACATGAATAGAAAGATTAAAATTTATGTTGAATAATGAGATATAAAAGGTCAATTAGGGTGTAAATAAAATTTATTAAGGTTTATAAATTTTTTAGAGTCTTCAATATGAATATAATCCATTAGATGAGCAAAGATCTCTTAGAGAAGTTATTAGGGTTGTAGAAGACCTAAGAGAGAAATTTTGCCTTTGATATTTAATCCTTAGGAAAAAAAATAAGGGATAGGTTTATTATCAGTTTAATTGATATATAGCATCTTATAATATCATCCCACAATTTTTAAAACAGTACATGATCATTCTTACCTAGAATTTGTACGTGACAGGCCATACAAACCATTGAGTCAGGGTTCTTAAATAAGGTTTCAAGTGTGAAAGAATAAAATATAGAATTTAAACCAAAACTAAAATCTCCAATGCATATTTGGGATATTTATCTTGGTAAGTAAACTCCAAAAAAGTATAATAAGGTATTCTCTTACACTTATCTTCTCTAAGAAAGGTTGAAAACATTAGCTCTCAAAATCAAGATCAATGTTGTAGGTTTATATATAAGTTGAAATGGCAAGTTTTTGTTTGAATTGAGGTATAAATGTTCATGTTATATGTGAGGTACCATATGAAATATTTAAATAATATTTTTATAGGTGTTCATGTGAGTAAAATATTTAAAAAAAAGTATAGTTGATTAAAGGATTTTGTGTGCTTGAACAAGTTAAGGATATTCCTTTAAGCATGAAAAATAGCCCATATGATCTTAGAACACACAAACAATGGTTTCCCTAGACTATACATGGTTATTATACTTCCAAGACATAATATATATACTTTTATGACTCTATTAGGCTTGTATAAGTAGGAACATGCATACCCAGCTTGATTGTGTCAAGTCTGCGAGTATGACTGTGAAGGGAAAGTGTAAGTTTTAAGCTAAGTTTGAATTTTATATGATTATTACATGTGTGATACATAATGAGGAAGGTTTATAGAGTGATTAGGATCCTTAATATTAATAATAAACACTAAAAAATATTTATTAGGGTCAAGATACCTAAACTACCAAGAAACCCTTAACAAAGATCAAAGACTCTGAATGTTTGTTGAAGTGACTCCAATGAACTATAAATGTCTTTAAAACTTTTGGATGACATCTAAAAACCTCATAAGTGCATGTTGGATCAATGGTCTTGGCACTTGTGGAGTAAAATCATAGTCAAGTGGTCTAGAAAATGCCTTTTTAGGCCCAATATCATGGTTTTGGATGTGCATAAATTATTTGACCATTTGGAGAGACCTTATAGGCATGGGAAGAGGTAAATTATATAAACCTTCAAATATAATTACATGGTGATGTGATAGGTTTCCAAGAAAATAATCAATTCATGATGAAGATTGCTCCTTATTTACATGAAACAAATGAAATTGTAGACCTTCTTAAGGTCAATAGGGGTATGAGAACCTTCAAGACATCATTATGAACATAAAATTAACCTCTTACATGGTTAATAAGTCTTGAAAAAGCCTATTTTAATGACTATAGGTAGGTTGAGAGCTCCAATATACAAGACTTTTGTTAGTTTCATGATGTTGAGAGACCACATAAATGAACACAATCCTTGGTAGTATTTTAATATTATTTTAAGGTATTTGAACTATACACCAATTTGTTTTATGTTTTGAGGAATAAGGTAACCTAGAGAGAGGTGTTAAAAAAAAATTTCTATACAAGTACCATCTTTGAGACCTTATGATAATTGGATATGCTCTTGATGGATATCTATAGCCCTCTCCAAACTCCTTACTAATAGACTATGGAAACCTAATATATAGCTAATCAGTTCAAGATGTCATATAAGATGAAATAGAGATTGCATGGTCTTATATAATATAATTATGAATTTGAAAAGTTTTTTTAGTAGTTTTAAAATAAAATAATAGACCTTGGATGAGTGATAGGCCTATCCTCATTTCCTTATTTGGATCGAACAAACTTTGACATGAAGTTTCAAGTTATAATGATAGATATAATAGTTTGAGGAGATTAAATATTTAATTATAAATCTCAAAAAGATTAAATATGAATTTAAGGAGTCAAAAATGTCATATAATATGTTAAATGGCGTGAATAGGCCATGTGTCAAGACCTCACTTTGTAACTGCCCTTCAAGAAGTAGATTTGTAAATCCAAGAGAGGAAATCAATTCTAACAAGAATAAAATTATCCATAATGACCTTACAAACCAAACCTCAAGGATAAATCCATAAACACTTGGCCTAGTTAATTGAGAAATAATATGCCACCTCTTTTATATGCTTGGTGAAAAGATACTTCTATTTTTGTAACTGAGAAAAAGATTATGGTAGCATTCATGAGATTTTTAGTCTCTTCCCCTTTTCTCTCATTCATTATTATATATATTTATCCTTTAATGGATTTTTAAACATCCTCAACATTAGTATGGTTAATCCATTCACCTTTTTCATGCCATTGAATCAATAAAGATTGAATTTTGCCTTTTTCTACTACTATATTTAATGTAAACTCATGGATGATTGATCTAATCATGTGGGGATTTGTGTTACCCTTGATTTTTTGTCTCATTATTATTAATTATATATAGTTGGTGTCTTTTTATAGGTTTTAGTTAGTGTTACACAAATTTATTTTATTTATTAGAAGTGGAAAACAACTATCCCTCTTAAGCTTAGTTGAAATCCTTGACCTCTTTGTAAATTACTTATGTAAAAGAACAAAATCATGATTTGTGTATCTATAGTTCAATATCAGGGTCCAATATGAACTTTCAAATGAGTTTAAAATATCAAAACATGATGTATCACCTATTTTACTTTCATGTTAAGTCTTTCTCTCTTTTCCTTATAGTTGAGTAGGTGTAGTGTTAGTCTTAGGTGTAGCATCAAGGAAACCAACCCTCTCTAGATATTCACTCCACCATTTAGGTTTCCCATAGCCTAGGATTGTTTTGATTGTGTCAATTGGGTGAGGATACCTAAAACACCTCCTCAAAGGGTGTAGCTCAAAGTGATAGTAATTTTTAGCACACCCGGTGGGATAAGAAGTTCATCTATTGAGTAATTTTTGGTGTTGTTTTTAAACATATTATAATTTAGATACATTTACATAAACACAAATGTAAACTCTAAGTTATATATAACTATTTTAAGTAGTCCATGTGCATAAATAACATTAATTATTATGTATTTCAATCCCTCATTTTGTGAAAATGCATCTTTTGTACCTTCATATCTTTCATATCAAGCTGAGAACATTTATAGATTCACCTCAAGTAGCCATAAAATATCAAGATACCAATATTATCATGACATTTACACCCCTCACACCATTTATCATGCTTCTAATCAGCCTTGGAAAAGTCATGTTATTTCCAATTATCCTAAAAAAAGTATGCAAGAGATAAGACTTGAATTTGAGAGATAATGTATGGAGAATGATAAGGGAAGGGGATATAATAGGCATCAAGAATATCTTGTATATTAGGAATATATACACCAACAAGAAGTAGAGTGATGGAGAAGATGTAATAGGCTAAAAGAGAGAAAATGTAGTAACTTCCCATGAGAGCACAAAGAATTGAATCCAAACCTCAATTACTCTCTCCTATTACTTGTTTTGGACAAAGTCTTTCAAATGACCTTACTTAATTCAAAATTATAAGCTTTAGGACTCCAAATCCTATGAAAGAGCCTATTCTTATGAAAACTCCACCCATTATTCTTCAATTTCATCAAACTCCTCAACCAAGTAAGTTCCAAGCTCATCGACCACTCCTCATATGCTAATCTAAAATAAAGAGAGGGAGAAAATTGATGAAGCCAAACCAAATAAGTTTCTAAGTTTATTGAGCCCCTCATCCACCCCTTTAGTTTGAATTATTCATGAAGATCAAGGAAAATCAAAATGTGAGAGATTGAGTGCTGAATGGAAGGAAAAAAATGAATAAATAATCCTAAATAACTCCTAAATAATCCTACTACCCCTAAATTCCCAAGTTTTAAGAGTTCCTCTTCAACCCCAAATCAGATTCAAGAGCAACCCATAATGCCCTATATTCCTATTCCACCAAGTGGACCCTATTTAACTCCCATAATATCCATTTTTTAATGAGGTATATTTGTATGAAAGGTAAGTGAATATCATCTATGGGAAGAACAGAGTGTTTCAAGAGAATGTGATGAATAGTTCATCTTTGACAACCCTATTATATCATTAGATCAGACTTAGGATAAAGGGAATAAAATTAGTATTTGTGGCATACTATTGATGAAGAAGAGGATAAGTTTGAAGCAAGGAACATTAAATATATTGATGAAGAGGAGGATGCTCAAATAAATCATTGTTTGCATGAAGAATTTTATATTGTTTCAGACCTAATGGAGCATAGTGGACACCATGAGAATTTTGAGCCTGAAGAAGAAGATACTAACTTTTTCAAATAACTACCACTTGGTGTGATGGAGGAATAATTTGAGAGTGAGAAAAACATCCAAGAGGAGTATGTGTTTCAATAAGAACTCCTTGATCATTTTGACATCAGTTTGCAATCACAATCATAAGAAGGTGACACTATTCACCTTGAGATTATTACACCAACTGAAGTAGCTCTTAATGATTAATTTGAGTGGGATGAAGACTCTTTTAAGTTTCAAGAATAGATTGAATAAGGTTTAGAATTTAGTTCCTTCTACATTCATAGAAACCCCCATGAATCCAAAAGAGAGCCTAAATGAGCCACAAACAAGTGAAAGATAGTTGTAATACTTATTTGAGGTCCTAAAAGTAGGTTATGACCCTTTTTAAGGATACTATAGCATAGATAAAGATAATAAGGGTAGTCCTTTAAATGTGCCATCTAAAGAATTTAATTCACTTGATATTGACTTGTTTGATTTTTTTAAGATTGGTTATTATAGACACTCATTTTTTGCCACTTTCATGTCCAAACTAGATACCAAATTGATTTATATAAAATAACATAATTTAATCTTAGAGGTCACTACATTTACCATTTTCATTCACATAAGGGAACTAACTCCCCAAAAATGTGTTGAGGCTTGCTTACTTGGGGTATTAACCTATATGCAACAATAACCTAGCTTGGATTCAACCCTAATCAAAATATGACCTAGAAAATTAACATTCTTGGCCTATCAATCTATTAATGCAAAACATAAAAACAATTCATAAATTCTAAAAACCCTAAGCATAATTAATTAAAAATAAAAATTTAATTAGCTACTTAAGTAAAAATTCCAAGTTTAATTAGGGAATTACATTTTTTGAAAAAGTAATTTTTCAATAAAGATGAGGTCAAAGTCAAGGGAACTAATAATAACTTTTATTAATTCATAAAATTCCAAGAACAAGTGAGTCACAACCTCATAAATATCTTTTATGAGTTGTCATGACAATACATATCTTTTATGAGTTGTCAAGCCTTCATAATTGCTTTGACCCAACCCAGGGTTAACCTAAAATTGACAAGGTTAACCTAGACTCAACCAAGTTTAAAACTAAACCTAAATGTACTAGGGTTAGATTTAGTTTTAAGACTTATAAATATAAGTGCCCCCACTCTTTCCAAAAAAGCTTTTGTGTGAAAGGTTATTTTATAGGAATGCCTTCAAGAAGCCCTTCAAGTAATTTTATAATGCCAAATTGATTCAAGATGCTTCACACCAAGCCAAGACAAGCCAATTAAAGCCACATGTGATCTTAGAGAAGTGATATCGAGATGGATAATGCATTGATCAAATTCTCTATAACCCAAAAGATGATTAATAAAATCCTCTATACCAACAAGTGAACATTATTTTTGACAATGGAGGTAATATATTTGTATGTTTCTATCTCTTATTTTTAGTTTTGTTCATTGTGGTAATCTCAACCTAGTACTTAGGCAAGAGTGGTTTAGTTTCTATTACATTGTTTGATTTAAATAATATTTTGATTCACTAACAAGGAACTAATGAATTTGTTACTCTACAAATTCCTAATGTTACAGGTATAAACTCCTTGATCAAGTTACAGACCTTAAAAAAGATACCAAAGCATATATAGATAAAACACCAATGAAGAGTGGTTATAATACCTTGATCTCATTTAGGATATTGAAAGTGTTTGTAGGGATACATTTCCTTGTGTAGATGTTGATAGGATGGTTTTCAAGATTGGAGAACATGTCCAAGAGGGCATTGATCAAAGCATATCTCTAGAAGACCTTGATGAAACTAAGGGGCATTATTTGAATCTCTTTGAAGATCTTGACAAATTACATCGGTTAAAAATAAAAATGACATCTCCCAAGATGTCATAGAAGACCAATAACAATGTTCTAGTAAACCATTGGAGGCTAAAGTTGTAGTTGTTCCTATGAATTAGAATGTGATCACATTGGAGAGTTTTCTCAATGATGAAGAATAATGTGAGGTGAGTATTGAACCATAAGAGGATTTTGTTTATATAAGAGATATTTTTTCTTCAATTGATCTATTTAAAAATAAAACAAGGAGGTTTCCAATCAACAAAAGAGCTGATATAACAAGAACAACATCCAAGCAACAATTTTTTCATCTCTATCAACCACATGGAAAAGTCCTGAGAGGTTTCTATTTTGATCCAAGTGTAATGGAGGTGTTTTTATCCTTGTAAATAGTAGGTTAGTTTTTTATTTCTCCAAGTGTCTTTATCACATGTTTGCCTAGTTGTTTGCTTCTCTCTCTTTTTTGTAAATGCCTCTTGGCATAATGTGGTGTCTTGTTGTGCAATGTCTTTTTGTTGTGTGTGTCTTGAAGGTATCTTCAATTGTCCAAACATGTTATAAGTGCTTGTAGTCATTTTCCAAGGTCTAAATCAGGTTTGTGCCTTAATGTTTAATGATTCCATATCCTAATAGACTAATAAGGTTACTAATCCAATTATTTATTAGGGTAACCAATCCCTATGAGTCACCAAAAATATTGGCATTTTGGCACCTTAGGCTAAAATTCAACCTCTACCATCCAAAAATTGACCATTGCATCAACCTACCTTTCAAATGAGGTATTTTTTAAGAAAGTTAGTAGAGTTTAAGGTAACTTTGGAGAAGTTATGGTACTTTTGGAGAGATTAAGGTATTCACTTGTTTTGGTCTTATTTCATGTTCTAATGTTGCAAAGTGATTTGATATGGAATGTCAAGTGTGAAGAGTGAAAAACCATGCATAAGAGGTAAAAAAGGTCCTTTTGAGTCATTTTACAATTGTGAGGATCATGTTATATATATTTTTGTCAATAAACTTAGTTAAAGTGACACAATACTTCTTTTTCAACATACACTCACTTTGAAAAAACTATTTTTATTTATTGTCTAATTTTCAAACAGAGCATGATGTAAGGGATGGTAGGAAAATAAGGTGAAGATGTTTCTTGTATGTTATAACTTCATTGTCCAATGCAGGAAAACTTCATTTATAATATTAAATGTAGGTACAACATTACATTTCTTAAAATAAATAATGTTCTTAATGAAGAAGAGTATGTATAAGTCTCATTTAAAGGGTTTCAAGTTGGATATTATCTTATAAGCCTCTAAAATGCCTCCTATAGCTTCTCTGATTTCAAAACCATGCTCTCCAAGAATTCACAAGTCCAAATAAGGAAGTTAATCATTTGATGTCTCTAACAAGCCATTGGTAGGCCAAGAAGAGCCATTTTCATGAGATTATTTCATGAAAGAGAGCGGTGCTAGATCAAATGATCTTATGGAATTTTGAAAACCCCTATTCCCTTAAAAATTAGTAATTAATTTTAGGATTAGTGGGTAGAGATTTATGAATCATTTCTAAGAAGATAAGTGCTCTAAAACCCTTTCAAAACCCCATCAACCTCAACTTGATCCTTTTATAAAATTTTGGAGTTTGATGAATGAATGAGAAGGGTTGGGAGGAATTTTAAGATCCCTAAGAATCCATGTAACACCAAAATTGATGCATGCAACCATGGATCAGACTCACATTGATAATACATGTCAAGTTCTTATGTTTTAGAGATGGCAAGCAAGGTTGTTGAGTTGTGAGATGTTTCAATGAATTAAGGTGATTGGAAAAAATCTACTCATATTTTTTTCAATTTCATTAAGCTCCCCTAGACCTCTTCAATGTAACACCAAGGTAAAAATAAAAAGAAACAACCTGAGCATGCATACTAGTTGGATTGTGTTGAATCTGTAGTTTGAGAATGAATCTGAGAAATTTGTGTTGTTTATCCATGAAGAATAGGTCTCAAGTAAACCAACCGAACTCCTTCTTACCTCCAAGATCACTTAGACATAGGTATGGGTAGAAAGACTAATCTAGTAGTAGGGTTTCAACCATGTTTGAGCTTGGAAGATGCACCTACATGATGAAAGTATGAACATGAGTAGAAAGACACAAATTTTCATTTAATCAAGAGATATATAAGATTAAGTAGGGTGTGAACAATATTGAGGAAAGTTTATAAATTGATTATAATCCTCAAATTGAAGAGAAACCATCAAATAACCAAAGATCTCTTGGAGAAGGTATTAGGCCTATAGAAGACCTAAGAGAGAAATTTTGCCTTTGAAATTAAATCCTTAAGAAAATAATGATGAATTAGTTTCTTATTAGTGTAAGTTATCTATAACATCTTAGAAGAGCATCCCATAAGTTTTCCATGATCATTCTTGCCAAGAAATTATAGGTGGTAGGCCATGAAAGCCATTGAGTAAGGATTCTTAAACAAGGTTTCAAGTGTGAAAGAATAAATAATAGACTTTCAACCAAAAGTGAAATATCCAATGTATATTTGGGATATTTATCATGGTAAATAAACTATAAAAAAGTCTATTAAGGTTTTTTTATTACACTGATCTTCTCTAAGATAGGTTGCAAACATCAGTTCTTAACATTAAGATCAGTATTGTAGATATAAATATGAGTTAAAATGGAAATTTTTGGTTTGAATTAAGGTTTTAAGGATCATTATATATGTGAGGGACCTTGTGGAAGGTTTCAATAATATTTTTATAGTGTTTGAAGGATTTTCTACTTGAAGAATTTGAGGACATCCCTTCAAGCATGAAAAATAACCCATGTGATTTTAGAACACACAAATGGTGGTTTCCCTAGGCATCTACATAGTGATGATATTACCATGATATAAGAGATAGACCTCTATGACTCCATTAGGCATGTACAAGTAGGAGCATATATGCCTAGCTTGACTATGTCAAGTCTGTGAGTATGACTAATGGAAAGTGTAAATTTTGAGTTGAGTTTAAATTTTGGAGGATTATGTTGGGTGTGATACATAATTATTAAGGATTATAGAGTGATTAGGATCCTTAATATGAAGAAGAAAAATCATAAAAGATTTGTTAGGGTCAAGATACCTAAATAACTAATAAACCCTTAAGAGAGCTCAAAGACTATGAATACCCATTTATATGACTCCAATTAACTATAAATATCTTGAAATCTTCTAGATGACATCTCAAAAGTTCATAATCACATGTTGGAGAAATGGTCATAGCATGTGTGGAGTAAAAGCATAGTCAAATTATCTATAAAATGCCTTTTTAGGCCCAATATCGTTGTTTTGGATGTGTAAAAGTTTCTTAACCATTTAGAGAGACCTTATAAGCATAGGAAAAGGTCTCATGACCTTATATAAACCTTTCAAGATATTTTCATGGTGATGTGGTAGGTTTTCAAGCAAAGAATCAATTCATGATGAAGATTTCCCCTTGTTTGCATGAAGCAAATGAAATTATAGACCTTATTAAGGTCATTAGGGGTATGATCACCTTCAATAAATCCTTGTGAACATCATATTAACCTTTTGCATGGTTTTATAAGTCATGAATAAGCCTATTCTAATGACTAAAAATAGGCTGAGATCTCCAGTGTACAACCAGTTTGTTAGTTTTATGATATTGAGAAACCACATAAATGAACATAGTCTTTGGTAATATTTCAAGCTTATTTTAAGGTATTTGTATATGCACCAAGTTGTTTCAATTAGTGATGAATAAGTTTGCCTAGAGAGAGGTCTCAAAATTTGTTTTTATAGACAAATACCATATTTGAGACCTTATGACAATTGGATATTCTCTTAATAAAGACCTATAGCCCTCTCCAAACTCCTTGGTAATAGACTATGGAGACTTAATATATATATATATAATAAATTGAATATGTACTATAAGCTGAAATAAATATTCCATGGTATTTTATAATACAATTATGAAGTTAACAAGTTATTATACTAGTTTGTAAATAAAGAAATAAACCTCACATGATTGATAGGCATGTACTCACTACTTTATTTTGGATCAAACAAAATTTGACATGAATTTGTAGGTTATAATGATAGATATAATAGAATGAGGAGACTTATGCCTTAAGTCTCACTCTCACCAAGATTAAATATACATTGAAGGAGTCAAAAATGTCATAAAAGATGCTAAAATGAGTGAATAGGCCATGTGTCAAAACCTTAGTTTATAACTGCCCTTCAAGAAGTGGACTTGTAACTCCAAGAGAGGATATTAGTTCCAAGAAGAATAAAATCAACCATGATGAGCTTATACACCACCCATCAAGGATAAATACATCAACACTTAGAGCAATGCATTGAGAAATAAGATGACACCTCCTTTGCATGCTTGGTGAAAAGATACTTATGTTTTGTACCTGAAAAAAGGACTGTGGTTGCATTCGTGAGATTCTTAGTCTCTTCCCCTTATCTCTCATTCATTACTCTATATATTTTTCTTTGAATGGATTGTAAAACATCCTCCATATGAGTATGGCAAAGCCCTGCTCCTTTTGTATGTCATTAAATCAATAAAGACTAAATTTTGGCTTCTTCTACTATTTTGTTTAGTGTAAAGTCATGGATGATTTATCTAATCATGTGGTGATTTTTGTTCCCCTTGATTTTTTTTTCTCATTATTATTACCTCTATGAATTTTGTGTCTCTTTTATAGGTTGTATTTATTGTTACATCAGTTTCTTGTATTGATTAGAAGTTGATAACAACTATCCCTCCTAAGCTTGCTTGAAATCCTTAATCTCTCTATAAATTACATATGTAAAAGTGACAAATTAGGATTTGTGTATATATAGTTAAATATAATGGTCTATTTTTCACTTTAAAATGAGTGGAAAAGATAAAAACATCTAGTGCATCACCTCTTTTACATTTTTGTTATGCCTTTCTCTCTCTTTTCTTTATAGTTGAGTAGGTGTAGTATTAATCTTAGGTGTCGCATCAAGGGAACCAACCCTATTTGGAGATTAAATCCAAAATCTAGGTCACCCAAATCCTATGAGCATTTACATTATGTCAATTGGTTGAGAAGACCTGAAAAACCTCCTCAAAGGGTACAATTGAAAGTGACAATAGTGCCCCAAAGAGATTTTCACCAACTGAGTCTTCTTGATTGTTTTAATTTTTATTTTAATTATCCCATAGTGCATCAAACAATGTTTCACTAAGGGACATTTATTTTTTACTTTGATTTTCCCTTATAACCTCATACAAAGTTTCACTAGAGAACTTTTCTTTTATATTTCTGGGATTTTGAATTAGATTGTCCTCAAACACCTTAAACAAGTTTTCACTAAGGGATTCTAATTTTTTTATTTGATTGTAACTTATTGCCTCAACTAAGGTTTCACTGGGAAAATTTTATTTTTAATTTTTAATGATGTTTTGGATACCCCTAAATTATTTAGTTGATATGTTTCCATATAATAAGGCCAATGATGTATGGTTTTTTCACTCCCAATCAATGAGTGGGAAACTAAATTTTAGGATAAGGAATATGATGGTTGATGTGAAAATGATGGGTAATATCAATTAAAGGATTAAATTATACATAATAATCATAGAGGATAGTAAGATAACTTACTTTAATGTTGAATCTAACTTCCTCAAAACTTGTGGAAGGATCACTGATGTATTCAAATGGACCTTCCAGAAGTGTGTAGTCGATGTGATAAGATCTTGAATCTAATTTAGGTGTTAATTCCAATGGTAAAGTTGATTTTGACATGGATGTTTATTTTTATACTAATATTGAACTTGATTTATATGTGGACATAAGAAGGTTCTATGTTATTATTGTCCACAAGTACCTTTTCCTCTTCTTGTTTGGTAATGGAGGTTTGAGGATGAATGGATTCCATAAAATTTGGAATGTTAAGCAATGGAAGAAAGATACTATTGTTCAATGATGGGTTTTTTAAATATTGGATTATTGAATAAGGGTTTATAAAATATATTAGGATGGTCAAATAGAGGCTCATTGAGGTGATGCTCATCAAAGATGGGTGATTCAAAAAAATGTTGAAGATGGGTTGGTTGTCTTGACTTTGACTTAGAAATGGATGAATTTAATCATGATATATAAAAGGATCTTGGCATATACCTATTTGGTGATCTTCATATATGGACATATTTGGTTCTATTTTGATGTCTCTATTATCAAGAAAAACTTTGATATAAGCCCTAAATCTAGCACATTGACTAAAAGAATGGCCTTGAATTTTATGATACTTGTAATATTTCTCTTCTCGATACCACTTATGTTTTGGACTATTTTCAATAAAATAATTGGTACGTAAATACAAAATCATGTTTGATGTGAATGAATTGTAAAATATTTCCTCTAATGGTTTATTAATAAGTTTAAAACCCTGTTTAGATGTGGATGAACTAGATTTTGCATGTGATTATAGTGGTTTCAAGGCTGATGTATATTGTGACCTCATTGTTCCTAGTTGATAGGTGTGGGAGATTAGATGAAAATATAATATGAGAATTGAATGATTTATTTGAACTCATGTGATTTTGGTCAATTTTGATTTTTATTTGACTTTTTAATTTGATTTGACTTAGATTGGTTGATCGAATGTGATTAAGATTTTAGACCTAGTTTTTAATTAGATTTAGATTGGATAATGATGGATAGATTTGATTAAAATGGGATAAATGATGGGTGATGTGACTTCATCATTCCTAATCAATAGGTGTAGGAATTGAATGAAAGTCAAGAATATGATTTGAATTTAGATTTGATGCGACTTGGTTAAACTAGACTTAACTTGACTTTCAGATGTTGGATTGAGTTTGAATTAATGTGACTTGGCTAATATAGTCTTGATTTGACTTTGTTTTAATGTTTGAATTTGGATTTATATTGTAATTTGTCAAATTTGACCTCATTTGACATATTTTCAATGTTTTACTTTAGATTTGGATTCGACTTGGTCAAAGTGGACCTAATTTAAATTGGTCTTGATTTAATGGTTTGACTTTTTTTAGATTTTAATTTGATTTGATTTGAATTTACTTTATTTTAAATTTCATTTGATTTTATTTTGACTTTGACTCTTGAAAAATGTTTGACTTTATAAGAGTTGATTTAATTTAAATGTTTGACTTAAAATGTTTTATTTACAATGTTTGACTTTGACTTTAACTCTTGAAAATGTTTGACTTTGAAAGAGTTGACTTAATTTTAATGTTTAACTTGAAATATTTGACTTGAAATGTTTGAATTAATTTGAATTGATTTGATATGAATTGATTTGGAAAAATTGATTGATTTGAAAATCTTTATTAATTTAGAAATGTTGGAAGAAGGTAAAGGGACATAAAGGGTGAATCACAAGTTTTTAGTTATAATTTCATAATTTTGAGTCAATAAGGAGTCATTATAATTAGAAGAAGTAGAATTCACATAGTTCAAATTTGGCTCAGCACAAGAATAAGGCAAAGGGCCTTCCAGAGTAACTTGTGAGAGTCTAGTTGTGATTGCATAATTTTTAGTCAGTAAGGATTCATTACAATTAAAAGAATGGGGTGGAGGTCCAAAAATAGTAACCCACAAAAATTAAGGTGTAATGGATTTGATTGAACTTGGTGCAAAGTTATTTGAAGAAGAGTGTATCAACCCTAAAATAGGGGGACCAACACTTTGAGAAGCATTATATGGTTCATGGGTTTTGATTATAATTTTGATAATGTGATTTATAGAAACATGTCCCATGATGTTATTATAACCATACGGCCTGGTGTTGTAACTTAGGTTATTTGCTTGAGTATTATGATCCTAATTATGATTATGTTCATTAGGTTTCTAAAATTTTCCTTACTGACATTAGCCCTAACCTTGATTTTTATTATTCCTCTATTGTTATTGATTATGTTTTGGAAATGGGTCTTTTCATATTCCCATATCCTGATTGGTATTCTATGCTATTTATTTCACTTCAATTTCCCCACTTTCATTCAGGTCATCAATAATATGTCTCAATTATATGCATCGATAAACAACATGTCCAATAAGACAATGGAAATTTCAAAATTCATCTTCCTGATACCATTTAGGATTAGGTTGATCTTTTGGAAATGGTTTTAGTATAATCCATATAATCAAATTGGTTGTCACTAGCTTCTGGAATACTACCTCAATAAGTTCTCCCAGTTTACTAAATGGTCTATACTTGTTAAATATTTTGTGTAGAGGTATTATTTACAAAGTGGTTGGTGGATTGGGTTACACATTTAGAGCTGGTAGATCCTACACTATTTTGACACACCTTGATTAGGTTACTCCATTTCCCACCATCATCTTATTTTTATTTAAAACCTTTGGTTTCTCTATAGTAGTAGTTTGAATAGGTTATTAGGTTTGATTATATGTTTGGCCCTAAGAATATATTTTCACAAGGCCCTTGGTTATAAGTGCCTTTTCAATCTACACTCCCTTATCAACAATTTACTTAAATATGCTGGCACAAGTGAATCTTATATTGCAAGCTACCTCAGGGTGTAAATTATGTGTGAAAATATTAGCCAACTGCCTATGTGGTAAATTAAAGGGACCAATTAATGATCTCCATCATTGTAGGTATGTTGCAAAGCTTTCTCCATCTCTCTATCTTGCCTTACATAGGTCAACCACTATTAACTCACATTCAATGTTATAATAAAAATGGTTGACTAATTTTTATGATAGATCATCCAATCTATCACTAATCTCTTAGGAAATTTAAGGAGCCAATATAGAGCTTGTACATATAAACTACATGGAAATAAGTGGATAAAATAAACACTATTATAGGCTACCTCTTGGCATAATACAAAAAAGGCTTGAATGTGTTCTTGAGGGTTACCCTTCCCTTTGTATTTATCAAACTTGGGTGCCTCAAAATGAGGTGGAAAGGGGACCTAAATAATTCTTAAGTCAAACATATATGGATATATCTCATCAAATTTATATTTCTTGATTTGTTGCACGTCTCAAGCCTTGAAACTATTTCTTTCATCAAATTCCACTATTTCATGTTTGGTGCATTTTTTGGTAGAACATAATTTTTTTAGGTCTGAAATGGTCCTATTAAGGATATGAACCCTTTGGATATTTTTTTTTAGTTTACTCTTGGATTTGGATAGGTTTGACGTTATCGATTTAAAAAAAAATTGTTGTAGATTCCTATCTATTTGGTTCCAATTCCTAGGAATCTATTGATGTGAGCTATATGAAATTTGTTTATTTTGGGGTATTTGTTGTTGGTTCACCAAAGGTTGTTTCCATTGCTAGTTTTCAAGGGGAACTTATTGCATTTAACAACCCCTCATGGATTTTACTAGAATAATGCAATATTTTTTTAAAACTATTTACTCAACATTTATTCTTTTATTAGATTACACCACGAGAATCTAATTAGTGATGTTTAACATACTAAAAAATCATATTATATTTTAAAAACTTATAACAATAATAGTTCTAATCGCTAGCATTTAATTTAACATGGCATGATTACAAAGAAAGTAATCACTTTAAAATCCATCCATGATTGGTATAATAATACTGCTACTATGGTTGAAATATAAAAAATAATATGATTAAATTTCCATTAGGCATTTTCTCTTAATAAAATAAATAGATATTATGCTCCATGAAGCTTGAGTCATCAAACTAACACATGTATCTCTGATAATCTCAAGTGTAGTCTCCAAGTAAGTACTATAGTGGGGAGGGAGAGCATCATCTGATATTTTTCCACATCAACCATAGACCATCAATCCCCTACACAATCCCTCATTAGGGAATGTCTCTCCCTTCATGGATGGATAGATACTGATGGTGCAAGAATCTAAAGAGACATGTTAGTACCCATGTGTTGTAAGATTTCTACTAGATGAAGTGTATCATAAATAAAATACGTTCTAACATGATATCACACAAATACATAAATCAAACATATGAAATGACAATGTCTATCTAACATTACTTTTGCCAAAGTTTTCAAATAGCAATTGATCTCTGTCAACTTCATACATACCACTTAATTAGATTACCTTCATCTTGCATTCATGATGCTAAATAAGATAGTGAAGTCTGTCTCACTCCTTGTTTGGCATTATCAATGTAATACTGATTAAATATAATATAGTATATAAATCAAAGATTCAAATAAATAAGAAAACATGACAAGTATAGGAAATAATAATAACTATGAATTTATTCCATCAAATGCATTAAATGAATCTCACATATAATGATATTTCCAATATAATGAATATATAGATTACTATCCAAAGATCATACCATCTGAGCATAAATCGTATCAATTTCATAATTAAATAAACTTCACAAGAATTCATTGAATTCTGAATCACAAATATCTATGTACTATAGCTAAATTTATACAAGAATCCAAGCATCCCTATAATCAATCCATATAGGTAATGTTCAACTTAAAACAAGTTGTATACAACTATACATGGTATACTAGTTTCCAGATTTGTAACAAGATTTATCATTCCATATATAGTATATCTCTTGTATATTAAATAAATCCCTTTATAAATTTATATACAAAAACCACATCAATGGATTACTATGTTAAATGTTTAACACTCAGTTTAAAAGAATCATATAATAATAGATATATTATTTTTAGTCAATTACTAAAATTTACTTATAATTAGTTAATTCAACTAAAAGTTCATGACTTGTTTACAAATGGATAATTCATGCACAACCTATCACAATGAATACTAAATCAAACATAGTTCACATACTTAATCATTGGACAAGATATACACATGCATAGCCATTCTACAATATTTATCCTAAAACATAACACTTATACTTACACTAGTTTGACCCAGTGACTAAATAAAATTGATTATTTTTAGGTCTTGCTTCTTTCATCATTTCTAATGTTGAGACACACACATATATTGTATTAATTTATATTTTTGAGTAATCTACACATAAATATGGTATTTTTATATATGATTTATGTAAAACATGAATACTCTGTTGTATATTTATAAAAATACTTAGCTATGATTTTTCTACTATTCCACAGGCTAAGAGTATAATAGATTACTATGCGTACACCTAAAATATTTAAGTCTTGTACCCTTATCTAAATTCCATGGTTTCCTTATATGTATAATAACTAAATGTATATTCAATTTTATATTTATATAGCTTGTATTAAGTATATGTCTTATAAATTCAACTTGGTAAATATATTTTATCTTGCATTTCAAAATTCACAAGCATTAACACATATGTGTAAGCAAGTCCTTGTTCAAATATGTATACATGAAATCCATTTTAGTTCACATAGTATAAATACATAATCTATTTTATAATCTTAGACCATCTAAAATAATGAATACATATTATTTGAAGCAGAGTCTTCCATTAATATGAATTTTGTTGATTTGTTAAACTATTATAAATACTCATATTTGGTTTATATGGATACCTATTGTATGTAACTAGAATTCAAAAAATTGACTTGTTTCTAAATTTAACAAATCGACCAATAGTTTTATTTTCTTGATCATTTTTCAAATCTTTTGTAATGTTTTATTTTCAATTCAGATTTTAATCCTTTACAGTATACCCGTATATTATTTATTTATGAATCCACACATGGCACATCCAACTATGATAAAGTACAACTTCATTTTCAAGTTGTTTTCCTCATAAATTACTTGTAAATTTATCTAATCTTGAATTTTTAATACTAAAAAAATTTAATTTATTAAACTTACTGGATCGACTCATTTCCAATATTCTATACAAAAAAATAAACTAAAATAGTAAACCAACCTTTCAATGCTTAAATTGAACTAGGATTCTTTATTTTCTTTTTGCTCTCTCTCACCTCACTTTATCCCTATACTCTCCTCTACTTTCCTCTCACCTCTATCTCACCATCTTCTTCCCGTAATCTTACTATACTCTCATCCCCTTATTATCATTTTATTATTAAAGATTCCATTTTCCATGCATATAAACTATCGCTTTATTGTTTAGTTTTCAATCAGCTACCATAGACTTAACTTGAGCTTTAATTATTATCATAAATCATGCATGTGAACTCTATTTATTTTAAGGTTGATTTGTTCACTAAGTCCATCCACTTAAGTCATTATTTAAATGATAATTTTATACCTCTAATTCTCAAGTAATCCATGCATTGGACTATCTCTTAAGTTAGCATTATTAAGATAATTAAATTTCCTTAAATATATATAAATAAAAGTAATTATCTCTTCAAAAAGATAAACTAAATTAGATAATAAATCCAATTATTATAAGATAATTAATTTAATTAAATATGAATGTATATGGTTTATATATATAATTATTTAATCATAGATTTATACTAATGCCTTGCCTATTTCTTATACATAAATACATTAAATCAAGACAATGATATTTACCAAATATCATTTAAACTAGTCACTATATTAGACAATCTAGCTTAGTGTAAGCATCGACAACATGATCATAAAAAAACATTGTATGATTAAATCTATGTACTACAATCATACATAACACCACATAATTATATCATCATAAGCATCAACCAAAAACATGATCATAGAATAAGTATATTAGCACTAAAAAAAATCTAATTGCCTAAATCAAAGAGAGAGTTAAAAAGATTATTTTACTATGGTGTATGTTGGGTTACTAGTAGTTTCTATGTCATCCCCAAATCATCCCATCTATGCCATCCTCTCTGATGATGCTCTCCTTTCGTCATGATGTAAGGGAAGAATCAATCCTATATACACCTCATGACAAGTAGGTAGTTAGTTTTAGTCACCATATATATCAAAGTAATAATGCATAACTAGCCAATATACATCCATAATGTACAAAATAAGAAAGTATAATTGCCACATAATTAATCTATCATGTAAACTAATCAGCATATAATTGTCCCATAACTAGTATATGTCATAAAGTTCAAATCAAAGAAATAATAATCAAGTGATAACCATAATAATCCATAAATTCAAAGGTTATAATACTTAGGGTGAAATTGGGATGTAACATCCTCTCCCTAAAACTGGTCATCATCTCTATGACACTTATTCAAATAATAATTCTAAAAAATAAATAGAGTTTAAAGGAATAAAAACATTGTATCTAGTATCAACTCATGTAAACACATGTATAAAAAGCCTATAAAACTCATTGTAGTCCTCCCAAGTAGCACTATCCTTAGAATATTGATCTTAGAAGACCTTGCATGGTGACACTTCTTTGTTATGCAAATGAAATTTATGAGTGTCAATTACTCTGACTAGTTCTACCATGACCACTTTGGGATCTAGAACTTGTAAAGAATTTCAATATAGTACATACGAAGGATAAAATATATAATTTTTAAGATAAGATACATGGAAAACACTAAGTAATAGAGCTAGGGTTAGTGTCAATAAAAACCTATATGCTACATGATTGACCACTTCTAACACCATGAAGGGTCCCAAATATCTTGGTGATAATTTTGTTGACTTCCCAAATTTAATCAAGCTCTTATATAACTTAACCCATAAGAACACTTTATCACCCATAAAAAACTACCTATCTATCCTCTTCAGATCACCATAACTCTTATGTTTATCATTGTCCTCAACCAATCTCTAACTAATTAATTTGACTTGTTCTTCCATTTTTTAAAGCATCTCAGTCCCAAAGACTACCATGTCCCCTAAAATAAAGGATGTGGTGTTGATTGGTCTCTTGCACCTTCTTTCGTATGGTGCCTCAAAAGGTGCCATCTTCAAATTTAATCGGTATGAATTATTATATGAAAACTTAACCAATGGAAGATAATATTCCCATTTGTATTATTGATCCATGTGATATATATGAAGAAGATCTTCTAACACTTGATTAACTCACTCAGTTTGACCATTAGTCTCTGGGTGATATGCGGTGTTAAAATTTAATTGCATACCCAAAGATAAGTTTATAATTACCCAAAACTTAGAAGTAATCTTTGGATCATGATATGAAATGATCTTCTTTGGAAATATATACAACTTATGCACTTATTTTACAAACCTCTTTACAAAGGTAGGTGCATCATCTATTAAATTGCCTTATATAAAATAAGCCACCTTGGTTAGTTTTTTAACAAATACCAAGAACATATCATGCCTACTCTATGACATTGGTAAACCTTGGACAAAGTATATATTGATCACCTTCCACTTCCACTTTGGTATATCATGTTGATATAACTATCCATCTGGGTGTACATGTTCAACTTTCACTTGCTGACATTCCAAACAATGTGACACATAGTCCACCACATCTTTTTTGATTCCCTTCCATAAATATAAAGGTCTAAGTTCTGCTATGAGCTTGGTTATTATTAGATGTCTTGAATATGGTGCATTATGTAATTCCTTTATCACTATGCACTGTAGATTCTCTTGATCTGGTACATACATCCTTTTATTGTAATATAAAATACCATCACTCTCAAAATTGAATCCTTTATACTAAGGATCTTGAGCATTTTCAAACAATTATTTTATGACCTAATCATAGAATTCATCTCGTGTTGAGAACTCAATCAAAAAATCCTTGAAAGTACTCCTGGTAGTAGCCATTACTGATATGTACCTTATATGAATCAAGGCATTAGATACTCTATTCTCTTTACCTTTGATGTAATTAATATCAAATTCATAGTTAGACAAAATTATAACTAGCATCTTTGATGATCATTCAAATTTGGTTACGTGAAAATATACTTTAGTCCCAAGTTATTAGTCCTGAGCTCAAATGATTTTCCCAATAAATAATGTCTCCAAACATGCAAAGAATGAACAATTTTTAAAAGGTCAAAATCATGAGAGGCACAATTCACCTCATAAGGTTTCAAATTCCTTGATTTATAAGCCATCACTACATTGTTCTACATAAAGACTCCTCTTAGTCCCTCTCCTGACGCATCTATGATCACTAAAAATTGACCATTGGGGTCATAAATTCTTAACATTGGTGTCAGAGTAAGCCTTATTTTCATTTCCTAAAAATCTATTTCACACTTTTTTACCAAAAATACTTTGGTTCTTCTATTGTAAGGAGTTAATTAAATTAGCTATCTTGAAAAAATTTAGAACAAATTTCCTGTAATAGCCTACTAATCCTATGAAAATTCTTTCCTTGTACACATTCCTTGGTGCTATCCACTCCATAATGGCTCTTATCTTAGACAAATCTATAGAAATACCATTTGAAAAAATAATATGTCCAAAATATTGTGCTCTCTCTTGAGAAATGTGCACTTTGATAACTTGTGCTTTCATAACCATTGCAGAACTAGTTCATGGTGCTAAAGGTGCTCCTCTTCATTTTTAGACTATATAAGAATGTCATCAAAAAATACCAAAACAAAATGATCTAGATAATATTTTAACACACTATTCATGATATTCATGAATGCTTTCGGTGTATTAGTCAACCCAGAGGGTAACACTGTGAACTCATAATGCCCATAACAAGTTCTGAAAGCTATATTTAGAATATCCTCATCCTAAATCCTCAACTGATGGTATCCTACTCTAAGATAAATGTTATAAAATACTTTTACTCTCCACACTTGATCAAACATATCATCTATTCAAGGTAGTAGATCCTTATTTTTAATAGTTTCCCTTTTCAACATCCTATAATTAATGCAAAGTCAAAGAGTACCATCCTTCTTAATAAAGACAACTAGTGCACCCTAAGGTGATACACTAGGCTTAATCAACCCCTTTGAAAAAAATTCTTGGAGTTGAGCCTTCAAATAAACCAACTCAATGGTTTTCATCCTGTAAGGTGCCTTAGACTATGGTTCTAATCTAGGTATGATATCAATAGATAAATCAAACTCATGTTTAGGATGTAATCTTGGTAATGCTTTTAGAAACACATTATGAAAATATATAATAAATGGGTAATATTTGAGATATGGTTACTTATATTCCTCCATTTTAATTATATTGATGATATATGCTTAGCACCCTTTTCCCTAAGCCCTCTTGAGTTGCATTGTAGAAATGTTCCTAAGCTTCAACTCTCTTTTCTCACCCTAAATTTGTGTCTGAATTCCAAAATCATCCAGACACTTAACCTTATTCAAGTAGTAGTCAATATTGGCCTTATGTTTTGAAATCTATTTGACTCCTAGGATCACATCATATGAACCTAGTGGTGCTACAAATAGATCTACTACTATTGGGAATTTGGGTAACCTAATGTTTGCTTCAATTAGACACTTGTCAACCATAACTTTTAAGTCATTCCCATACTATACTAGACGTGTATTTTCCATAACTCCAAATCCTCTAGGAAACTTACTAAGCATTTTATGAGATATAAAACATTCATTATCCCTTATATCTATCAGAATTAAAATTGGATGATTAAACAAAGTACAAAATAGCTCTATGGGTGATGTTTGAAATTTAGCTTATTGATTATCAATTAATGCATGAATACATTACTGAAAATTGTTGTACTGAGGATTAAGACCTTTTTTATTTAACTTTTCCTAGGTGCATTCATGATCATAATGGTCTCCTCTACAAATTAAATAGCCTCCATGTGGTCCTTTCCTATCAGTATGTGGGTTTCCCTTGAAACCACCTTTAAAGCTATTA
The DNA here is from genome assembly GCA_037957365.1 of Torreya grandis. Taxonomy (NCBI): domain Eukaryota; kingdom Viridiplantae; phylum Streptophyta; class Pinopsida; order Cupressales; family Taxaceae; genus Torreya; species Torreya grandis. The sequence goes on along the minus strand of JARHVA010000320.1, from coordinate 106,076 downwards.
CCTTCTTATTGCTTGATCTACTATTGAATTTGGAATTTTTATTTTTGAGCTAACCCTTCGAGTATCCACCCTTTTATTTCTATTTCTTCTTGTTGAAAGTTGGCTTAGAACTTTCAAACTTTTTCTTCAACTTGTCCCTAGCCTGTGTAAGAGACTTCAACTTTTACTCCTACTTGACTACCTTTTCAAAGACCTAGTCTATGGTAGAAGGTCCATGAAAATATACTCTCCACTAATCTAGGGTTTTAATCCCATGATAAATTTCATGATATTGAACCTCTCATATCCTAATACTGAGGTACATACTTCATAAGTTTGGTGAACTACTCCTAGTACTCATTCATCAATAAATCCCCTTGCTTTAGATTCTATAAATCTGTGATATTCTAATCAAAATAAAGCTATGGAAGCCACCATGACCTAAATAATGTCATAAACTAATTCTAAGTAGTATTGGTTGAATTAAGGTTCATTTACAACTTCTGTTGGCCCACCATGTAACTACCTCACCAACCAACTAGTATGATCCCAAAAATGCTTTAGTGACCTCAAAGTAGCTTTAAATATAAAAATACTTCTCCATATCTATCAACCATGCTTAAAATCCATTATCTAGGATAGATCCATAAAACTTAGGTTGACTCACCTTTTTCATGTCCCTAGATAACTCTATAGCTACCTGAGCTCTTACATCCTTCTGGTTTTCCTGCTTAGTGAGATAATCATCAGGTTCTTCCTGATGTTCTTCCTCTCCATGGTTATGAAATTATTGTTCTCAGGCTATGATTTTAACCCTAATATGATTCATGGATGTGAAAATATGATCCAACTTTGTTGCTTGATCAGTGGCAAATTTGTTAATATTAATTAGAGGGTTATTGTCATTGACATTTGAAGGACCCACTCGATGCTCTTATTTTTACCATTCTTCTTTTTCTCTAAGCATAAAAATATGAAAATGTTAGTGGACTCATTATGTTCTATATTTAGAGCCTTGTCTCTAATACCACATGTAATAACCCCTCATGAATTATACTAAAATAAGAAATATACCTCCATAATGTATAGAATAAAAAAGTACAACTATCACATAATTAATTCATCATGTAAACTAATCAACATATAAATATCCCATAACTAGTATATGTCATAAATTTAAAATCAAAGCAATAATAATCAAATGATAACCATAATAATCCATGGATTCAAGGTTATAATACTTAGGGTGAAATCAAGATATAACATTACATTTGAGATGAACTCACTAAAGTGTTTTGTAAATCACCTCCAATCTATGATTTGAAGGGGTATTAAACAATGTCTTATTATAAATGGGAAATATTCCACTGATGGTTGAATAAATTATGCTCCATATCAAGTGGAACTTATTGCAAAGCATCTATATGTTTGTTTTATTTAGGAAAATCCCCAAGGTCTACCATATATGTAGGATTGACTAAGGCTTGTTGAATTTGGTCTAAAATTTATTCTTGATCCTTAAAATTGATATTTTAAATTTAAATCATAGTTAAATTAGTTGTTAGTTCTATGACAAGTTGGTCAGTGTACCATTGATTAATTTGTTGGATCTTGGTAGCAAGATATTTATCTATTAGGGAAGACTCCACAAATTATTTTTTTCCATTGCTAGTTGAAGTAATAATGCATCTTGTAACATGATTAATAGGTTAATATATATGTTTCTCCTCTATTTGAACAAATGTGTTTAATTATTCCATTGGGAAATCAGGTGGTTGTCTAGCTCCTAATTCTATTAACCTAAGGAGAGATTCATCTTTGTCATCTGTAGGTTATTATTCATGATAACCATGTTTAGATCTTACTATCATTATGATATTTTCAAACATGAAAGAGTGTTATTATCCATCATAATAATGCTCCTCCTCATAACTAGGGTCATAAGATACCCCACTATAAGTATACCTTTACATGTTTGAATATGGGTTTCTACATTTGTGAAGTGTTTCTAGACTCTTCAATAAATACAAGGTTAATCACAATTAGAAGAAAGAAGTTATGAGATTACTCAACCTTGGTTGAAATCATAAATTTAGAATAAGGTAAAATAATCTTGGAACTTAGGGTGCATGATAACACACGAAAACCTAAGTTTAAAGTATGTCAATATTGTAAAAAACTAAGAACAACTGTGGTGGGTTATGATTATAAATTTAGAATAAGAATGTTTGAATCAAGAAGATTAGGATGTGAACAAACAAACTTAGGATATATATTAACATCATAAATCCTAATTATAAAACCAAAAACAAATGGGTAACACAACATCGCGCCATGGAAAATAAATTTGAACAGTCCAAGAACTTAGAGTGTGAGTGAACATAAGATAATCTAAGTCAAAAATAAAAATATAATGAGAAAGAGTCTAGATAATGGCATTCAAAACAAACAAAAAATCACACCCAATTTATTTAAACCAAGCATGAAAGGTAAACCACCCAAGCCCAAGTTGTAAATAAGACTCTGACATAGACCAATCATATTTTGGATTAGAACTTAGAAATGTAATATTTCAATTTTGGATTAAAAAGGATTTATATTTGTAAAGTTATGAATAGTCCAAACTCACATGAACAACATAATGACACTTTTTAAAAATACAAACACAAAGGATTTGATTTGATTTTGAACAAGCCAAAAATGTTTTGAAATTGACCAACATAATGCCTCTTTGTTCAAAATAAATGTTGTATAATTTTTTTTTGGTTTGTATGTGTTTTGGTTCACACACAAATAGTATTTTAGACTCAAAAGATGATGCAAGTGAATAAAAACAAGAAAAACACCAAAGTGTATGTCCGATCTTAGAACCTAACAAGGTTGTATTGCACTCTTGGATTTCATCAATATACTCCTTGAAAGGAAATAAGTTATTAATATAATATATTTATATTCACATGAAAAATAGGGATTTAAGGCCCCCTCTTCCATCAATAAATCATACAATGACATGGAACTTCAAGCTACTCACCCTACACTAATAGTACTCTGTAGCAAATGGAGTTTATCTAAAAACTATAAGTTTCACACGTAGATAGTCCTAAGTATGGTTAACCCTAGAGATGCAATTACATAAATTGAATTCATACTAGCTAACTTATTATGTAAGGGTCTATTACTTTGTATAGTGACTCCATCTATGTACTTCTTAGTGGAGTCCCCTAGTTAACTATACTTGACTTGAATTTTCATTACGATTGGAGAGGTTAGCCACTTAGCCCCCTGGTAATCATAGTATCCTAACCATAATTTATATACCCCACTATTTATTAGGGATAAAATGATGTTGGAAGATGAAATATTGGGTCAACACTTCCCTCAAGAACACATGGAGAGGTTATGAACTCCCACCCACAAGCCAAGATGCAAGAAATAAAAATATAAAAAGACTTTAAGGTTAGTTTGGGATCACCCAAGTCATTTGGATCTTGGGGAGTGCCTTTGATACATTCCTTTTATGCTTGGATTAAGAAAAAAAATCAAAAACAAAATGCTTTTGATCACCTAAGTTCCCTAGAGGGTACGAGGGGGAGCATACACACTAAGCTTAGTTTTTGAAAACATATAATAAATAATAATCAATAAAAAAAGATTTTAAGAGAACTTAGTCTAAAGTTTGAGTTTGTTTAAGAACACTAAATGAAATATGAAGTGTAATTTTGACATTGTTATTGTAAAATGTAAACTAAGTGTCTTAATTCTACAAAATAGAGAGTTAGAAGTCTAACAAGGGGTGTAGGATGTTTAAAATAAACCTAAACTTGTTGTTTTAACTCTCTAGATTTTTAACATAGGTTGATCTCATTATTTTATGGAGTTTTATCACCATTAAATAAGATGATTCCACCTTTTATAGTGTGATTATGCTGATATATAGAGAAACAAATAGGTTGTGTGGTGATCCTACTAATTAGTGGGGTGATATTACCGATTAGTAGGGTGATTTTTGGTGAAATAATAAAAATGAAAACATATCAGTTACCTTCAAACTTGGTATAGGGTGATCTCATTAATATTTAGATGACCTCACCATTCTATAAGTTGATTTTACTAATCTTTGGGTCAATCTTGTCATTCTATAAAAACACATAGATAGAGACAAAAAAATATAATAGTCAATTTTTCCATTTATGCAAGCGATCTTGCCATTACTCAGGGTGATCATGTCATTCCATAGGGTAATCTCATTGATGTATAGGTTAAATTTATCTATTATATTTTTATTCTAACATTTTCTCTAAAAGTCATAAAACATAAAAATTAAAAGAAAAGAGGAGAAAAACAACCTCAAAAGAGGGTCTGAGTGTTAAATTAGAAGGATTAATTGGTATGTGAGATGTGCGGTCCCACTGGGCATGCCAAAAATGTAGAATAGGATTTAAAAAAAGTTAATTCATGTATTAGTAAATAAATATCATAATAAACATAAAAAACTAATGTGTTAAGCCTAATACCTCAAGGCATGGTGCTAATGAACTCAAGGAACTAATTACAAAAGTAAGACAAGCAATACCTTCTAAGTAGTGACTCTCCTTCAAAAGTGGTCAATAAGTATTCTTATGCATAGGTTTGGTGCTCCAAGTCTTCATCAATGTGGTGTAGCTTTCACCTCTATCATCTCTTAGTTCACCAATGGCTTTGTCTCCTAGAGTTTCATGTAAATTTTCACTTAAGTTATAAGAAAGAGAAAAGAAATTTGATACGGGTATGGTTGAATATTTTTTTTGGTTATACATGTGCTAAATCAAAATATTATGAAAAGCTCCTCTTTAGCTTGGGAAGAAGACCTGTAGATAAGAAATCACTAAAGAAAACTCATTCATTAGATATATAGTTGGGTGGATTTCTTAGTAATAACTAGATCTTGAAAGTAAAATATTCCTTAGGGGATGTCAATCTACATGTTTTAAATAATCAAGTTCACAAAACTAGAAATAAGGTACTTACATCAATAATCAAAGGTACTAAAACTAAAAATAAGAATGCTTGTTAATAAAATATACTAGAAATTATCTAATTAGTGATGAATTGATTAGTACTAGTGCTGAGGGGTTAGGGTATGCTTCAATTTTTTTGAAAGAAGCCTGTGAATAGGGAGGTACATAGAAAACTAGATTTGGTTGGGTGCAGGTAGGTGGAATTAACTTACTAGTTTTTGGTGCCATGGGTAGCCATAATTGATCATCTAACCATAATCTATCAAGGAGACCCATCATCAATCACCAATTGAGGCTAACCATCACTAATCAGGTAACCATCACCAGTTCCCTATCATTGGAACTATGATTGGGTTTGGTATTATTGATTGACAGGATTAGAAGGTAATTTTCAAGAGGTATATAAGGATTAGGATAATCTTGAAATGTAAATATGATAATTAGATACCAAAAAGTAAATACTTAATTTACCAAAAGTTGATTGGGTGGATGGTTGAGATGAATTTCCTATTGGTGCAATCTGGGTTGATTTTGGTAGAGTAACGGTACCTAAAATTTTGGTTGAGAGGTGATGATAAGTCAGCTCCTAATAAGATGGCTGATGGCACTTGATAATGATAATTATGTTAATTGACTTACAAAAAGAGATTATGGATACACAAAGCTCTTGATAATAATTGTAGATGGATATGGCCTCCTAAGCCTCTCTCTTATAGGCACAAGCAAGAGGTAGAAGTGAAGGTGTAACTAGGCCATCTAAATATAATTTTTCCAAAGGATCACAATAATATTTAGATGAACAATACTTATAAAATCAAAGTGGTTGTTTTCATGCTAAAAGTCTAGGTGGTGCAACCTGACCATCACCAATTAGGGTGACCATCATCAATCAAGGACCTAGGGAAAAAGGTGGGTTAAAATGATGAAAAGTTGAATAATTTAGTCAAGTGGATAACTTGACTCTGGGTTAGGTAAGTGGGTTAGGTCAAGTAGGTTTGTTGACCTTGTAGGTATAGTTGAAAGAGGTTAAAGAGAAACCCAAGGTATTTTGATAACTAAGATCATGTGTGTGGTTTTCTAGTATCTACATTTTGTCCCTTTTTGTTATGTGTCTTGTGTGAATGAGTAGTAAAATAAAAATAGAGAATGGATCAAGGTCTAGTTGCCTTGAGAGTAGGAGGAGGTGTTCCCCTCAAATTGAGAGTTGGTGAGGTAAGACTAAGATGGATACCGGTTTGATAATGGGTAGATAGTGGGTCACGAGGTAGGTGATAAAATAATGGTTGTGCATTTGAGATGTAAACTTACCTATAAAATAAGATAAAATGGTGAGATAGACAAGATCGTGCAAAGAATAAAATTGTTAATGTTGGTAAATATAAGGGTCAATTTTAAGTAGGATAAGTGACAAGTGAACTATGTGACCACTTGTAGGTGTGGTAGTTGAGAATACCTATAAATGCAAGTCTCCTAAATGATTTTTGTGTTTTGGGTGGGTATCCAAGGTAGGAAGTGTACCTGGGGAAAACACAAATAGGTCAAGTGTCATGGGTATCCTAGATAGAACATGTTCCTAATGAGACATAAGTGGGTTGGTATGTGTAAAATTTCAACATGGAAATGTTATCATCATGGTCAAAAGGACCAAGAAAAAAAGTGTGACAAAATTGCATGACAAATGGGCCAAAATAAAACAAAGGTAAAGTGACAAGGTGGTCAGGTTGTGGGAGTGGCCAAGATGGCTCCATGTGCCTGAGGTATGTGGACACTACCTACATAGTTTTGTGGACATAATATCAAACAAAAACTTCAAGTCAAATGTAGTTCTTCCAGTCTGGGTAGATAAAATGTTGAGTACCTAGGTGAGATGCCATAAAGGTTTAGAAAGGGAATTGGGGATCCTAACTAGTGTTGATTAGGGGGTGCCCCAAGGATTGACTGGAACTAGTCACCCTGACCAGTGATGGTCAAGATAAAAACCTAAAAATCTAGAAGGTAAAAAGTGAAAAGGTGAATTATTTTTTCACATTTGACTTTTTGCATTTGTGCGCTAGGTGAAGTGTATTTTTTGTACTTGGTGTGCTAAAATTGTTGAGGTGGAAGTTTATGATTGGATAGCTTGCCCAAGAAAGGATCAATCTGATGGAGGGTGGTTAAGGATGTGATAGAGCAATGACATAAGGCTTGTATCCACACCAACAATCATAGAATGAGGTAGGGGTTATTTTAAATTGATAGCTAGGGTTGAATTTCAAAATAGTTAAGGGATTTAGCTATTCAAGATAACTACTTATGAAAGCCCTAGGTAGGGTTTTGTTAGGGTTTAGGTAAAATTATGGGTGTAATCTAGAATAGGTAGGGGTGGGTTTTTAAATTAGGTTGGGGGAGGGTTTAGCTTAACAATTTTATTGTATTGCAAGTATTTTATGTAGTTTAGGAGTGAGATATGGTTATAAAAAAGGTGCTTGGTTTGAGTCTCTCCATGTTTTGGGTTAAGATAGTGACCGATGATGGTTCTTCTTAACCAAAACTAGTTGACCCCATAGAGGATAACCAGTCCTAAGGAACCGGTGATAATGATTCTTGATCGGTGCCAGTTAAAGGACTGAATAAAAAGGGGTGGGTTTTGATTCCAAATGTGTTTTCTAAAAAGAGTTTATGATTAGAGATTGTATTTGATGAGGGAAGAGTTTATAGGATAGTTTTCTAGTGAGGTGAGCATTAGCTTAGTTGATAAGTGTTAGGGAGATAAGGGGATATAATAGGTGTGATTTTGACAAAAAAATGTAATGGGTGAATCAAAATAGGCTAAGGAAGGCATGATTTAGTACTTAGTTTTAAGTGTAAAACTAAGTATGCATGTTTGTTGTATATTATATTTGCAAGATCATCAGTAGATTTATGTGAGGGACCAGGGTCTGATACTCTTTGTGGAGATTTGGGATATCATGACTACTGATGAGTGGTAACATATGTAGGTCATTAGATTAGGTGTGATGCACCATTATCAATGCCTACCCCAATATCCTATGATGATCATCATGCTCATCAAGAGATGGGACCCCATAATGAATACCTTTTGACTGCCTAATGGAGAGATCACCATCCTCTTAGAGGATGTGCATAAGATCACTCATTTTTTGATTTGAGGAGACATAGTATATCAAATAGAGAGTTATGAGATAGACTACTGCATAGAGATGATATATGGTGATAATCACATTCATGCATGATTTCACATAGGTAGATTCAATTATGGTCTATTATATTAAATGGATCTTAAATATAGATTCTTGATTATGATGATGATGATGATGGCCCTAATGAGTGTCATGATACCTAATTTAGCTGGGGGTGATTTTCACATTTATTTCTTGGTGTTTTAGTGGAGATGTTACTAGGGAGGACTATGTTTAGGTGGGCCCCAATTTTACTGGTGAAAATATATTGGGAGCTTTGAGGATTATGAGCACATAGATAGTATATGATTAGTGTCAAATTTTTTCTACACTATTGGGCATTTGAGCACATTCAGGTGCTGAGACCCTTGGGGATACTAGTGGAGGGTTATCTACCAACCAATTATATAGTGGGATTCCTATGTTAGAGGAGAGGTAGGTCCATGATAGGGGTAGGTGGAAAAACCAAAGATATCAAGTGATTTTAGGATGTTTTAGAGGGGTTGGTATTAGGAGATGTGATATGGTGACCATATGTTGGATGGCCATAGTGGACTAGATATAGGTATCACACCCTAGGGCTATAAAGCTAGCAGTAAATCTATGGTAGATGGGAGATAGAGATAGAGATAATCCTATTCAAATAGGTGTAGAGGTAGTTTGGTTTGGTGTAGGGGATTTTGATTAACATTCTTAGGTATAGCAAAGAGGAGGTTAAGTTCTTGCTTCCTGAGCCATAGCCATAAGATGATCTATTAGATTATGAGGAGATAATGATGATAGATCTTATTGATGATGTAAGTGTTATTGATGGATATACAACTTGGTACTAGGGTAGATATACCATATCAAACTTTAGATGGGGTGATGGGGGCTATTAGGCCATGGATGTAAATTCAATGAAGACATAGGCATAAGGGGATGGTTAGGCATTAGTAGCACTCATTGTAGCATAGGCCCAAGTCATCACATTACAAGGGCAAGTGGACAAACTACAAGGGCAGGTGGCCACCTTGTAGGGGTAAGTTTAGGCATTGATGGTTAAGATGGACCAGGCATATGCTACGTTTGGCATGGTTACATAAGAGAGAGATTATTTGAGATAGGGTGGAGGGATAGTGGCATCACCAGTTGGTTTTGTTCCTCAGGCCTAATATTTAGCCATGATTTAAGTACTGAGATATTATGAGGCCATAATTCTAACTCAGTACCCAAAAAACCTAAGATAGGGGAAGTATAGGGTGAGCTTGGTAGGTGGCATAACTCTTGTGACTCTAAGATAGTGGGCTTCAATAGGCCCAGGCAGGTATCCCAAGAGGACCACCACCAGATGGGCTTACAGGTTTAGGTATAGGTACGGCAAGTGGTAGTGGTGTGGGTGTAGGTTTTAGTGCACCATGATCATGTATGGGTAGGTTTTAACATATTGGTAGTGATAGGTAAACACCATTTTGATATTGGCATGCATGTCGATGCAGCAAGATGTATATGTTGAGAGAGAGAGCCCATACATTGTTATCTATATTATTTTATGATGACATGATGTACATATGATGGTTATAGATGATGGTGTTATATATGATGTTTATGCTTATGATTTATGTATTTGTATGATTCATGGTGTTCATGTTTATGATTGATGTTTTTATGAGATGTGTGACTCAGTAGATTAGGCATGTGATGTTTAGAAAGATAGTTATGATGCCCTGATTTTGTTCATGGATGTGAAAGTATTTGTTGTTGATGGATGTATGTAATGTGATAATGTAATATCTATTTTCATGATAATGTTTATGTGCTTGGCATTATGTAAATGTCATGGTAAATGGATAGAGTGATAGATGGTATATGGATTTATATCTTTCTCATTGGTTTGGTTTATGCTTATTATGGTATAATGGTATGATTATATGATCATATGATGTTATGATGGTTAATAGATAAGATGATGTCGAGGATATGTTGTTATATGTTTTCCTTATGTTTTTTCTCATAGATGTCTAGATGATGTTTCTTGTAGACATAGTTGATGATGTTCACACTTTTAATTTGATAATTGTTGTTTATGCTTATGGAGATAAAATTGGAATATGGTTGAAGATAAAAATACATGAAGTAAATGATAATATAATAAAAAGGAATACAATGCCTTTTCATTGGCAAGGACTGAAATAAAAATCAAATATGGATTGGCAGAGTGAAAATAAGCCTTTCAAATAGTTTGCATTAGCATGTATATGTTGATAAATAGGTATCTTAATCACATTATGTCAAGTAATCTCATAGTCCTATGCATATGATATGTGGAGGGAGAATGGGTGAAACTCAAACCGTTAGTGAGACTAGCATACCTTTTCTATAGGCTTCCAAGGAGGTAGTATAAACAAGTCTATGCTCACATATAAAGTAGACTTATCAATACGGGAAGTCTACTAAGGAGGGCTCATTGTGACCTCCCAATATTATTGATTTTATGAGAGCCAATTTCAGCTTTCTCATTACTTTTTTTTTTTTGAGGGGTCTTTTCTATTTTGGAATTTACTTTAGGGTCAGGGAACCTAATCGATATGGGAAACTTTCAATAAATTGATAGTTTTGATAAATACTTTGCTCAACCATCCTTCAAGGGAGTGGTTTGAGTTTATATGCTTAGTTTAAATGATTTTGATAGTTGTCCTTAGAGGGAGTAGTCCACCTTACATTTTATAATTTTGGTTGAGTTCTCAATAGTTATCCTCTGAGGAAGTAGTATGTGAATGTTAAAGATGACCCATGATTTTTTTTTGACTTTTGATATTGATTTTTCTTGATATAGACTTGCTTATGCATGCTTAATGGATTACCTTTATGAAGGCAAGACTAAGTTGGCATGAAATTTTAGTAGGTTAAAAAGGGGTATAGATGACAATGACCATGGGAATCTATCCCGAAGAGGGATAAAAAGTACCATGAGAATCATTCTATGGATAGATCTGTGGTACCCATAGTTCAAAATTAGGCTATGATTGGGATGGATAATCACATGATTTAGTTGCAGTTGGTTTCCCATAAGAAGAGGAAAATGAATGTGGTTGTAAGGGATGAGCTTAAGTTAGGCAAATGATGAGTGTGATCCTTATTTATAATTAGAAGGGATGCAAATGTGAAACATTGAGAGGCTCAGGTTCCAATTTAATTTTGAGAGAGGACAAGAAATAAGCTCTTGATCCATACTTATGGGTTATGATATAGGGTCCAAGCTAATTAAAAACAAATTTACCCCTTTTGCTTTTCTCCATATTAGTTACATGTTGATTTTCCTTGAGGATGTGATCTCCAATATTGAATTCTCACACTTTTAGGTGTTTTGTATAAGCATGATTGATTCATTATTGATAGACATGAAGATGAGAAAGAATGGCCAAATTATGCTCATTAATTAGCTCAAGTTAGGCTAAACACTCTTGATGATAATCATCTTCTGAAATAAGATCATGCAAAGATATGCGAAGAAAAGGTATTTGGATTTCAAGAGGTAATACAACCTTGGCTCCAAACATGAGATAAAAAGGTGTAGCACCTATACGGATTTGAATTCTAGTGTGATATGCCCAAAAGGTGAAAGGGATGTGCAAGTGCCAATCCTGACCTAAGGCATTGATCATTTTGGCAATCATGTTATTAAGGGTTTTTTTAGAGGCCTCTACTTATCCATTTACTTGTGGGTGATAAGGTTATGATTATCTTAGTTTAATTACAAATACATCACAAAGACCTTGAACTTATTGTTTTGAAGGATTTACCATTGTTGATGATGATCTTTTGGGTAATACCAAAGTAGTAGATGATTTGATGGGTGATAAATTTGACAATATTTTCATCTTTTCTTGACACAAGAGGAATAAACTCCACTTATTTGGTGAAATATTTGATCATAGTGATCATAGAGTGATGGCATTGTGAAGAGTGGGGGTTAATTTCACCAATAAAGTCCAAACCCCATTGTGAGAAGGGCTAAAAGTCCATGGAAACATGAAGACTATTATTAGGTTCATGACGTAAATTAGTGTGTTGTTGACACTTGACACACTTTTTCACATAATCACAACAATCTTGGTTAAGGGTAGGCCAGTAATAGCCTAGGTAGAGGATACGCTTGGCCATAGTGAGTCCACTAAAGTGACCCCCAAAAATATTGTCATGCATTTATTTGATAGTGTGAGAGGCTTTTGGACCATGGAGGCAATGAAATAAGAGGCCATAAAAACTATGTTTTTAAAGTATTCCTCCCATAATAGTATGATAAGAGGTGATCTGAATAAATGCCCAATGGGCATTCCTAGAGAGGCTAGAGGGAAATATACCAAGGTGAAGGTAGTCAAATGTTTGTTGATACTAAAGGTCAAGTAAGATCTCTTCCACACTAAAGATGGTTGGAGTGTCTGATTTGGTGTAGGAAGGTTCATCAAGGTGATGGACAATGATTGAAAGTTTGGAGTCTGAGGGTGTTGATGAGATTTGAGAGGCAAGAGAAACCATGGCATCGACAAACTTGTTGGTAGATCACAGGGTGGTTTGAATGTGGTAGTGTTAAAATGATGTTAAGATTTATATGACTAACTATCTGTATAGTTTTAAAAAATTATTCTTACATTGGTAAATGCCATTTAATTGATTGATCATAAGTTGTGAGTCACTAAAGATGATCATTCTGACTCCCAAGGTCAACATAGTTTGGAGACCTATTACTAGGGCTTCATATTTAGCCATATTGTTAGTACATTTAAAGTCCAAGTTCAAATGACAAAGGAATAGGTTCATTGATAAAGGGGATAAGGATGATAATAGCTCCCCCACCATGCTGAAATTTGGAACCATCAAAAAACATGGTTACTTGATTAGTGAATTTGACTTGAGATAGGATTGTGATAGACTTGTCTGGAAACTCAAGAGGAGGAGGTTGGTTATTTTTTAGGACTATGTCAGCTAATTAGTTGATAATTACTTACCCCTTGATTGATTTATACTAGAGGAAATCAAAGTCAAACCTAGCTAAAATCATGAGCCACTTATCCATACGTTGGTTTTGGTATGGTTTGGAGTATGTGTACTTGAGTGGGTTAGTATTAGTTGTGACAAAAGTTTTATGGTTAAGAAGGTAGCGGTGAAGTTTGGTAACCATGAAGACTAGAGCCAAGCATAGTTTCTTGATATGTGTGTACCAAGTATTGTACTCAACAAGTGTATGGATAATGTAATATATGGATTGCTCTTTGTGTTGTTCATCTTGATGGGTAAGCATTGACCCTAGGGAATGGTCAGTGGTAGAGATAAAGGTAGAAATGTTGGTCATCCTTAGGTGGTGTGAGTATAGGTGGATATAAAAGGTACTCTTTGAGTGCATCAAATCCCTTTTGATAATTATCATTCCTCTTGAAAGAGATGTCCTTTTTCAAGAGGTGGTGGAAGGGTTGACACTAATTAGAGAGCTAGGAGATGAAGTGATGAATGGATTGGAGCTTCCCATACAAATTGTGAAGTTGCTTAAGATTGGTTAAAGGTAGCATCTCAAGGATGGATTTAATTTTAGCTAGATCGACCTCAATTTTGAGAAAAGAAATGATGAATCCTAGAAGTTTGCCTAACAAGACCCTAAAAATACATTTCTTGGGATTGAGGCAAACATGATAATTGATAAATCACTCAAAGATAATATTGAGAATGGCTAAGTGGTCTTTGTAAAGTTTTGACTTCCTAAGAAGGTCATCCACATAGTCTTTGATGATTTTATGGATAAGTTCATGAAAGATATAGGTCATGACACATTGGTAGGTTTCACCAGTGTTCTTAAGACTAAAGGGCATGACTCTATAATAGAAATTCCTCTATGGGGTGATAAAGGCAATCTTGTGCTAATCTTCAAGGGCAATCAAAATTTGATTATAACCTAAGAATCCATCCATGAGTGACAACATCTTATGGCCTATCATAAGATCAACAAGTTGGTCAATGCTAGGTAGAGGAAAGTCATCCTTTAGATAGGTGAGGTTGAGATCATGAAAGTCCACATAGATATGTAGTCCCCCTATGGCTTTAGTGATAGTCACAATGTTGGAAACCCACTGAGGATAATCAATGGGTTGAATGAAGTTGACAAAAAGGAGGCATTAGAGTTCTTATTTAGCAAAGGAGGGCTATGTGAGGATGCATTTAGTAGAGTTTATATTTGAAAATATTGGCATCATGATTGGTCATAATGTTATGGGTGGAAATGGTTGGGTCAATACCAAACATGTAAACATATGACCCAGTGAATACAATAATGTGGTCTTGGAAGAAGGTAGAGAAGTCATGTAGTTCTTCAAGGGTGAGAATTGGCCTAGTTTGACAACATGGAGGTTGTTTAGAGTGCCTATGTCAATATCCATGATGGGTCATTTAACATGGTTGAGGTCTCTAAAGGTAAGGATTTGTGGATGGAGGAATCAGGTGCACCAAGGTAGGTGAGAATAGAATCATCACCCTGGAACTAGATAGTGTGAATGGTAGGAGAGTCTTCTCTTACCAGTTCAAGATGGATTAAAGGGATGGATATGGGTGCCCCCTCTTTTAGATAAGTTAGGGGGTTGAGGGTAATCATGTTGATGAAAAAAATTTAGGTGTGATGATGTACTCATCCTCATACCCAGGTGGAGGGGGTGTTGGTGAGGAAGGGTTCTCTTCTTCAATAATGGTAGTGGTAGGTTTTTTGGCTTTCTTCTTATTGGGTATAATAAAACCAAGGCTATCTTTCATGTGAGTCTTATGGGTCTCAATTGATATTAATGTGTTTTGGCCATGCTCATACCATCCTAAGCCAAATCCTTTCTAGGCACATATGTGGAGGTATAACTTGGTGAAGTTTGGGTTGTCCAAGTAAGAGAAGTTAAAGATGAATGGTTGAGGTGGAGAGGAAGTGTTGGTAGTGCTAAGTGGCTTGTCAATTCTCCCATAGATAAATTGGGTTTGAAAACTCAAAGGCCCCAAGGGGGTGATGGCTCCAACATTAGGGTTATAACCTAGTTGGTGGTTAAGATTTCCATATTCTTGGGGAGTTTGGAAGGCATCAAGGGTGAAGAGGTGGTATTATCCAAGGTCAAGGCATTGAAAGGTGGGTTTCAAAGGATCAGTGATGGGCATCTGGTCCATGGGAATAGATGAACTGGTAGATGCATCAGTGGAAGGGGAAGTAATGGATTTGAATTTTATAGGTGAGGGCTTGGTGGTGGTTGTTTATGGTGCTTTAGATGGAGGTAGGATAATGTCATTAGGTCGATAGGTCATATTTCATGGTATAAAAGGGATAGGGTTAGCTTGTATGGTAATAACTTGAACTTCATGTTAAAACTTGACACAATGATAGAGGGTGGAAGGTACACAACCCATGTCATGGATCTAAGCTCTCCCTAGTAAAACATTGTACTATAATTCACCTTTAACCACATAAAAGAGTTTGGGGAGAGTACAAGGTCCTAGATAAATGTGAAGGATGACAGTTCCCAAGGTAGTGGTCATAGTGTCATTAAATTATCTAAGGATTGATGAAGTTTTATATATGGCATTATCTGATAGCTTGAGTTGGTCATAGGTATGGGAAGAGATGATGTTGATACTAGTTTTCCCATCAATCATAACCCATTTGATGTGTGTTTGGTTGATATGGGTTGTAATAAAAAGAGGGGGATATAGGTCCTCAAGATAGATATAATGTATCTTTGAGTCCTTGAAGGTAACAAGGGTGGAGAGTTGGAGAGCACATTCAAAGGCCTCTATAGGTTAGGAGTCTCCTAGTTCAACCTCAATAGATTGCATAACCTCTATCATGGCCTGATGATGGTGGGGTGAGGTGGAAATAAGCTCATAGAGGTTCATCTTAACTGGGGTCTAGTGAAGTTGTTTAAGAATGACCCTCCTAATGGATTTATAGGGGTTAGCTTCTGAGGTGCCTAAGATGGTAACTTTGGGCTTAGCTGTAAATGTAGAGGTTTGGATCTGGTTTGGCTTAAGATGAGTTGGTGGGTATCTCTATGGAATGGACACTTTGGCCTTCCCTTTATCCTTTTTTTGTGATCTCATGACCACATTAATAGTATGGATAGAGGGTAAAGGTGGGATATGAGGTTGGCTAGGCTCTTGGTCATTCTAAGGTGAAAGTGGGGGTTTAGGAATGTGTTGGTGACTATTTTTTGGGTGTATTGGCAGAAGAATGGATGGAAGTTTATCTATTAAAATATCATCCTCATCATAGATTTGGTGGGTAATGGCCTAGGGAGTTTTTCAATTCTCCATGTCATGCCTAGGTGTCTTGTGATAGGAGTAGATTTGATGGTCATTGTACCAAGATGACTTCAAACCAAGAGGATCAAAAGGTCTGATAGGAGGTAATGTGAGGTAGGATGTCTATAATAATATTTTAAGAATGGTCATATAGGATTCTATTATAAGTAAGAAAGGTTTAGGGATCATGGTTTTGATTGGTAATATGGGTGTGTTGGTGGAAATAGGTTTGGTGAGAGATGGTTTGGGTAAGGTGATGTTTTTAGTTAATGGTTTTGGTCTATGTATGTTGGTAGTTGGGGTGGCCAAGTTTGATGGTCTGACTATTAGTAATCTAAGAAGGACTGGTGCATGAAATAATAATTGGGTTGGAGTAACCAATGATAGTGGGCAACATATGTTAAAGGAGGGTTGATTTTTAAGCAAAGTGGAAGGGTGCAGCCCTAAGGTAGAGGGCAAGGTAGAGGGAAGTAGACTCTTAGTCATGCAACACTTTAATGTTTTTACCCTCTTAGTTGGTGTGGGTTAAGACCTAAGTATAGGCTTAGGTGAGGTTAATTCCACTTTCAAGGATGGGTGAACCAAACTCTAAGAAGGGAAGGCACTAAGAGTTTTGAAAGGTTTGGTTGGTAATGTGGTGGTTGGAGAGGCGGTTATTTTGGTTGACTAAGAAAGTGAGGGCTTGGTATAGGTTCTTATTGGTTTAAGAGGTGGTGGGGAAATTATGGATTGGTTTTTTAGAGGCATGTTATAAGGTTTAGGTTTTTTATTTAAGGAATCCCTAACTATTTCTAAAAAGTGGCTTAATCCATGTCTAGTTTTGTGACCATACCTAACTTTTGAACAAGTTTAGAAAAAGGTCTATATAGTAGTTTGGATTCTTGGGTTGTGGGTGTCAAGTATACACCTATGGGTTGAGGAGGAGGGTTTATAGCCTTGTTTATTTACTCAAGGAGGGGAGGTAAGTTTGAGCTGGGTGGCTACTCTAGGGGGTGTTTATGATAAATTAGCTCCCTTAGGAATGATGTCTATAGTTGTGGCTTCATATGTAATTAGGGGAGATGGTGGGTTAGGAATGGTTATTTGTTTGGGTTGGATATCCAAAGGGGTGTTTGAATATTCTAAATCCTCTATGAGTGAAGCTAATGAAAAATGAACCTCCTTGGTTTGGGCTTCCAAAATAAGGGAAAGTGACTCTGCCGCCTCGATAGATGAAGTGGGTGAAAAGTAGGTAGGTTAGATGATAGCTTCCCCATTGACAAACATATTAAGGACCATATTAACCATGTGGAAGTAATGAGAATATTCACCTTGTATGTCATCAATTTTGGTAGGGTCATGTTTGGGAAAAGGCTTCTTAAAGATATCAAGATCTTGATTTTGAGGGGCATTGGGATTATCCAACATGAGTTCCCCCTTATCGATAAGATTATGAACAACATTCTTGAAAGTATTACATTGACTGATGTCATGTCCAATTACC
Organism: Torreya grandis; assembly: GCA_037957365.1. Classification (NCBI taxonomy): domain Eukaryota; kingdom Viridiplantae; phylum Streptophyta; class Pinopsida; order Cupressales; family Taxaceae; genus Torreya; species Torreya grandis. Next base: position 88,143 of record JARHVA010000320.1, on the reverse strand, counting down.
TAATGAAAAGCACAAATTTCATTCTCATTGTACCAAGTAGGTGTTGGATGAGAAGAATCAAACTATTGGGGAGGTTCAATGGTAGAAGTTGTATAAGGTTATATTTTAGTAGCTTCTCCATAACTAAAGTATAAGATTCTCCAAGTGGAGTGAATTATTTTTGGCTACTTAGGTTTGGGTTCCTTGTGTTTTGGTTAGAGGCAATTGGATAATTTTATTGATTTACATTGGATGGAGGGTTAGTTTTAAGGATAATTGCATTTATAGTTCCCTTGCTCTTTCTCTTGGTTTTGATATTGGCTTGGTTGCCTAGTTTGGAGGAGGAGGTTTCGTTGGTCTTGAAGGTAGATTTATTATTTCATAACTTTAGTTTACCCTCATATATGGCTTGGTTCTCTAAATTACATTCCATGGTAAAATCCTCATCAAAAGTTTTGAATATTTGGACATAAAATGTAGAAAAGATATGTTTGGCATAAGCTTGAGTAAAGAGCTCTATAAGTTTGGGTTGAGGCAAGGAGAATGAAAGTTGATTAATCAAGCTTCTCCAATAGGTAAAGAAGTTGATAATATATTTGTCACTGAATTTCTTGGTATATAGATACCAATGATAGAGACCTTCTTGGAAATGTTAATGGAGAAGTGATCTAAGAAGACTTGTGCTAGTTGGGTGAAAGAAAAGATAGAATGTTTGGTGAGGGAACTATACCATTCAAGTCTTGGGTCAGATAAGGACATAGGTAAGGTTTTAAGGAGAAGGGAATCATCATAAAAAATCATGTAACATAAATTCCTAAAATCCCTAAGGTGTTTTTAGGGGTCTTCTTTGCTCTAAAATTTGGTAAATTTCAAAATCTCCCATTAAGGAGGGTAAGGTCTGATGGGGACAGAAGGATGAATAGGTTCATTATAAATCTAATCATAGGATAGGATGTTATGAGCCCCTAAAATGGATGACTCAAGGTTTATCATATTGTCTATGAGCATCTTCATTAAGTCAGTTTGAGGTCATACACCAAAAGGATTGTGAGGTTGATATTGTGGTTTAGGTTAGGTAACATATTGGTAATTATTTGATGATTGAGATGTTGCCACATATTAGAATGTGGATGCTATAGGTTGTGTATCATAGGTCGATGATGATGGTTGGGTAGTGGGTACATACCCTTGTGGGTTAGGGATGGATCCTAGATTAGGTGCAATAGGTATCTATTGAGGGATTCTTATGGGTTGGGTATGGGTAGTAATTGGGTTGGTGACAAGAGGTGAGGTAGTGACCTTTGTGCCAATGGGTGGTGAAATAGAAGGGATAGATACCCTAAGCTTGGTAAAGGGGTATTGACCAATGTGTTTTTGTTGGTAGAGCAAAGGTTGGTAGTGTTGATGGTAGGTGCTCTAATGACAAGTGCAGTGTGATGGGTTGTTCCTAAGGTGGAGTCATTGGTAGGGGTAGAAGGTGCAAGGGTAGCAATTGGTTGGATAGGTTGGTTTTTAGTTATGGCATCAAAGGGGTTAGTAGATTAATATTACTAGGTGGTTGAAGGTTGGGTGGTGATCATGATAATAGGGATACCTTTGATAAGGTGGGATGGCATGCCATAAGGAGGATCTTGAGGTGGAGTTAAAATTGGGATATGGTGAGGGGAAGTGTTAAGATAGTGTTGAAGGACAACTAGATTATTGTCTAAAAAGGTGGTAAAATCCATGTCTCCTTGAGGAAATACTTGAGGAAAAGTAGGGATTCCCAATGGATGAGGTGAATCTTTGGCCTCAGAGACATACTCTATAGATGGGGAGGTAGAAGAGGTTGATTTATGTGATGGGTTCTACTCTACTAGGTCTCTTCACTATTGGCAAGTGAGAACCATATAAGAATGGGGGAGAGAAAACAAGAACAAACTTACCACTCAAATAATAAGAAAATAATAAAATGATCAAGGCAATCAAGAGACACACTATGAAGTACATTAAGCCTAGAGGTTAGTTTTAATCTCACTTTTGGCTTATGCCTTAGTTTGTGTGATAGAAGTTGGCTTGTAGATAAGGTACTATATAAGTAGTTTATGGTTGTTTTTAGGTTGTTTAGGTGCTCAAAATAATATATATTGGAATCAATATGTGGCTTGGTATTGGGGCCTACCCCCTCACTTCATGATCTCACAATAATAAGAGTGTCAGGTGCTTAGCCAATATATATTGATATCCATAGTTTGTACTCAACTAGAGAGCTGAGTTGGTTATCCCCTTAGTAATGACCTCCAAGTAGGATTTCTAGGAATGGGTAAGGTGACCACTAGGTAATGAAATCCTAGTCAGGCCTTGTCTCAAATTGTTTTGATGTTTGATTGATGAAAGTGGTTTGAATAGTGTGTGCAATAAAAGTGGTGCTATGATAAGATTATTTTGCTTTAATCCAAAGTGAACTAATGTTAAAAGCAAGCAATAGATGTAGTTTATTTTAATCCCAAAATAAATTTCAATTTTAATTATGAGCACAGATAGAGAGAAGAGAATACAAATGCAAATAAAATGTGAGTAAAGACTCTAGGTCCTATCAAGCATGACAGAATGTTTCATGTAAATTTTCACGTAAGTTATAGGAAAGAGAGAAAATAAACTCCATATGGGTACGGTTGAAAAAGCTATTTGGTTGTGTGTGCACTAAATCAGAAGATTATGAAGATCTCTTATTTGGATTGGGAAGAATACCTACAGACAAGAAAGCATTAAAGCAAACTCATTCATTAGATAGATATTTGGGTAGATTACTTAGTGATATCTAGATCTTAGAAATGGGAGCTTCCTTAGGGAGTGTCAATCCAAACATTTTAAACAATCAAGTTCACAATACTAGAAAGAAGGTACTTACATCAATAATCAAATGTACTAAAACTGAGCACAAGAATGCTTGTTAATAAAATAGACTAGAAATGATCTAATTAGTGATAAATTGATTAGTACTAGTGTTAAGGGGTTGGGGTATGATTCAAATTTTTTTGAAAGAAGCTTATGAATAATGAGGCACATAGAAAACTAGATTTGGTTGGGTGCAAGAAGGTGGAATTAGCTAGTTAGTTTTTGGTGCCATAAGTGACTGACATTGATCGTCTAACCATCATTGGTCAAGGAGAACCATCATTGATTACCTCATTATCACCAGTTGATGGTAACTGTCACCATTTAGGTAAGCATCACCAGTTACCTATCAATGGAATTGGGATTGGGGTTGGTGTTGTTGATTGATAGGATTTAGAAGGTAAGTTTTAAGAGGTAGATAAGGACTAGGCTAATTTAGAACAAAAATATGACAAGTAGATACCAAAAATCAAATACTTGCCTTACAAGAAATTGTTTGGGTAGATGGTTGAGATGAATTACCTATTGGTGGAATCTAGGCTAATTTTGGTAGAGTAATGATACTTGAAAGCTTGGTTGAGAGGTGATAGTGAGTAATCTCCTAATAATATGGATAATTTCACTTTATAATGTTGGTTATGTTTATTGACCTACAAAAATATATTCTAGATACACAAATCTCTTGATAATAATTACAGATGGATTTGGCCTCCCAAGCCTCTCTATCTCTATAGGCATAAGCAAGAGGTGGAAGTGAAGGTGTAAATATGCCATATAAATATAATTTGTCCATGCAAAGGCTCACAACAAGATTTAGATGAGATATATTTAGAAAATCAAAGTGTTGGTTTGCATGCTAAAATTCTAGGTGGTGCAACCTGACCATCACTAGTCAGGGTGACTGTCACTGGTCACCCTGACCATCGTCGATTAAGGACCTAGGGAAAAAGGTGGGTTAAAATGTTTTAAAGGTGAATTAAGTTAGTCAAGTGGCTAACTTGACTCTGGGTTAGGTCAGGAAGCTTTTTTGACCTTATTGGTGTAGTTAAAAGAGGTTAAAGAGACCCAAAGCATTTCAACAACTAAGACTTTGTGTGTAGTTTTCTAGTGTCTACACCTATATTTTGTCAATTAGAGGATAATTAAAGTTTATCTATTATAATTTTTTACATAAAACTACTCAATTTAATCTTGAAGGTATTTATCCATTATAAGTTTACACAAAAATAGCTTAAAATTTATGGTCTTGGATCACTTATTTATAGTTTTTATGAAATGTTTAGAATCAACCATGACCATCCATCTTGAGATCAAGATGTGTGGCCATGGATTGATTCAATATTAGAGGGATAATAAATAAATATGGTCATCAATATTTAGAATAATGGATCATTGATGAGGCATAAAATAGCTTAATCCTAACATTTATCCCAATACTGTCTTATCGATGACAACCCTATGATGATGTCATGAGATGATGTAGATTTAGATAATTAATTTGTAGTAAATAGATATTTAAAAACTTTCACAGAATTTCCACTTAATCTTCTAATTTGGTTTTGATTTGCTTAAATGATTTTAATTAGATTTCTAAAATTCTTTGGAAATTTGTTGCATGTTTAATCAACCTGGTCATAAATGTCATTTTACTGAGTCATAATTTGGATGGAGTATAATTATAAGAATATGTCAGTTATGTATGGGGTAATACCCCTGTTAGGGTATTATATATGTGAACTAACATGTGCATTTGAATTAGAAGATTTTAGTAATCTAAGACATCATTTTGAATGGTCATAATTTGACTCAAAGTGAATTAGGAAAATATAATGATTATATAAAATGACATGCCCCAATTAGGGATTAGTAGATAAAAATCAACACTTGCACATGATGTGTACAAATAATTTAGAGTGTTTCAATGATTTTGGTCTAGATTGTGCATTGTTGCAAAATATCATTCAAATTTACAATTTTAGCACAATAATGATAGGAATTGGATGTCTACATAGTCCAATTCACTATAGTATGGTCCAATCATGTTATGTATATAGTATTATATACATATAATATATAATTGAACTAGATAGGGAGGCTGAGGGGAAGGAGGTGGAGGAGGAGGTTAGTTGCCTAGAGATTATATAGGTGGAAAGTCCTACACATCCCTATCTAAATAGAGGTGGGTCAAATAGGTTGGTTTCAGATGGGTTAGTTGGTATGATCTATTAAGTTTGGTATAGATAAGTTGGTACTAACTATCAAGGTTGGTATGATCTCTCTATGATATGATTTGGTACATTTGTATTCCCTCTATATACATGACATGAATGATATACAAGAGTTTTTTGATATTTTTCATTGTTATAAAATCAAATGAAACGAGATCAAATCAAATGAAGTGAGATCAAATCAAATGAAGTGATCATCTAAGGTGAGTTTGATATAAACGAAGTGAGATCATATCAAAATAAGTATCTATCTACCTTAATAGTTTTATTTTTCTATAATATGATTAATTTTATTTTGATAAGTACCCACTCCTACATACTAACTCATTATCTTTAACTAATCTATCTACATTTGGTGTTCTTGTTAACCCTTCTTCCTACTCCATTACCTCTAGTAGGGTTTTTAACACCCTCACCTCTTCTAGTTTGATTTATAACCATCCTAAGATACACAAGAAATAATTAAACAAATGTCTTACCAAGATATCCCTAAGGTAGGAACTTGTGCTATGATACCACTGTCATATCCTCAAAAATTCAAACTAATTTGTTGTCAATGATCAAGGATATAAATGTATTTTACACCATATGATAAACTAAAAAATGTGTGTTTATTTATACTAACATATCTTGATGATACCCCACATACACTTAACATTGACCAACATGCCCATTGAACAACACAAAATTATCATTGGGTAGGAATCAAAGTCATTGCATAAGATAGTGAGTCCAACTCAACCATAAAACATTTTGACCAAGACCACATTATAATTTCAACTTTATATTATGATTTTGAGGTAGAAATCATACATGGGATAACAATATGAGATAGGTTTCCTCCATATATTTATTGGAGTGAATTTTGACAAACTTTATTCCCATAATTTACCTCAAGTAAAATAGGATTCCCAAAGTTTCTTTATCAATAGTCCATCAATTAGGGTTTAAAAAGTGTATTGAGGATTAAAATAGGGAACAATTTAAATCTCCTAACTCTAAGTTGTACTTAAATAGTAATCAAAAAAAAAATCTCTAGGAAATGCCTTTATCCACCTAGGATTATATATTAATAGTTACTAATCCATGTATGTACACCATATTCAATATCCATTACAACTACTAAATGATATAAAAACATATTAGTTAACATTAACAATTTCATTATAGTTTAAATAAATTAATTCCAAGGAAAATTAATTTACTTATATACTTTGATCATACCACACTTGACTTATAATCCATATGTTGAACATGTATAACTTTAACCAACATTCGTAAGTAAACCATCAACAATCATCATTGGTATAGAAGATCATTCCTTATACATGTCTATATTTAAAGTTTACAAAATAATAATTTCTAGGCTTATGTAATCACAATTCTTAAGTTGAAATTATACACTCATAAATAATAGTATAAAGATTTATGTTTTAATAAGCAATAAGAGTCAAACCAATAAATTATATCCTTGAAAGTTGAGATATAGTACACACAAAGATGCAAATTCTTTCCACTAAAATTGGTGAAATTAAAACACTATTCTTCCCTAGGTCAAGAGCATTCCAACACAATATTTAAAATTTTATTAACATTACATAAACATTATTTTACCCAACTTATCAATAATAAGATTTAAAATAAAATTTTGCACAAGTAGATTTATGAAGGATTTATGCTAGAATCATTAATTAATAACATTTAAATAATTAATTTTAGAATAAAAAGAAGATAAAATACCTCTCAAATGAGAAACCAAAAATTGAGACACAAAATTTTAAGTGGGAAATTGAACTAATCATGAAAAAACCCTTGTGATAATTAAGGAGGCTTGTACAAAAAATCTTCACAATACAACTTTTATAAGCAAGATGATTTCAAAAGAGAGAGAGAACTTCAAGTATATAGTGAATAAAAGAGGAGGAGAAGGTTCATTAAAATAGATCAAGAAGAGGGGAGAGATAGTTATAAGGAATCTCATCATGACCTTGCAAATCCTCCTTAGTGTGTGATAAGTGTCTTATTCCATTACAAAGAGAAGGGAAGTGTGTGATAAGTGGAAGGAGGAGCTACTTTAAAAAATACTACAAAGTACAAAGAGGTGATAAACACCTCCTTACTCTATATTTATGTGCATTAAAAATTCACTTAAATAAAAATCTTGCACACTCCTAAAGGCTTAGGAAAGATAAAAGTGAAGCCAATTAATATTAATCTCTAACACTCCCCCTTAATCTTAATTTTGGGTTATAAAAGTGGAGAGAATATTTAAAAATAAATAAGGGGATTGACATTACATAATTTTACCCCTTAATGATAATTTGATTTTTAAATAATTACAATGATTATAATTGAGAGAACAGAGAAGTAGGAGTCACTGAGAATGTTTTAAAGGTTAAGGTGTGATCATCAACAATCTCCAAAAAATCCTCATGGAAAATAAATATGTTCAATCCACTTTGGAACAAAGACCAATAAAAAAGTATATGGCATAAAATTATCCACAAGAACCTACAAAACACAAAGGCAAACATTGATACTTTAGAATAAGAGAACAAGTATGCAATAAAATAAGATCTATATTTAATTTTTTTTAATAGATATAATAATAACAAAGAGACAAATTCTAAAGTGCTTAATCGTACACATGCAAAAGGAATTTAGTCAAATAATAACAAGAATCATATATGAAAATAAAATAAAATATTATTTTTAAAAATGTTATGCATTTACAAAATCTCCAAATAAAAGGCATTTATTCTTGAAAAACTTACAATACAATAAGTAAGCAAAAGAGACAAAGGAAGAAATACACATATATCAAAAGTTCTAAATCAAAAGGTAAAACAAGTAGTTGAATCAATTTTTTCTTTTAGCTTATCACTTTTATTATCCCTTTGTTTACAAAAATAATGATTTTCATTGTGATTGGTTTTATTAAAATGCTTACATTCTAAATTTTTATTTGGTTTTGAGTTAGACTTGTGGTCATTTTTATAATTTACATTATGATATTTAGAATTGGCTTTGCTATTTTTGTGTTGGTCTTTCGATACAAAATCTTGTTCATTATTTTTAGATTACCAAATTGTATCAAATTTTATTGTTCTTTACATAACAAAGTACAAAATAAATCAAACTTAAACAAATAAGTTGATGTAGGAAGAGAAATTTGTGAATGAACATTTGTAAGTATTTTTTCATAATAGTAAGAATTAAATGTAAATCTAAAATTTAAGACCCATACCAATGTAATGAATGAATCTTTGTCAAAAAATTATCCATGGTTTTAAAATAATTATATTGAAATATGAAATTCGTTCTTGAATTTTATTTTTTATAGATTCATTCACAACATCATAAACATCTTTAAGTTTAGATCAAACATTGGATGAAAGAATATAACCATCAATGTGTATATACAATTAGGGGGTCATGACCATGCCAATAAAACCTAAGGCCTCTTCATTTTCTACTCATTTCTTGGACATTGATAGTAGTAATATTTTAATTAGGTTTGGGGTCCTTACAATCTAGTACATGCGCTAAGTGTTTAAATGTGAAAATTTTTTACATATGTGATTTTCATAGGTGGTTGTTAGTTTACATAAGTTTAAATTGAGAAAAAATTGAGTCAGTGTTCCATGAAATATCACCCAATCATATAAATTAAAAGGGAAAAAAATCACCAAGGCATTTAAGATGTAGGGAGGAAGGACAAGAATGCCAAAAATGATAAGCTTAGTTGGATAACAAGAAATTGGTCAAGAAAAATATGTTGACCATTTAAAGGTTGAGAATGCAAAAAATAGAATAATTTTGAAAAATTATTATATGTTTAATAGAATTAAAAAATAATATTTAATGCACCACAAAATATGTAATGGAAATGATAATTAAAGTGGTTTTTATGAAAATAAATACTTATTTTTGATCCAAAACAAATAATGCTTAACCAACTTGAAGATCAATTAACTTGTAAATGTAAGTCCACAACAAAACCCCAAAACATAACTTGAGTTTGAAAGTTGGTAAATAGTGTAACTAATTTTTTTTTAAATAATAATATTGTTATAGTGTAACTAACCTGTCGACTAAGGGGACTAAGCTATAAAGGAAAGTGAAAGTGGTGGACCATTCTAACCAAAAGTTATTCCTTGGGGAAGGCAAAGAACTGGTTCCTTACCAGGGAGGATTCGAACTGGCCAAGATGCCAGAGCCATGGGATGATATGTGTTTCCTCCTCATGAAATACTTCACTCTAGAGGGGTAGTTTAATAGGTTCTACAATTATCATCTTCCTTTACTGAATCATTTTAGATGTAATGCTCATATTAGCTTCCATTTCTATCTGTTGTCTTCCCTTAAGCATTCAATTTTTAGGGTTAAAGATAAGTCAGCTAAGAATCCCTCCAAGAAATCTATTCCCCTACACTAGGGTCTTATTCTATACTTATATAATTCCCACCTTGCTTTGGATCCACCTAAGCCTATCCAGTCTCATAGTGATGAAATTTCTACTAACTCTAATGATACTGCCATATCTAAAGAGTCTTACCCTTCCCCTATTTCTCATAAGATGAAAAGGGTTTCCTTTTCTCTGTCTAATGAGGAGACTACCATGGTGACCACTACCCACACTTTGGTCTGTAAAAGTAGTGTGAAGGGAAAGAAGAGGAAAATTAGGGAGGTGGAAGAGGAAACTGTGCAGGATGTTGTGGGGACCCCTAAAAATCTTAGCAGTACTCCTGTGGGACCTGACAGTAAAACTAATATGTCTACTAAGGATAAGAAGGAGGGATTATCCTTTGGGGTTAGGAGGTCAGGGAAAAATGTTGGAAAACCTTCATATAAAGCTAAAATTATTAATTATTTAGAGAATGCTTCTAAAGAATCCACCCAGGGGGATGAGGCGAAGGTTATTGAAGTCTAGGAGATTTCCAAAGATGTAGAGGGTAAGAATGGGAACAAACAAATTAATGTTTTTGGTGGTGTTTTTGGTGATTATAAGGATAATACTGACAAAGGGGGATGTTTGTGGAGAAAGCTACTGATGAGATAGAGGAAGGTGTTGATTAGAGGAATGACACTGCTACCCTGAGGGGTCATGTAAAGAAAATGGAACACTCAATTTCCACTATGCTCATGTTTATTGTGTTACTTAATCTTTCTATGTTGTAGGATATCTTAAGAATACATCTATAGAGGACAAAGATGAGAATTTCAAAAAGTTGGATGAATTTATTGAATCTCTGCTTCTTCATACATACTATCTTTAGGCTGGTTATATTGTCTTTGTTATTTATGCTAGTTAATTAGGCTATGTTGTAACTATTTTGAGGCTCTTTTGTGCTAATGCCTCTAGGGTTTCTTTTTATTTTTTTTAAGGGTTTAGCCCCTTATTTTTTCTGCCTTATATAATCAAAAACACTTATCCTAAAGAAGCAAGTAGTAAAAAGTGAAATAATTTATTTATTTCATTTTGAAGGATTAAAGGCTTTAATGTCAGACCACTTAAAAGGTTATAAAAAAATACATACTTTAATAATGTCAACTTAGTATAGCTATTTAATATTTATGTTGTAAGTTTTGTTTAGTAAAAAAAGAAACTACATGTAATAATCAGAGAGAAAAATAATATTTTAAAAAATTGAAGTCTTATTTTGCATAAAAATTTGAGCTAAATGAAATAAGATAATAACCTACTCATAGATCCTCTCAAAACCATTTTAAGAATGATAAAATTCTCCTTATGAGCAACCCGTAATAATGGGGTAGAGGGCAAAAAGCTCAAGCAAAAAGAAGCCAAAAATAGATATGGATTTGAAAATATTACAAGAGTGGTATTGCTTGCCAAAAAAAAATTGGGATTTCTTCAAAATAGCCTACACATTCACACATCAATGTTAAAAACAAGAAACAAAGCTATGATTCCTTGAAGGATTTATGCCAAAATTATTCATTAGTAACATTGAAATAATGAATTTTATAATAGTAAGAAGCTAAAATACCTCTTAAAGGAGCAAACCACAAAGTGAGATGTAAATTTGAAGTGGTAAAACAAACTAATTAGAAAAAAAAAATCCATGTGATAATTGAGGATTGTCCATAAAATCTTCACAATACATATTTTAAAAGCAAGATGATTTAAGAAGAATAGAGAGAGATTCAAGTATCTAGTTAAGAAAATAGGAGGAGAGAGACCTTTAAATATAAGAATAAGAGAGGAGTAGGAGTTATAATTAATCTCATCATGAGCTTATAATGCCTCCTTAGTGTGTGCCAAGTGTCCTATTCCATTACAAAGAGAAGAGAAGTGTGTGACAAATGGGAAGAGGAGTTACTTGCATAAGTAATTATTAAATTCAAACAAAGGACAAAGAGGTGAGAGACACCTCATTGAATCTAGATTTATATTAATTAAATATTCACATAAATGAAAATACTACACAATCCTAAAGACTAAGGAAAGATAAAAGTGAACCCAATTAATGTTAATCTCCAACAATTTATGCCTTCAACTCAACTTATCTCATGAGTTAAAAACATCTCATACTCAATTAATCTAACATGTCTAACATGGTTTATTTAAAATTATAGTTGTAATGTGAAAATATATAACATATAAATACTTTCAAGCATATAATATCTATTAAATACACCATTATTTAAACCATAAAATACTATGTACAGCTAGTTCTATTGTAATATACAAAATCGACTTTGAATTCCATCAAGAAAAAGCAAGTTTTCAAGTCTTAAAAATAAGAACACAATATTTATATTCTATCTAGAATATTTAAGTCACCAAAACACTAGCCATAAGATAAAAAATTACTATATTGCATTCAATTTTTTAGCTCGAACCAAACACATTTACAATTAATAGGTATGTCTCAAAGCAAGATTTTCATACTAGATAAAATGTATTCAAGTAGTATTAAAAATATGAAAATAAAAACATTCCAAGGCATAAAGTTAAGAATTTTTTTATCACACTTCACCAATTCATAGAATCTTATACCTATGACCAATCACTTCCACTTCTAAAAATGATTCCTAATCTATAAAATTTGAGTGCACATTGAAACTAAACATATCAAACATTTAGTACCATGATGTTAAGCTACCAATCCAATATAATATTGAGTGAGTGTATCATTTATATTTATGGATACTTATACTATAAAACATGCCAATGTATTATTTTAATAATTTATTCTTTCAAGTTTGTGTTCATAGAGAAAATGTACACTTTCTACCACAGTGCCAGGTTATCTTCAAATCAACTGGTCTTGAATAGGAAACATGTTCTGGGTATTATACCCTTTAAAAGTGGTATAATTTATATTATAACCCACATTCATGAATCATTTTCATAAAAATAACTCTCAAGATAGATTTAACTACTAGAGAGAATCAATAATTAACATAGCCAATGATTACAAAGTATCTAAATCTGACTAGTAAAAATTTCCAAAAGTTAACCATATCATTCACATGTAATAAATATTATACCATAGTCATGAATATGTATTCAATATTCAATTTTAAAATTAATTAGAGGGGTCATCATGCCATCAATATAAAATATTAAGTAAACATGAAACATATTTAATACAATAAGATTCAAACCTTGCAATCATCACTTTTCTTGGTTATGGTTTTTGCATAGAAACATAGTTCATAATAATGAGAAAACAAATTATCAATATTTCTTTAAATTTCCCTCTGAATAATATCATATATATATATATATATATATATATATATATATATATATATATATATATATATATATATATATATATATATATATATATATATATATATATATATTTATATTTATGAGGTGGCATGACATCAATAATGATCCCCATGCTTCAAGATAACAACACCAACTATAACTACAACATACTTTCCAAGCTTAATAGTTACTTCATATAAAGCAAAATGGACTATCAATAACCTCATCCCCCTCAAATCATGAAATTTCATGTGTTGGATAAACATGTAATCTATGCATGCATTCAAATTTAATGTTTAAACCACTAAAAATAAATAATAAATGCTACTAGTGTGACAAATTTAGTGTTTCTAATTTCATAGTATTTCATGCATTAATGTTCAAAACATAATTTCTATAATATCATGAAAAAATGCATGCACATGCATATAATACTATTTCAAGTTCACTTTAACATTTAAATCCAAGTCTTCTACTCAATAATTGCATAAGCAAATGTCAACAACATTTCTTTACTCTAGATTTTTTTAGCACAACAAACCAAATCATACAAGTAGTTATTGAATCCAACTCTTAAATATAAAAATGTCACAACTTTAGGTATTATAAAATAGACATGAAATATTATTTATCAAAAATGACTAAACAACATATTCTTAACAATAATTGAATTATTCTATAACTAGGTATACATTTACAATAAAGTCAATCATTTGATAACAACTTTAATTCTATTTTAGAATAAATATATTCACTACTCATTGGAAATCACAATAATAAATAATATGAATATAATGTTACAACTAAGAAACTTCATCTAGTACACCAACCAAAGCAAATTCACTATGAAATTGTCAAAGAAAATGGAAATTAGTAAAATGATCCCATCCATCAGTGGCTCTTACCATGCCAACCATCATCCTAAACATGAAAGAGTACCATAAAAAGAATTAAAAATAAATTAAAGAATACACAAGTGTAACGAAATGAGAGAGAGTTGAATGCTTATATTTCCACCATAAAAATAAGAAACAAGGCTCTCAAAATAATGAAAAAATAACATATTTAACACATTTCACAACACACAAATAATAATGATCTCATAACATTACATTCATACAACCCATCAAATAAAAAGAAACCATCTAGTGTTATTAACCACATTTCTCACTTGCACCTATCTTAAGGCAATAACAAAGTGGATTTACTAATCACATCAACAATCAATGTAAGAAGCCACTAGAGTTTTCTTTATTAATAAAATACCAAACAAACATAGTTTAATACCAATATAGGAAAAACATTAGAGCCTATAAAGAGAGGGAAAGCCATAGTTACAAAGGTTTTTATAGAAATGATCACTTGGGTAAATGTGTAACAACCCTCTTGTCAAGAATAGGTCATTTTTTTTAATTTTTTTTGTGACTACACATCTATTCACCATGATAAAGAGAGTGTTACTAATCAGACTTCCATCACTAAATGAATCATTAACTTGATTCATCTAACTCATGTTTTAACATTAGCCAATATTCTTGGAACCTAGAACTTGAGGGTTTTGGATCACAAATCTAATTCAAGGAAAAAAATTAATGTGCCACACATATTACACTTAGGTATTACTATTTAAATTTAGATTTCATCCCCTATATATTATTTAATTAGATATGAGCATGACAAACTTAAAAAGCTTAAAATTTTACCAAAATAAAGGGCCTATAAGAAACAAGGTAGATTTATTGAACTTATAGGAGATAAAATATTTATGCTAAGAATCATGGTATCACTACTAGACACTTTTATTAAAAATATAACATAAATCCCTAAATGGCAAGAGACTTACCAAATTCAATAAATAATCAAACATTTTCTGGACATAATATCACATAAGTCATTCAAACAAGAATATTAGGCAAAAGCAAATGGGATTGATAATTCAACTAATGAAGGCTTAATAAAATCAATTGAAAACATACTTATAAAGACAAATATAGGTTGATTATTATTTACAACCAAAATTACATAATTAAAATTCAATCCTTATCATGTGACAAGAATATCAATAATTCCAAAATCTATCATATGTTCATGATAATAACCTCACCACGCCAAAATAATCAAACCTTAGGATATGGGTGAAACTAAAACTATCATAGATAAGGTTTACTAAGAATAACATGATCATAAATTTAATTCCCCACAAGATTCCTATTCTATGGAAAATTGAGCATAGAATCAATTGTCTTATGCAATGTGACAAGAGAATAATTAAAATCCTTTAAATTATCATATGTTAAAAAACCACCCCGAAGATAATATATCAAGGTCACAAATGGTATGTAAACCCAATTTCACAAGGGAATAACAAGAAAATCATCATCTAAACCCAATGACCAATTTATCCCATGATCATGCATCTTTTAATAATAGGTTCTAAGACCAAGTCAATATTTTATATACACTATCATGACTTGTCTTCCAATTCAAACACTATGAATGGAGTAGGATAAATTAAAATAAACTTAATCTTGCATCACACTTAAGGATTAAAAAATCCAAAACTCACTTGGAAAAAATGAACTAAAGAATCATCATTTTTGCAAGCAGGTATAATTGAAAATAAATAATCATGTACCAAGACACTACTCTCATTTTCAAGAATATGATGTCAACTCATATGGTAAAATCAAAGTTCATGGAACAATAAGAAAAAATACTCATAGAAAATAAGTCCAAGAATATTATACTTGTCATGGGAAATCAAAACCATATTTCCATCACAAGGTAATAATCCATTACTAATACCAACTAAAAATAAGAAATAATAGAGAGAGGAAAATTACAACCCCCGAGGCTAAAACATATCCCACTATATCTAATCATCATTAACAATTCACTCTTTGAGTTACCTATGTTCCATAACATATTTCATACTAATAAAACAAGTTTTTGTACATTAATAAGTATTAGGATCAAAACCTGTAATTGTATGCTCATCATAATCTTAATTTCCATCCAAAAAGAAACTCTCATAAAGTAATTAATGTAAAATAGTAAATATAATGAAAGATTTAAAAACCATCTTTATATCCATTCCTTTATGATATCATACTTCACATGTAATGAATTACATATAATATATTATGATAACAATTCAATAGAGAACAACATCAAAATAACATACTAAAATAGTGGAATGTTACTATAATGACTGATTCATTATTCTAGGCTTAAAAACACTTAGACCAACATACTAATGCTTGTAATAGATAAGGTTTATATGTTTAAATACCAAGTACCAAAATTCAAAATATAAGAGAGATAAAGGTCTCAAATCCAAAGAATCTATATACAAAATACTTATAATTTTCATAATACAATATAGTCTCCAAGACTATTAAGTTTGTCTTAAGAACAAAAAACTATAAGAGTAAAATTTCATAGTCATACATATGTAGAAACAAACACACCAATAATGGTTTTACCACAAAGTATATTTATTTAAACATCCTTCTTATGTTTGTATAATAATAATAATCCACACATGAATACATATATGTACACAACCACTTTAAAATAGTAATGGAAAAATAGTACACTTATTCCAAGGAGTACATATGCATATGAAACAAACAAACAAACAACATGCACGCTGAATTTTATCAATGATTAGGGTCAATAAATATCTGGAAATGTGTTCCTCTTTTCGTTAACATTAAGGCATTTTGAATCAATTAACAAATGATAAAAACTTAATGAAAATACGATCATCAAAAAGAGAAGTTATATAACCTTGACCAGGCATAAAAAAAACAACTGAAATATCATAATCTATTTTAACCAAATTACATAATCAAACATTACATATCGCACAATTTTCAATAAAAATTAATCTTAAGGATCATTAGGTACTAAAGTAATTATAATCACCAATAGACTATAAATGAATTATATCATTGTTTTAATCCACTTACTCATCATAATAATGATAACAATATAAATTAAATTGTTCCATAATATCACAAGTTTATATACCTTGAAATTGGTAGGAAAATAAGCACACATCAATCCAATCATGTCAAACATAATAAACTCATCCCAATCATAGCATCACTATAAAAAGGGAATTCATGAATAAAATAAGATCTTTATGCATCAAAACTGATTTCAATGACATCACACATAGAAAAGGTTAGTTTTCAACTTCCTTGAGTTCTTGTAGATGATTACATGCCTTTAATATCAATTTATAATAAGATACCATGCATAAAATAACATAGAATCACTATTTGATCACAACATAGTGAACTCCAGATATTCTCACATCTAACATTTGTTACAAGAGAAAATCAAAAAGTGAAAATATGTAAGTCTTATTTCCATTCATAAATTGCACTAGAACAATAATGACTTAATAGTGTAATTATCCAGACCACAACCAACATGCAGCAAATTATTCTAAGAATAAGAATAAAGTAATTGTGAGATGTAAGGAACCAATTTCACCATAATGCTATAAATAATTAATCAAGAATATTTCACATTTCAAAGTACTATCAATAATAGTTTTGGGTTTAAATATTAAAAATAACCTCATCATTCATCCTTAGGTGTTAATTACTATAAGGGTGTAAAATCAACATACTAGCAGTAATGAGAAGGATAAACCCAAGTATAACACCAAAATGTGGCTTACCAAAAGCATAAAATATCCATTTAAGCATGAATAATCTCCATTTACACAAAGGTCACAAATTTACTAATAAATGTAAGGATTTACATCCAATTCAAATTATTCATTTAGTCACTATCACTACTTAGGTGGGTTCAAAGTAGATGAAATATAAAATATAGAGAGCACATGGTTTCTCTAAGAAAACACTCAATCATATAAAATGAAATAACTAGGATCATAACCTATTATATATTACTAAAATATACACAAGTTAAGTGTACAATGCAATTAGAACCTACCTAATCCATTTAGTTAGTCATTATTTACCAAACAAGTAATGTATCCATTTTTTATGCCCTATGCCATGTATGTACTCTCATACAAATCATAGTATATAGTAAGAAATAATGTATAACATTTCCATTATCCAAAGGTCACTATCCACTAAAATAATAAAATAAATTATACTACCATCTATCCTAGGCCATGATTGGTCACCATACCATTTTATATCAAGCATAAAACCCAAAAAAATTACCCTTGGCCATATTTAGTTTAAAGGAAACACAAAAACATGCAAATAGATAGAATAAGACATTTTCATAACCAAAAAACAATGAAACAAAGATTTACATTTATATCTTTCTTAAGCCTCGCAAGATCCTCATTGTGAATCAACACATACAAGCAAAAATCAAACTATATATCCAAGGCCATGGTAGATTCCATGAATAGATAAACATGACCAGATTAAAATTAAACTAGAAAAGGAATTTTAATGTAATAATTTCCAAGATCATGGAATAATCACCATAGCACTCAACCAATATATCTACTTTTATATACTTAACTAAACGAAGAAGGTGAATGCAAGATTATAGACAAACCAAATTTTCCTAAGTTGTGGTTTAATATCCTATGGTATTCTAAATCATACCCATACATATTTAAAAATCAATAGGCTTAACACAATAGTTTACAACCAATATAAAGATTTAATAACCCAAATATTTTATGTAAAGAATAAGTAAATGCCCTAGTCTATAGAATATCATAACAAAATCAAACCAACAAGAATATTAATGAAATAATATCCAAGGTCATGGCATAAAATCATATGGGTATGTCATAACATACCCATACAAACTTATGGCACAGTTAGGGTTTGAAAAAACCTTTATTAAATTAATTGATTTAAAACACTAAATATCTACTAGAATACAATCAAAATGTCTGATATCACTAATGCAAATCTTCTTTCTCCATATCCTATGAAATCCCCTATTTTGTTGAGCTCATTTATAACCTCCATAAATTCTTCTCCTTTTCCATGACTAATACTCACTATTTATAGGTAGGTCAAGGTCAAAATGAGTATTTTTCAATGTCGATGATGTCTCCACAGCCATGACCAAGTGTAGCCCAAACCTTACTATCATTATCATTCCATTTAAATTTTCCATCATGGTCGACCAAAGGAATCAAATGCTTACCATTAACTAATAAAAACCAATCTAATCACAATGCTTCCAATTGTGAAATGATTCTACATATCCATAGTCAAAGACTTAAAATGTCAATAAATGTTGAATACTATAGTAATTCAAAACTTGAAAAAATAATCATTCAAAATGATGAAGCCATAATAGCCCCATTATATAAAAAATAATTACCAAAACATTTAAATTATCACCAAATACCCATCCTCAAGTCAATAATACCATAGTTCATACAACCAAGCATAGTAAGTGTTTAACCAAGATAACATGGTATTGATGTGAATAAGGAACAATTGACAGTAGTCAATGATGACCTTAGTACAAGAAAAATAATATACAAAAAATTTGTGAAAAAATCACATATGGAAATTAATATATCATTTATATCTCAAGAAAAATCAAATAAACTCAATGCCAAATGAAGTAAGTCCATGGTCCCAACAATTGCAATCCATTAATTTAAACAAACCATTGATTTAATATGCTTATCTCAGTTATATATCTATTTTGTTTTGTATCCCCACAATACCATTGTATAATAGGTGGGGTATAATAATCACTCTCATTTTGAGATATTCACTTTTCACCATGTACATAACATAAATGCTCATAATAAAAAAATTCAAAACCTATACTCAAGGTAGTATATTTCAAGGAATACCATAGGATTGAATTAAAACCTCTTAGGATATAATATTGATGTTATGATTCAATCCCTAACTACATATAAACTAAACATTATTAGTTATGTTATATGGTTTTGATCACTGACAAGTGACCTATATCCTAGCAAATGGAAAATGGGATGTTAAAAGAGGAGTGTGAAATGTGGGATCATGCAAGGCATGGATTTCCTAGGAGGATACCCATTTTTACCTTCTCAATTTGGTTATCCCTATAAACAATAATTTCACCATGGTACCCAATTAAAATATAAATAAAATTGAGAATTCAAAGAAATAAAATAATAAAAATATCTTCTCATTTTGATGGCTAATTTTAAGATCAAAAGTTTCCAAATAATAAATGATTCCTATGTATTTCTCCTTGCCTTTCTCTCTTTCTTAGTTTCCATTTGAGTAACCTTAAAAATATAATATATACCAATAGAAAAAATCCTTTAGTAAATACATTATAGGAAATATCATATATAGGGTGAACTAGAGGCTCCATATAGTAATGCCTCATGATGCACTAGTAAGGATTCCTCCATAGTTTGCATTAAAAAGCTCAACCCACTACCTTCCTATTTTTATGTTATTCCTTCTCTTATCTCTATCACATCCAATTCTTCCCAACCCAAGATCAACTCCTTCATGGAATATTTTAACCAATAAAAACTTTTTAATTATTATTAACACTTGTATAATACTTTGGCATAATGATTATGTTTTATAAGGTCAAGGATTATGACCAAGAATTTTTATAAGGTAATCACTATAATTTCCTACATCCAAGTCAATAAAATAATCAAAATATAATACTTTAGCACCAAGTGGTGAATACAAAAACTACAGTTCAAAATAGACATTCACTGTCAAGTTCACATAGAAATATTAAACTATTACATAAGTAGTAATCACTAAGTTCCATAATCTTATTTTATTCCTTCATTTTTATAAATACTCATAGTAAGTATTATTATGCAAAAAAAATATTAGTGACCTTGAATGTATAGGAGGTGCATCCAAACTCATATTCAACTAGAAATAACTAGTGACACTATTTCGATCACATCTGATAAAATCTAATCAACTAATAAACTAAAACCAACCTGATATATAGCCATGATACTAAACATAAAATGAGGATATACACATAATAATCTAAAAAAATACAAAACTAAAAATAAGTAAATGGTGGAAAATTATATCTCTCTCATTTATTATACATATGTATATATATATGTCATTACATCTTCTATTCATCAAGATCTTTTATCCTTGGATTTATCTCATCCTTCAAATGGTACTACCTAAAGGCATGTAAACAAGCATTATAAACCCCTATCAAAGAGGATAAAATATGGTTTGTTATATAAAATGAACTTCTAAATTTAATCAAATGTATAAAATGAAGTATTAATGATAATCTATTAATAACTGATTAAATTAAATTAACTCATAACATGAATACAATTTAGTTCAAAACAATAACTACAACCTAAGAAAAAATCATGCAAATACTATTACAATTGTGTTATATGAAAACTATTCAAGTCTAGAAAATTGGGATATAAAAAATACTACATTGAATGAATGTGTTATTATGCCCAATCAATGCTTAAAATTTTTAAACAATATATTTTTGAATCATGATACAAATAATTAATATGATATTCACATGAATATATCTACTAAAAATTTCAAATAAAAATTTCATCAATAACATTATTAGTGTGTTTGTTAGTTCTCAAAATCAAACACCATCTATTACATTTTATAAACACAAGATTCCAAATGATGATTCAAATAATAGTCCTCCTATGTATATATGTACCTTTATTGATTAAAATCATTTTATTACACATGTAATTATGATAGATAGTGGTTATAGTCAAATCTATCTACAATGCCATTTCTAGATAGTATAGGCTACACTAGAGAGACTTAGCTAGGCACAATTATGGTACTTTAGAGCTATGATGGTTTTTTAGATATACCTATTTATGTTATTACATTACCAAATAATGTAGGTTATACTAAATTATTATTATGTATAAATATATTGACAAATAGTGGGACTTATAATTTATTATTTGGACACCCATGGCTAAATTAAATGAAATAAATCCCTTCCACATTATATCAGTGCCTTGATTTTGTGCATAAAGAAAATGTATATACTAATAAAGGTACATCTTATTAGTTACCTATTAAACATAAAAAAAAAAAAAACATGATCCATTACATAAATTTTTTGTCAAAAATAATGTTATATGAAATCATGTTATTTGTTGTTATTTTACCTCTTCTAGTCATGGTTCCTATTATATTTTCATCTATAGTTTCAACTTTTTGAGTCACAACTCATAGACTTATGAATCTTATAATTATACTAAATATACATATAGTACCTAATCATCCGCATTTAATATTAATCTATAACCTCTTACATAGACTCATACCATATGTTTTAAACTATACCAAGACATGTTCAAACTAATATGTGTGCTTCTCAAGAGTTTCCTAAAAATACTCAAGCTTGTTTCACCTATATCATCTTTTATGATGATGATTCATATTACTAGATAGATCATGACCCTTTTTTTTATAATTTCAATGATGTATCTAATATTTATATCCAAGACTTGATATTTTATATTAGACTATTAGTTATCTACGCTACCCTTTCTATTACACTTCATTGATATCTTATTATACCATATTTTCTATTTTTCATGTTTTTTCAATATTTCATGCCTTTTATATTCCTTCCTCCCTTAATTCTTCACCTTGCCTCATATTATTATAAAATTTACATTTATGTGTTATGTTTTAATTTCATTAACAATCTTCTACCCTATTAGTTTTTGTTTCTCGCTATGTTACAGTTTCCCTTGCCCCTTGATTGTTGATCCCATTTAAAAAACTTGTGAAAATTTTCCAATGATTAAAACTATATATTTTTAAATCTATATTTATATGTTAAACTAATATTGTACACTTGACACACACACACACACACACACACACACACACACACACACACACACACACACACATATGGGATATATCCTTTATCTTGACCTTTTTTATAGCCAAAACTCACACATTTGACACCTCACTAGGTCTAATTACTTAATTATTATTCCAATCCTCATTATTATGATTACTTAGATCACCTATAATGGTAGAATGCCTAAAATATAATATACATTCATCACATTTAGTAATAAAACTTGAACAATTTTCCTCTATCTTGGATAGTTACATTCAAGGTAGGATAATAACATCAACAATACTACCCTTGTTATAACATAAGTGTTCTTAACTTACAAACACTAAAATTTTCAAATCTTTAAAAGTTTACAAGTTGGCCTTAAAATGTCATTATCCCTTCCATGAGGATTATTTTAAAAGAACTAGTATAAATATAAATCAAAGCCAATTTATTTGGACATCTCAAAACATCTATAAATTACCAAGAAAGCACATATCAAAGCTAAATAAATCAATTATATAATTAAGTTATTATTCCCTATTTGCATATCAAACATAGGAGAAGTCATACTATATGTATGAAGTACTCAAAAGACAACCCATGAGCCATATTTTTTAAGTTACAAGATAGATTACTACATGCATTATCATATAATATATTTAACCCTTGTGCACACACATTAATACACATAGGGGAGAACTACATAAGTATAATGCCTTATTTGGATTATTGTATATGTAGGAAGTGCTTATTGATAGAGGGGTCTTTGGGGTTAGCTCGACATAGTGATCCCACCAATCATTTTTTAGTAAGATAAACTAACCTCAGGTGGATAACTTAGGTTTTAGATACAAAGAATAATCGATGTGCCTAAGATCCAGATACATCAAATAAAAGGTGATAGAAAACTTATAAATATCCAAGTTTTTATATCTTGATATAATGAATATTTTGTATAGGATGGTTACTTCAGGATTCAGAAAGTAGCATTGATGCAAGTGTCCACAGGGCAATGCAAGTGACCAGACAGCCAAAAAGAATATTTCCAAAATATGATGATTGTTTTATAAACATGAAATAACCTATTTCTAAACCTTTACATCTTAGATCTATCTACACATCATTTCATAAGCTAAGTATTGTTTCTTCTTTATGATTGTGTAATAAAATATTTTTTAAACTTGTATTTTATATTTTTAGCATTTTTATAATTTAGAATTAAAAATAAATATAAAAAACTAAATTATTTAATTATCCCAATTTAAGGAATAAGTTATCACACTCTTGAATAACATATTCCTACCATAACCCTTAATTTTACAAAAAAAAGGTTAAACATTTGATGAGCATGACCTTTGAGTCTTCTGATCGAATCTTGGGTGCCCTAGGTTTTTATGATTTCTAAATTGTTAAAATTTATTAAAAAAATAGATTTATTTTAAATTTCAAAGGAATAAATTATGTCTATAAAAATGCATACATATTGTAAATTTTCCTTTTTTAATTACATCATGATATTCATTACTTATTGTACTTCATGCATGATGATTTTAATCAAAAAAAATCTTAAATGGAATCAACAAATTGGTATAAATAACAAGAGCAAGATACATCAAGATAAATTTATAACACCTATTTTTAATTCTTATTACAATACCATTGAGACTTTATTTAGACTTACTAAATACCATCATGCATGTGCTCAACCTTTTATTTCACCTAAATACTATTCAAGTGATAACTACCATCTCACTCCCATTATTCGCCCATAACATATATTATATTTTGTAGTCCATAATGTTATGACATGAAAATAAAAATGTGCTCAACTTGTGTTTAACCTTAAAATGTAGATATGGGTAATTATGGTTAAAGGGGTAGAGATATCCTCAGACACAAGGATGGTAGACTATCTCTAAAATAGGTCAATTATTTATGAAACTCAGATAGAAAATATACTAAATATATTATGCTTAGATTCTAAAGATAGAAAATATAGATATGATAGATATTATAATGATAATGAAAACAAGATAATTAGTTAGTTATTATATTAACAAACATCTAGATCTAGAACATGTAGAAAGTAGACTGGATCTAGAATCTAGATTAGTCCATTGATTCTATAAATTGTACCTCTACAATTGTAGACACTTTCATTGACCAAAGACAATTATGTTGACACTAATATTTGAAATAAACATAGGTATATAATATGGAATATATGTTAAAAATATATTTGATCACTTGGATGATTTTGGGTTTTATGTCACATTTGTTCTAATTCATTTATATCTAGGTCACAAATCATCCCTTCTTATCAAATAGCAAAACCCTAGTTCTTCATCTTCACGATAATTATGAGAAAATGGGTTAGTGGGTACACATTATCAAGCTATCCCAAAGACCCCTCTATCAATGATAATTGCCTACATAGTCAGTACTATGAATAGGGCCTCAGACTTATGTATTTCTCCCCTATGTGTTGTCTTATGTGTGAATCATGTAATGTGTGATAAGCAAGTATAATAGTGACCTAGCTTGTAACTTAGAAAATATATTTCTTAGGTTATTCCTTCGGTACATTATAATTTTATATGTGAATTCCATATGAATAATATGAAAATAGAATAAAATGATGAAGCTTTTCTCACATGAGTGCTTGATAGAATGCTTTTGGTAAGTTTACTTTATGAGTTGCTAGATTTTTCCAGGTAAGGAATGAATAAGGGTTGATCTTACATTTATACTAATCCATTTAGAGAATATTTCACATTAAATCACTTAGGCTAACCTTTATAATATGTTTCATTTTCAAAATGGATGACTTTAAGGTACTAGATACTTGTATTGGGATATGACACTTATGTCTATGTATGCATTTGACTAGGACGCAAGTGTTTGGGCAATTAGAAAATAAGTGCAAGTCTAGAATTTATATGGATGGAATATAAGGAGGTTTATAACATTATGGTAAAGATAAAAGGTTGTAGTCATCAGAATAACATTGGCCAAACTAAGAGAGAATAAAGTATTCATGGAGAGATAGTGTATGAGAGCCTTTTGGTAAAGAGAAAGGTCTAGAGGTTGAAAGTACATCCATGATATGTATTTTCCAATTGTACAAGACTAAGGTGATATATTTTTCATAAATAATTTCTACATTTAATCCCTTACCATTTAATCTAATATTGATATTGATCATTTAAAAGAGAATAAATGCATACTTGGGTGTGTATAACACACCTTGACTTTGCTTAAATCTAACTTGAGTGTTTTTTTGGTGACTAACCTATGTATCAGTATAACTGTCTTACCCTTTTGATAATTTTATTTTAAAGATGTATCATTATGAATCCATAAAACTAAGATTAGAAAAAATATAAATTTAGAAAGTGCATATATCTAAAGAGATAGAGAGATACTAGAGGACACATGCCCGCAACCTTGGATAAAAGATGCATTGTCACCCAACAATTGAGATTAACTCAATTATTCAACCTAATCATACTTATAACCTAGTGAACATGATTAAACCAAGTCAACTCACTAAAAATGGTGTCAGTGTGGATAACATGTTTCTAAAACATGCTACCACTATATATGAAGAAATCTAAAAATTGATATAAGTGCCAATGTGGTGAACATGTTTCCAAAATATGCCCCCACTATAATTTGAGTATGTTTCATACTAAATAAATGTGGATAACATGTTTGCAAAACATGCCCCCACTAAACTTGAAACCATGACAAATGTGGAAAACATGTTTCCAAAACATGTCCCCACTACAATATGAATATGTGAAGCAATGTGGAAGTCATGCCTCTATGGAATTCCCCCACTAATATGCCCCATTTTTGTAGTGAGGGAATGTAGAAATGGGTAGTTATCTTACCTCAAAATGATAAGATAATCGTGTAAATTGTGAATGTATATAGAAGAAACATGTCTAGGTAGATATATAATTAAAGTGAAAAGAATGTGATCACATCAAGTCCTAAGATGCATGATTTATATTAGAGATAATTTTAAGAATGGAACCCTAAAAGCTTACTATAAAATCTTGGTGAATCCTATATTTTAGGTATAATTCTATTGGTGAATCTTTGGAAAAATTACCATGTCAGTGTAAATTATTTGGCAATTTTTATTAACTCTTTAAAAAACTTATAAATAGTTGGTGAATAAATCATCATATTCAAATCAATAAAAAATATAAAAAATCATAGTTAAACCCCTTTCCCCAAACATATGATTAATGTGGAATAATGATTATAATCAATGGATACCCTAAGTTTTTTAGAACAACTATTTTGCTTTGCCCCTGTGAAATTGGGGGTAGTCCAAGCATTTCAAAAGCTTGCCCAAATTAATAAATATAAATAAGGAAGACATGAGAGATGACATGAATAAGAATTAAAACATACCCATACAAAACTTAAACCCTAAGTAGATGTGTGTGACTTTGAAAAAAATTCATTACCACATTAATGCCCAAACACACATTTACAAGATTTTTGAGGTCTTATTAATCTTGTTACTAAGCAAACAATCCCAAAAAAATGCAAAGATCTTGATGATCTCATTACTAAATAAAAAATCATGTGTGATAACCAAATTATGTCTAATATTAAGGTTTTTGATATAAGATAAAAAGAGTTTTTACATTGTGAGCAAAGATCTGATGAAAAAAATAACATAAAATAGTTAGAATCCCTTAATAGATAGGTAAAATTTATTAAAAATGTGAAAATATTTACATATATGTACAAATTGTATTTATTATTTAGATTTTACTTCATTGTTCACTACTTAGAATCCTCCTTGGCCTCCTCTTGCAATTATCACTCGCTTCAAGATTCTCATGACATGTAGGGCTTGTATTTCTTACTTGGATTATACTTCATTATTGACTACTTAGACTCATCCCTAGTCTCCTATTGAAAATGTCACTCACTTTGTGATTACCATGACCACAAAGTAATAAAACTTAATATAAATGAAGTTATATGAATTTAGATTTTAGGGTTTCATGGTTTTAGGATTTTAAGCAATTTAAAGCACTTAAGATTTATTTTACAAGAGGTAATTTGTGTTAATTAAAAAACCAATGGGGAAAGAGGTTAGAGGGTGATAAGTTTAAATTCAAGATCTTATTTATGTTTCCTTATTTTTAATGATTAAATTTATCTTTTTTAAAGACTATATTTATCTTTTTTAAGTGCTAAATTTGAGGGTCATTTGACTATGTATAAATTGAGTATAAACCCCTAAAATCTCTCAAAAGACCAACAAAATAATATAATAAAAGAGTATAGTAAAAATTATGACAAAAAATTAGAGTATAGAGTATAAACCAACTATGGGGTCATAGGGCAAGACAACTATGAAATGTGAAGATGACATAACTGAAAAAATATTCAAAACATTTTCATAGTTTTAAAATTATAAACTATATAATAAGGTCTCCCAAAATTTCTTAACCACATCCATATTGGTCTTTCAAATATTTTTTTTATTTCAATTAATAAACCATGCTAACGAGAATATAATTATTACCTTAAACATTTAAAAACAAAATACAGTATGATCATGAAGCTCTGTTGTGTTTATTTGATTTATTTTTTGTGCATTATTTAAAATAAGTATCTAGCATGTTAATATTTATTAGAGGAAATCAATTTCATATTTTTTTTATAATATGTGGAAAAGACCAACTGGATAATATAATAAACCTAGTATAACAAAAAATTAGAGTTTAAAGTATAAACCAACTATGGGGTCATAGGGCAAGACAACTATGAAAAGTGAGGATGACATAACTAAAAAAATATTAAAAATATTTTCATTGTTTTAAAATTACAAACTATATAATAAGGTCTACCAAAATGTCTTAACCATATCTATATTGGCCTTTCAAATATTTTTTATTTCAATTAACAAACTATGTCAACCAGAATATAATTATGATGTTAAACATTTAAAAACAAAATACAGTATAATCATGAGGATCTATTGCATTTATTCATTTGTTCTTTGTACATTGTTTAAAATAAGTATCTTGCATGTCATTATTTCTCAAATAAAATAAATTTATTATTTTTTTAAAATAAGTGTGGTAAAAACCAACCACATAATATAATAAACTAAATATAGCAAAAATTGTGACAAAAAATCAGAATATAAAGTTTAAACCAACTATGGGTCTATAGGGAAAGACAACTATGAAAATCAAGGATAGAAAATAAATATCTCTAAATAAATGATTTTAAAGGAACTTATCATTATATTTATTCATTGCACTAATTTTTACTTTTTGTATGTTGATATGTTCTCAAAATTTGTGAAATGAGTATTTTCGGGTTAATCAAAAATTTGGTTGAAATGATCATGAGGCTTTGTTGCATTTTTTTTTTTTTTTTTAAAGAAGTATCTTTCATACCATTATTTCTTAGAGGAAATGAGTTTCTTAATTTTTTTAAAAAAATTATGGGGTGAATACCAACCACATAATATAATTCATTTTATTCTTTGTGCATTGTTTAAAAGAAGTATCTTACATGTCATTATTTCTCAGAGTAAATGAGTTTCTTTTTTGTTTAAAAGAAGTATGTGGTAAATACCAACCACATAATATAATTAATTTTGTTCTTTTTACATTTTTTAAAATAAGTATCTTGTATACCATTATTTCTTAAACAAAATTGGTGGTAAAGACTAACCAAATAATATAATAAACGAAGTATAGTAAAAATTGTGATAAAAAATCAGAGTATAGAGTATAAATAATAAACCGACTATGGGGCCATAAGGTAAGAAAACTATGAAAAATGAGGATGTCAAGCAAATTTCTTTAAATAAATGATTTTAAATAAACTTATCATTATATTTATCCATTTAAAGATAAATAATTGTGCATGCAAACAACTGCTCTCAGTCTTCTATTTGATTAAGAGAAGGTGTTTATAACAATTGTAAACTCTATGATAGAGATGCATATGTATTCGATCATAAGTAAGTTGCTATAATAGATATGTGATGGTTTCTCAAATTTTCTATCATTGATGCAAGTTATTGGTAGAAGCAAAGCTTTGGAAGTCAAAATATTAAGATGAGAGGTTGGAAATGAAGGTGCAAACAATTTCTAAACTGGTTTCTTTATGATTACAACTGCAAGGTATGGATTTATGTTTATTTTATTCTAAATACTAAGATATTTTGTTTGCATTCACAATCATTTATCTTGAAATGAATAAATATAATGATAGTTTCTCTAAAAATAATTTCTTTAAAGATGTTTGCTCAAAACATTATCTTTCAATTGTCTTAACCATATCCGTAATCAATAATGATAAGGTCTATCAAAATGTCTTAGCCATATCCATAATCAATAATGGACTTTCAAATATTTTTTTATTTCAATTAACAAA
Source organism: Torreya grandis (assembly GCA_037957365.1). Classification (NCBI taxonomy): domain Eukaryota; kingdom Viridiplantae; phylum Streptophyta; class Pinopsida; order Cupressales; family Taxaceae; genus Torreya; species Torreya grandis. The sequence goes on along the minus strand of JARHVA010000320.1, from coordinate 58,044 downwards.
CTATGCCAATTAAAATATAATTATTATGTTAAGTCTATGGTTTCCTAAGTCACAAGTGGTCCTTAACACATTTATAAAATTGAGTAAAACAAACATGCTCTTACTTGTATATGGTTTTAATGACTAAAAAAATTAATAATAAATAACTAAAACTATAATTATAAACTTTTAAGTTGAAATTTATCTGTCTTCAAGACTTCAAAGCTTTAAAAACCAAGAAGTTTTAAAAGAGGTTAATGACATAAATGACTTCACATCCCAAATTTTTACACCTAATGTATATTTTATTTTTAGCATTGAATATGGTTTAGGTAGAATTAAAGCTACAGAGATTGAGGTTGAGATCTTGCCCCATTATTAGTGAATTGATGCTAATATATTGAAGGGACAAGGCAAAATTTTATGTTGATCCAACACGTCACTTGTGGGATTAATGAAATTTTCTCACATATGTGATGGTTTTCTTGAAATTTCTAGTCATTTATGGAAGCTATTGGCAGAAGTGAAGATGTTGATCCAATATAAATACTTACAATTCATTACATTATAGATACCTCAAATAAGTTTGGTATAAAATAATAAGGGAACACCACACTCTAATTATGCATCTCTATAATAGAGTTTGAAATTGTTATAGACATGTTCTCTTAATCAAAGATAACACAAAAATACACCTACTTGGTATAAAATAATAAGGGAATTCCACAATATACTTATGCATATCTATAATAACATTTACAACTATTATATACATGTTATTATAATAAAACAAAACACAAAAATACACCTACTTGGTATAAAATAACGAGGGAACACCAAAATATTCTTATGAAACTCTATAATAGAGTTTACAATTATTATAGGCATGTTCTCTTAATCAAATAGAACACAAAAATACATGTTTTCCTAATCAATTATTAATATTTTTCCATCAAAATTAGAGTCACCCAGTATTAATTATCAAAATGCAATATAGGTACATAAATCCATGAAAAATTATTTGAGATCATAAAATATGTTGTCCTTCCTCAATCAACCTCATATTTTAGATGCCTAAATTTCAAATTTCAAAAATGCCAATTTTCTTCATTTTGTTCTTGATAGTTGTTATGTACATTCTCTTTTAAAAGTTGTTGGACTTAAATACGATACTGCATAACTTTCTGAGTATAGTGTGTTTGAAGAATTATTAGTCAATCCTCTTCTTTTAGATGTAGACTGAAAATTTTCCAATGCTCTATTAAATTCAAAAGTGAGGACATTGTATCTAGTTATATAGAGCCTCAATCAAGTCTCCAAATTCTTGTCAATCTTGTTTCTTAATTTAAAATTTAAAAATGATAATGCACAAAAAATTCTCTCATCTTCCACTGAGCCCAAAATCATTATTTGACATAAATTGGAAAGATTAAAATATTTTGAATTACCATCATGTAATATTTCACCCAAACTTAATGTAGTCCATAGTCTAGTAATCGAACCATATTTGAAAATAATGTCCACAACTTTAACTTGTTCCAACATTGGTTGTGGTAAATTGAATAGACTGCTCACTTAGCTTTGGTATATTTAAAATGCCTTCAATTTGTACACCATTCAATTCACACTCTTGAAAAAGAGTTGGGCCAAGGTTTTTATTTTTTTCTAAAAATCAGATGAGCTAGCATTTTTCTAATATTAAGGGTACACCATAGTGATGGATTATAGTAGTTCATCTCAAGGAAAATGATCTCTAATAGTTAAAGAGATACATTTTGAAATTCACTTCAAGGTGGACCTTATAGAGGATAAAACTACAAGGAATATATCCCTTGTAATAGGAACTTATTTGAGTCTATTAGATCAACCAACTATGTCAAAAGTGTGTATGGGTATTTTATACTCTCAAACATCTGCACATAAATATCCATCTTCATTAAAATACAAATAGTTACCACTATGTTCAATATTTGTCATTAAGTTTCAACATGTGAACCTTTCCCTTGTAAATGAATTTGGTGTTAAATATAAATTATCAAGGGTAAGGCATATTAATTTTTGTAACTTAGAATGAATGTACATTTTTCCTTTTTTATATTTATTTATCATTAAATTCTTTTCATCTAATATGGATAAAAATCCACATAAGGTCAATAATGTCTCTATATCACTTAACTAAAATAAAATATTTAGAGATTTATCTATTATGTGGTGATGTTCCTCCATTATTCCTAACAATTATTTATATTCTACATATACTCTATGTGTTGGTCCGCAAAAAAAATCTATTGACTATCAACATCCTTAAGTAGCTTGTTTCTTTGTGTTAAACCTTCAGCAAAATTTTGAAATTGTAAAAATATTTTTAGACTTCTATAAAAGTATGAATGTATTTCACAAATAAGATCTTCAAATTTTGAGACTAATGTAAACTTTCTTAAAATTTTGAATACCAAATTCATTCTACATGTCATACAATGAATACCAATCATATATGATATACAAGAAGTTTGTAGCCTTACATAAAGACCACTTATTTGACCTTTCATAACCTATGATCCATCTTCCCCTACATAAAAAATATTTTTTCAATTGATAAATTGTCCATTCCACCAACCTATTTCAAATTATTTTTTAGTTTCAAAATGTTTTGATAAGTTGCATTTTATTTCATTTTATGAATGGAAATAAAATGAGTTGATGAACATGATTTATAATAGTATAAACATACATACACACCTAATAAGTGTTGTCAATGGTTTTTTCTTCATCCAATGATAATGATATGTATCTTACAAGCCTTATCTTCACTTGAAGATCCTCTTTTTATACTTTAGTAAGATAATTATCCCATTCCCAACCACTAGTAATTGACCAATGATTATTTGGAAAGTTCAAGATGGTAATAAATTATAGCATGCCCTTATATCTTGGATAATCAATCAATGGTCAACCTTTGTTTAAAATGTTAAAAATAACACAAAGTTTTATAGTCTTTGACATTTGGTTGATTCCCATCATTGTTTAAAACAAATCTGCAATGTTTTTTCTACTTGCATGAAGATTTTATTGTTTTGATAGGTACTTGTCATATTTACTCACATACCTAACATGAAGAGACTCTTATTTTTTTCTCCATCATATCACTAATTTATCCTCTCTATTTATAATTTTATTTTTATACACTTTCCCCACATGCTTCTCTGTGGTATCTAGTTTTATCTTCAAGCATTTATCCCTCCCCAATTTCCAACTACATATCTCGAATATACACTCTTTTGGTGAATCATTAGTGTCTTCACTCAAAATATGTTTAATGAAAGGATATTTAGAAACTTGTTCAGTTGGAAAAGTTCTTGAAATTTTCCATTTGCATGACTTCCTCTTCTTAGAATTGTGATGAATTTTATGAACTAATTATGATGTTGAATTATCAACACTTTCAAAACTAGATTGTCTTGAATCAGTTATATTATTATCATTAGCATTGTTACTTGGATTTGTTGATTGAAAGTGATCAAAACCTTATTGAACATGATCTTGATCATGAGAAAGAATGTTTAGTTCTTATTGATTTTATAAACTAATATTTATTTTTAAAGGCTATTCTTGTTCATGCTTATCAAAATATGACAACAAAGTATTTCCCTTTGATGAACCCCTTGTTAATTTTTTAGCACTCAAACTAGTAGTAGACTTTTTACAAATCAAAAACCTTTCAATGCCAACTTTATGAATCACCAATGCAAAACACTCCATTCAAGGATGAAATCACTATTCCACTTATTGAATTAACTTTTGCATTGGAATTTTTAAAGTTGGCACCTAAAAAATACAATGATATCAACACATTTATTTTTAAAAAACTAAAAAAATATCCATTTGAAAATGATGTCATATATACAATCTAAATCTAAACAATCTATAAATTTATAAATTAAAACTTGAACCAAACCACAACTCACTTGAAAATTTAAATCATGAAAATAAGGGCCAACATAAATTTATAAGGACATGCTACAATTTCTTAGTGATTGTTTTGATGCACCTTAGATCTTAATTTTTATGGTTGTAGAATAATAGTGATTCTAAGAAGCAACAAATGTTTCTAAGATGTGTATAGGAGTTTTTATAAATTTTGAGAATAATAATTAATGATGCACTAATTAAATATTTTAATTATAATATGTGTGTGTGTGTGTGAATTAGATTTTAAATAATATAATCTAACCTATCCAACAGAATAAAGTCTATAAAAGAGGCAATCTCTTGAAAGAAAGACATTTCATTCTATCAAAGTGTTGTTTTATCAATGAAAATAGAACATTGAAAAGGAAAATATAATCACTATTATAACTAAGAGAAACTAAAATAACAAACTAACATGCTCATAATTCAATTTCAAATATCATAATTTTATGGTCAATCTTAGATTAGTCTTTTAAGATACTTACAGAGGTCTGTACTTAATTTATACTAAGTAATGCACATGATCTTATTATATTTACTCATTTTTTTAGTTATGTCATCCTCTCTTTTCATAGTTGTCTTGCCTTATGGCCCCATAGTTAGTTTATTATTTATACTCTATACTCTAATTTTTTGTCACGATTTTTTTTATACTTAGTTTATTATATTATTTGGTTGGTCTTTATCACATACTTCTTTTAAACAAATAATAAATCAATGTCCTCTAATAAATACTCTTTTAAACAAAAAAATAAATAGATTTCCTTTGAGAAATAATGGCATGCAAGATACTAATTTTAAACAATGCACAAAGAATAAAATGAATAAATGCAACAAAGCCTCATGATCATTTCAACCATATTTATAGAGGAGAGAGAATGTACAAAGCATTTGTACAACCTAAAACTTGATACAAATCCTAAAACTAATTTGATGAAGACTAAAGGACATTGTAAAATAGTTTTAAACTAAAAAGTGATCTACCAAGGTCGTATAAGTACCTAAAAGTGCTTGTAAATTGGCATTTTACTCATTTTAGGCATTGAACCTACAATTTTGTCAGTGTCTAACCATTACTGACCATTCTCTGACATTAGGTACATTGAGTATATTTATTTAAACATTTTTCTTAGAATATGGTACATACAACTCCACAAAATAGGCCAAAAGGTGGCCAAAATTATAATTTAACATAATAAAAGGTTAATACCTAATATTATCACCTTAAAGACACATTAATGAAATTTTATAATGACTCTAAACCATATCAAACATTTGACCACACCTTTGACCACACTTGACAACATGAATAACTCATAAATGACCCCTAGGACTAGACCCATTTCACATATTTTGAGTTTATAGAAAAGATTTATAAATATACAAGAAATTTCCAAGAAAACCAACATGCATAGTGTTTTGAGCAAATATATTTAAAGAAATGTTTTTCAATGAAATTATCATTATATTTATTCACTTTAAGATAGATGAATGTGCATGAAAATAAATCTCCTCAGTATTCAAAATAAAGGAAACAAAAATCCATACCTTATAGTTGTAATCACAAGGAAACCAACTTAAAAATTGTTTGCACTTAGTCTCGATATTTTAACTACTAGAGCTTCACTTCTACCAATATCTTACATTAGTGACTAGAAAAATCAAGAAGCCATCATCAAATATCTTTAAATAAAATATTTTCCATTAAATTATCATTATATCTATTAATTTCAAGATAGATGATTATGCATGCAAATAACTACTCTCAGTCTTCAGAACAAAATAAACACAAATCCATACCTTGAAATCATAAGTAAACCAACTTATAAATTATCTTCACCTTTGTTTACAACCTCTCATCTCAATATTTAGACTACCAGAGCTTCACTTCCACCAATATTTTGCATCAATGATGAGAAAAATTGAGAAACCATTAGTAAATATCTTTAAAGAAATACTTTTCAAGGAACTTATCATTATATTTATTCATTACAAGATAGATGACTATGTATACAAACAACTAATCTCACTATTCAAAATAAAAGAAACACAAATCCATACCTTATAGTTATAATCATAAGGCAACCAACTTGTAAATTATTTTCACCTTCATTTCTAACCTCTTGTCCTAATATTCTTACTACTAGAGCTTCGTTTCCACCTATAGCTTGCATAAATGACAATGAAAATCAAGAAACTGTCACACATGTATTTGAGAAACTTACATTAATACCTCAAGTGATGTGTTGGAATAACATTAAATTTTTCCTTGGACCCCTTAATATATTGGTGCTAATTCACTAAAAAATGGTGCAACATCTAAACCTCAATTGTCGTATCTTTAATTCTACCTACACTGCATTCAATGCTAGAAATAAAACAAACATTTTATTTTAAACTTATTTATTATTAATTTTTTTATTTATTAAATCATATATAATGAAGAATATTTTTATTTTACTTGGTTTTATAAATGTCAATCAAAAAAATTCAAAACAATTTCATAGTTTTTAAATTATAAACTATATAATAGGGTCTGCCAAAATGTCTTAACCATATCCATAATTGACCTTTCAAATATTTTTTATTTCAATTAACAAACCATTCCAACCAAATTATAGTTATTATCTTAATTTTATTATGTCCTAAGGACTCCTAAGTGGTCCTTATATATATATATATATATATATATATATATATATATATATATATATATATATATATATATATATATATATATATATATATATGTCTGCCCACACACACACACACACACATCTAGTGATTCCAAAATAACCTATACATGTCTTGTATAATTTCTTAGTGAATTAGACCATACATGCATGGTAATTCCGGTAAATTTGTGTCTTAAAATAGGATGTATTATAATCTATAAGGTGATTCTAAATATATGTATAATAAATTGTATAAAATGGATACTATTTAACATATGTATATTTTTTTTAGAATTAACTATTTTCAAAATAAATAAATAAAACTACTTGTACCCTTTTGGCTATAAATAGCTTCAAAAAATTTCCCTAATGTAGATCATGGAAACATCTAGATAGTGATAGCACAAGCTCAATAAAAAATCAAGCATACACATAAGATCACTCAAAATCAAATCAAAATACAATGGTTGAAAGAGACCTCAAGCAAGGGGCCTATTCAAATGTCGCACAATCAAAGGGACATGACTTAGTCAAATGTCCACAGAAGCAAGAATGACATATTCAAATGTCATCATACAACAAATAATGACATTTAAATGTCAAAGAGTCTAATCAAGGCACCAAGACTACAAAAATGGAACATATTCAAATATTTAAACAATCAAGACAATAACAAGGTAAGACACTCAAAAAATTGCATGAAAGAAAGCATATAAAACTAGAATAAACATAACATACTAGTCTATAGATCATATGTGTTAGTAAAAAATGTTAATTACATAGTATATCAAGCATGTTGAGAAAGATATAAGCATGAATAAAGGTATGTGTAAGTATATAAGCTAAAACATGATAATTTAAAGTGATCATCAAATGATATAACCTAGATGTATCATGATCAAAGAAGTGGATGCCTTAAATGTCCACATGACATGATTAGAGGAAAGATCCAACATCTGAAAGTGCATAGATCATGTGTTTTTGTATGTATGAATCACACTCAAATGATGTGTGAAACATGTGTATATATGAAATACTAATATGTCAACTACCAACATGGAACCAAAAACATATATGCAAAGGAGCTAATATAACATGTAAATGTTGAACATAGTTTTGGATTTTTGAAGTTTTTTTTTTTTTGATTTTTAGAAAGGTTATTGGACCATGAGAATTTCTACTAGAACCCAAGGATCTCATCAATGATATGCCTCTATGGAGACCCTGTATCATGTGTCTCATATGCGTGCATAATATAATTAGAAAGTGTATCAAGCTCTTTTAATATGTTTTTACTTGGTATCTTTTGTTTACATTTATCCACATTTGGTTTCTCATTTTTTGATGATGGTTTTAATTGATAGGTACCTACTCCTTTAGTTATGAATAGATTATGTGGTAAGTTACTGGAGCGGATTAGAGAATAGTTTGTTGAATTATTCATCTAAAGATTATTTACCATCTATATGAGGAGTGAATTTTGACTAATATAAACAAATACTTATAGTTTCCTCCTTTATCCATATTTGGAACATTATATTTTTCAAGTGTCTTTTAATTTTTTACATCTTTTGTTAAAAATCCTATTTTAAATATTCAATGTGCCTATTACTCTTTTTGTAACATTACCTTTCCTATTTGTGCTTTATTCTTTGACTTCTTCTCATTTGTAAGTTATTTATCTTTGATAAAATGTATCTTTGAATGATTTGCACCAATATTTCCATATATCCCAATCCTTGTCAATTATTATTATTATTAGGTGCAAACATAGGATGAGTTATGCCTTGGGAATGTTTTCCTAATCCATGACCATGATAACCAAATTTTTGTAAATATTTCTTTACAAACCATACTATTTAGGAAACTATCATTATTAATAGGTAAATGTGTATCTTTTTATTGATCAGATTTTTATTTTTTAACCTTTTATTTCTCTAAGTTTGATATTTTAAACCATTTTTTCTCTAATTATTTCTTTGGTAATCATATTTTTTGTTTTATTATTTATGGTTTAGTAGAGGTATTCATAATGTGAGTGGTGTTCTTAGTTAATGTATCAATTTTAGGACCACCACTACTTTTATGACATTATATTTTATTATGTAATGCAAAATAAAAATTTGTATGATGTTCATACATTCTATGATATGCACAATAGTATTTGGATCTCCTTATATAAGGATGTGGAGGAGGTAATTTGATCACTTTGTCTTGAATCATTTCTCTTAGGGTTTCACGTGGTCTCTTAGTAGTCTTTTGGTCACTTGTTATATCACTTGTTTTAGATATATTCCATTATATATTCTCATTTGGATGTGAAACCTTGTTTGACATAACATTGGTAGTTATCACTACCATGTGTTGGATTATGTAGGTGTGTAATCTTAGTTTTTAAAAATGTGATATTTGAACTAAAAGTATTTTTCCACTCTTATATTGAGTTTCTCATAAATATGAATTGAACTTTTAAGGATTCATAAGCACAAACCCTAGGTACCCAGATTGAACATGTAGTCATATACCATCTACCTTACCCCTTGAAGGATTGATAGCATAGACCTAGTTAGAGGGATGGCATCTATCACCCTATTTATGGTTAGGATGAAGAGGCTCAATATTATTACAACAAGATTGGTAAAGAAAAGTTTTAATTTTATCTAGATTAGGATCATTATTTGATTTGGTTATTTTGAAATGATTAGATTTTAACCCCTTATAGACTTAATTGATTGATCATGCATGAAACATAAAAAATAATAACTACCATTATGTATTGTATAATGAAGTAACTAAGAGATGTATCCATATTGAACATGATTGTGTAAAAGGTAAAATTTTGATTTTTAACTTGTTAAATCTTGTTAAATCAGACATTAAAAATAAAGAATCAAGAAATCTTAGATTAATATCTAGGGTTTTATAGATGAAATGTTGGGTTCACCAAATGTTTAACCCTAAAATTCAAATATAGATAATCTAGGGGTAGATGGGTAGAAATATCCTAAGGTGCAAGGATGGTAGACAATCTTTGAAGTAGGTTAATTATTTACAAAACTTTGATAGAACATATACTAAATTTATTATGATGAGATTCTAAATATATAAATTACAACTATAGTATATATTACAATGATAATGAAAATAATATATTTATTTGGTTTTGATACTATCATATATTTGGATCTAGAATAGGCACAAAATAGATTGGATCTAGATTCTATATCAGTCACCTAATTTTGGAAATTATACCACTGTAGCTGTAGACACTTGCATCAACCTAGGATGGTTACTTCAGTGCTACTATCTAACTTGAATGTAGGTGTCTATTATGGAATAACTATTTAAACTAGATGCAACCACATAGATGGTTTTGGGTTTTGTGTCACCTTCACTCTAGTACATTTAGATATGGATCATGGATTGTCACTCCTTGTCAAATAGTAAAACCCTAGTTCTTCATCTTCATAGTGGTTGTGATAAAATGGGTTAGTAGGCACATAATTTTGATCTACCCTAAATACCCCTATGCCAATAAACATTTCCTATATATTTAATTCTTTTATTATGGCCTCAGACTTATGTATTTCTCCCTTGTGTGTTGGCTTGTGTGTGAATCATGCAATGTGTGATAATCAAGTACAATAGTGACATAACTTGTAACTTAGAAAATATACAACTTGGGATAATCATTTAGTACTTCAGGCCTATGTATGTGTTTTCCCTATGATTGATATGTAAATAGGAGAAAATATGAAGGCTTTTCTCACTTGAGTGATTGATATAATGTTTTTAATAAATTTATTTGTGAGTTACTAGGTTTTTCCAAGTGAGAAATGAATGAGGGTTATTATTGTATTTATACCAATCCCTTTTGAGAATATATCACATTAAATCATTTATGCCTACCTTTAAGATAAATTTCATTTAAAAATTGGATGATTTTAGGGCACTAGACACTTGCATTGGGATAAGACACTTGCATTGACATATACATCTAATTAGGATAAAAATATTTTAGTATTTATAAATATTTGTAGGTCCAAAAACTTTTAGAGATGGAAAATAAGGAAATTTAGAGCATCTTGGGAAAGATAGAAGGTCAAAGTCATCAAAATAACATTAGTTGGACTATAAGATAAGTAATTAGGCAAAGAGAGAGTGTGTATACAAGCCTTTTGGTAGTAGTAAAGGTCTAGAAACTAAAGGTACATTCATGATATGTATTTTATAAGTATACAAGATTGAGGTGTTATATAAATCATAAATAGTGTCCACAACTTGTTTAACCACTTGTTAATTTACAACAGGTTATTCCTAAGCCTAAATTTTCCATCAAATATAAATGGTATGATATGATTGAATAATTAAAACTCATGCTAAGATATAAATACTTTAAATTTTGAAGTAATGAACTATTTACAAGGATATATTAAATGAATCCTTACATGAAACTTAAGTACCAAGTGATATTGAACAAGCCTACTTTGTAGATATTCTGTAAGACCTTAAAAACAATGACAACCTCATAACTTTTGACCACACATATTTATCATAAAAGGATATTATTGATCATTATTTTCCTTTATTCATAAAATTCAATATTAAAAATAATGGAATCAAGAGAGTCCTCATTAATAATGGACATTTATAGTATATATTTTTTTCAAATCATGGATATTAGTCTAGATGTTTTACAAATATTAGATGGACATATAAAAGGATTTGATAATTCATGTAGCTCACCTATTGGTTAGATAAAATTAAATGTTACATTGGGGACAACAAAATTACAAGATAATTTTAAATTAATGTCTCAATCATTTCATTATAACATATGTTTAGGTAGACCTTGGATACACCTTATGGAAGATATACAATATAAATTACATAATGTGTAAAATTCATACATCATGGACCATTATGGACTATGCTTATCGATGATGAGACCTTTAAATTTTTTAAAGTGTTACATTCAAATATTTCAACATTTCCTTAAATAATACCACCTATATAAGTTATTCTAATCAAGAGCATAACTACTTGTGAAATGGGTTAATCAAGTAAATAATAGATCATGTCTCTCATTATATTCATAAAATAATAACCCCCCAAGTACATATAGATGAACATATAGAAAATAATATATAACAAATTCCATTACAAGAGGAAGAAATGATGTCATAACCACAATAAAAAAAGCATATGAGATACCTTTAGTGGTAAATTCAAAATAAAAAGATGGAAAGGTTTTAGATTCTTATGATAGTGATGATTAACTCACTTATGATATGACTGATGAAAAGTTATGCATGTTTATATTTGGTCCACTTGATCATATATCACATGATCTATTGATAACTATAGGTCTTGGTACATATAAGTTAAATTCATCATTAGAGGATACCTAAATAAATGTAAATAAGGGCAAGTCAAAAATCATAGATGAACATATGAATACTTGTTATACTATTCATCCCTCTTGGTTACAAGCATTAATTAAACCTTATTGAGGGTAAATGTAAGTCCACCATGTGAATAATGTGGATTTGTCTCACAAGTCTCCACATCAAATATTACAGGTATCAATAAACCAAAATGTTACCTATATAATTATTTCTATGTTACTTGAGCATAAGATGATATCCTTACCTCCTAATTGACATAAATCACAAAATATACATGTGACATAATAAGGATCATAATATTTTTCTTATCGTCAAATCACCAGCAATGATACTGACCATTATGGTGCTTTACAAATTAAAATATAAACATGATGGTCATATACAAATTATAACAAAAATTTGAAAAATACATAATACTTACAATATTTCAAAATAAAGGAATAATTCAAATCCTCCATCATGAAGATCTAAATATTATTGTAAATGTCCATGGGATCCATTTTAAACATATCAAATTTGATACAAACAATTGGGACACCATTTATAGCCTTCCATTTTCCCAACAACTGGGGTATATTAAAAATGAGCTAAAACACTCACTATTGATGCCATAACAACTGGGGTATATATGTTGTAAATATTATACTACCCATAACATGTTGGAAATATTATACTACCCATAACATGTGGACCAAAGGACAAAATGTTTTTCATACACTCATATGGGTATTGAATCCAAAACTAAATTTAACCCTTCATCTTAGCTAGTATTGGTTGACTGATATGATTGTGATGGTAAATACTACAAATATGTGCCTTAGTTTCCAATTAAAAGATAAAGACATTTATGTGATGCATGGTTGATATAATGAAAAACCTATAACACCATTATCTGGTGTTCCATTATCAAAAAACATTAAAGCATTGGCAATGATAAAACATAAACAATGGTGGTAGCCAAAAGAGCCATTAGACATCTCTTTATCTTCCAAATGAGAAGAAACATATCCTTTCATTCAAATTAATATTCACAATTCTAAACAAATAAAAAAATGGTAAACATTCCAAATATTCAAAAAAATAAAATATCCAAGAAAATACAAAAAACATTCAAATTTTAAAAATACCAAAAAATATTTAGCATTTCACATGTTAACTAGTTTTTGTATATGTTTATTAATTTATGTTAGTATATAACATATCATTTATATACACACATATGTATCACAACTACCTAAGTTTGATACATGCATATATTAGACTTGTGATATTTCAAGCATGTTAATGTAGGAACTTTCCTTTTCTAATGTAACACATTAAGTTGGGGGCATATTTATTCTATATGATCATGATTGACACAAGTTATATTATTTTATGATCATTTACAATTATCTTACAATTGAGCTCATATACCAACATGTACACATTCCTATACTTCATGTTTTTATCTTACATAGTGTAATTGATATGTTATTCTACATGAAATTTTGCTAACACATGTATGCAAGGATGAGTATGGCATTATTATACTAGTTTCCTATATCTCATTACTTCATTCATTTCCATTAACTTACTTTATTCTATTTATTTGCCTTGCTTTTAGAACATTTTACCATGTTCCTTTGCTTTTTGAACACAATTCCCTAAGTGTTACTTGTTTATTTAGTATGTGTAAATTTACACATATATTCCAATTACATGTGTGGAATTTGACCATGCCCCTTGTTTTTAGTCTCCTTGGACCCCATTTTATGTGGCATTTGATAACCTTGCATGTCTGATTAATTTTTTATTAAACTTGTTATCTTATAGACACTACCATGATTATTATCATGCATCTTAAAATTATTTTTATGCACACTATGAGATTAATTAATACATCTACTTAAACATGACACTATTATATCTTATTTACTACATGATTCATATGTATATAATGTCTTATCCTTTTGAGATAAGGTGATTGTTGTTGGGTGAATATTTTGTCGGCCAGCTAACTAGTGACCAAAATAGTTTCTATCACCACAGCATAGGGAGATCAGTCAGCCAGATGTGCGAGTTTATTGCATCAGCAGGGGACAAATCTCTCCTCTCATCAAGGGGAGGTTCCCTATAGATATTTATGCACTATAAGTATATAATTAAGCAAAAAATAACACATGGGGGGTATAACAGCATCTACCTCTCTTTTTTTGGAGGTAATGAATAAGGAACAAAAGAGGGAAAATCCTGGTCCTAAGCTAACAACACTCCTCTTCTTTCAAGAATGGTATCAAACATGGAGCAGAAAATCACCTGAAGAGATGAAGTTCTTCAAGAACACTCCCATAAGCACAAAGTCTTTCGTAGTCTCCTTCACCGATCTAGAACAAGTACAACCATAGAGTAAAGTGAAGCACAAAGTCTTCACCTGAAACTACAAAAGATAACTGAATCTCAAAGATAAAAATAGCACAAAGTCTATCTTCTACCTTCTAGAAATGCCCTCAGATAATACAAACACACCCACTTTGCTTATTAAATTAGATAAATAAGATATTACTAGGAAAAAGGACATAAGAACTATTTCCTAAATAACACAGACAATCTCAACACAAAATCTGAAATAACCTGCTTCTCATTCATTCAACAAAATATGATTTACAAATTTCAGCACAAAGTCTCAAAAGTTACTTCAATTTCAGCAGAGTGTTTGCTATTAATTTTTTCCAAGATCATTTACAAATGAGGTCTCCACTATATATAGGGAGAAAATCCTCAAAAAGAGAAAATAATAAAATACACAACATATCTCGGTCAAAGATGACTCATCTTTGACTTTTAGATATTTTTCTGAACTTTTTACATGTAATTACATATTTCAAAATTGCATGCACTTTTCACAAAATAGAAGTGCATAAGGAGAGAAAAAGAAAGAAAGAGAGATTCAGTTCTTGCTACCATATTTCTTCATATGTGCATCAAACATTGTGATGGATGCATAAATTTTGATGCTGTCTGGCACAACTGTGTTTTTAGAGATGATTTTGGCTCTGATCAATGCATCCTTCAATGCTGTGATGGCTTTAGCATGGCCAGTTAACCTAGATTTTAGATTCTCCAAAGTTAACTAAGCATCTAGAATGTTGTCCACAGTAGACATTGAAAAGGATTTTTCTTCAAAATCTCTCCAAACCATCTCCTTGAAATTCTAAATCATTTCTTCTATCGAAAGGAACTGATTGTCCTTAGAGGTCAGGTTGCATGGCAGCTCTTCTAGTTTATTCAGCAGGCTCAGGTCACTCTTTTCACTAGCCTCCTTGAAAGCTTTGAGGTCATCAATTAGGTCTTTGAGTACCTGAATCTTGAAGATCAGTAACTCCTTGATTTCAACATAGGAGTCCTTACTGGAGATGACACTGATAGATATTAAGGTGCTTTTCTTGAGGTCCTTCATTTCCTTCCATCTGTTAAGATCTTTTCTCAAACTATCGATCTCTTGAGAAATGAGGGAGATGAAGTCATCTAGTTTCACTTTTACCTTCCTCATTTTTCCTATCTTTTCTGCTACTTCTGTAAGCAGAGAAACTCCTTGAGTATGCATCTTTTCAATATAGTCCTCCAAGACTTTTCCTTTCAAATAAGTCTTTTTTGCTTTTTGAATGACTGAGTCATCCACAGAGAAGGCCTCTGGAGTTGTTGCTTCAGAAGGAAGAGTGAACCTTTTTATTATTGTTGTTAGTTGCTCTACTTTGGCCTTGTAATAATCCTTCATCTCCTTCTCTCTGTCAAATTTCTAGACCATGATGTCCATAGCCGACTAAAGATCACTTTTCACACTTTCGTGAGTAACTTTTCCAAGTTCAACACGAGAGATGGAATAGCTGCTCATCTCGAAACCCTCAAGGGTCACGTCCTGTGGAGGCTTGGAAATTTCCAAAAAAAATTATCCTTTTTCTTTGACCAATTTGGAGAGGATTCTTGGCCTCTTGTGAGCCTTTACTTTCACCAGCACTATTTTTCCAAAGTCGAACTCATCTGGGGAGATGGCCATCTTCTTTCTTTTCAGCATGAAAGCAGACATCCAAGGTGGGAGAGAAGTACCTGTTATGGCAATGGTTGTCTCTACTAGTGTTATTGTAGTAGCTTCCATACTGCTAGTGGTGACAGTAGTTACAGTTGGAGTAACTGGTGAAACTGCACCAACTACTGATTCTGGCTTGGGTGCAGGGCTTGCTGGCAAGTTAAAGGAAGGAGACGATAGACTTGGAATGGATCCAGAAGAATGAGGGGAAATTCTAGAAGGGCCCTGAGGATCACCAAATATGACCCTAGAAGGAGAAGCAGCTCCGAAGGAGGGAACACTGATAGGAGAGATGGGAGAAGAGGGTACCATAGGAGACTGAGGGGGAGAAGGAGATATGCTCTTGCTCAGCTGCGCTTGTTCCTATGAGAGTGGAGGCCCAGTGCTAGGTTGCCCTGACGGTTGATCATCTTTCTCCATGGGCTGAGCTACCTGTGCTTGAGGGCTCTATTCCTTAGTTCCTTTTGTTACCACTGTAGGCTCTTCAATGGCCTTAGGTTTCTTGGATACAAAGATGATCCTAGGCTTGTGGGGCCCAGAAGGAGAAGGGACATCACCTTTGTTTTTAGTTCTGTTCTCTACTTTCCTCTTCAATTCTACCTGGTATTCAGCCTCTGATCCTATAATAAATTCTTTTAGGGTGATCCCTTTGGCTGCTAACCAATCATTGGTGTTAGCTAATATTGGTTTGAATCTTTTTCTTAGAGAAGTCAGCTCCTTCTGAGACCACTAAACTGGAGGGAGAGGGGAACCAACAACCTTCTCTGCCAGATACCTGCTATTGATAATGTTTCCATCATCGATTAGACCAGAGGGGATCTCTTCAAGCTCGAGATATTTAATCTGCTCCAATGTCAGCCTGCAATAGTCCATTTTTCTACTCTCCTCAGCCATCCTCAGGTCTACCCAGATATCCTCAATCATTGGTTTATGGAACTGAGTTTTCCTTCTGATCTTTTCCTTGACTCCCCTGTAGTCAAATTTTTCTCATCTTTTGAATGGTTTTAAAGTAACCATCTACATTTTAGTTTCCATGACCTTGGCTTTGGTTGATGTTGCAATAGAATACCTACCAATCTTGATTGGAAACTTGAAACCTGGTCTCTTTAGTTCCATCTGTCTAGTATGCATGACAACCAGTTGTCGGCAAAGTTCCATTAGAACTAATTTATCTGAAGGGAACCTGGGAAGCATGTAGGGGTAGCCTTGGTAAAGCCAACCCAAAGATAAAAAAATGTGGGGAACTGAAGGAACATGCATCCATAATCATTGACCATTTCCCAGGCCTTGTCTGATATTCTCTTTTGCTTGAGTTGAGGGTCGAAGAGACATAAAAATACAGTGAAAAAGGCATCATTTATCCTCTTGAAGTGATGGGTTAACCCTTGAAACGTCAGCTGAGGATAATACGAGTAGACCAAGGTGGTCTTTCTATCTCCTTTAGTAGTTAATATTGGGAAAGATCACATTGCGGTAGCTATATAAACTAGATACGAAGTCATGTAGAATTTGAAGGAAGTCCGTACTTTGGTTAACTGCTCGTAGAGGGCATTGCTGATTTGCTCTCCCCAAAAGATGGCTTGCTTGCCCTGGAGGATGATCTTGATGAATGGATACATCCATTCATGGAACTATGAAGAAGATGGGAGACCACGTACTCTACTGAGAAGGGTGATCAAGTCACCAACTTCTTCGATGAAATCACTCTTCGGGAAGTTCCATGGCCATCTTGATAAGCTTGTCCTAGGGGACTTCAACCACTTGTGGTTCATAACTTTCTTTGCCCTTTTAGGGTCTTTATCATATTCATTCTGTGCATCCCCAAAGTCAATTTGGGTTACCTTAGTGGTTGGAGGGCACATGAAAACTTTGTCGATGAATTTGGGGTCCAACCAAATCACCATGTTGCCGCTGGCATCCGAGACTAATTTGGTCTCTTTATTGTAGAAGTGCACACATTGGAGGATGAATTCAGTATGATGTGCTGCTAGCAAAAAGGCGGCCACCAGGTGGATGTTGCTCTTGATGATCCTTTTCATCCCGATACTGGGGTTTATCGCCTTTGCGCAGGTTAGGAATTCAGCCATGTCCACATGGCCGATCTCAGTGTCCCAGATCTCATTAATGTTGGAGGTAACAAAAGTGAGGGGGAGGATGCCCTGATACTTGTATTTCATCATTTTTGCCTTCTTGGGAGAAACTTCTATCATTGAGAATGATCTTGACCAGATGGAAGCAGATGTGCAAGAGTTCACTGATTAAATTGCAGTCATGATTACAGCAATTAGGAGAGAGATGACGAATGGGGAAAACACATTCTGAGCGATTATGACCATGGAGGTCACTTAAAAAGGCCAGGTCGAAAGAAGGAGCAAAAAATGAGAAATAAAGGGAAAGAAAAGGACAACTCAAAAAATTCTTGAGAGTTAAGAAAATCTGAGGGAAGGATGCACGGGGGGCAAGATTTGCCGCCCCTGCATGCTGGGATAAAAGAATGTAAGGGTGGTGAAATTCATCGCCCTTGCAAAGACGGGTTGCATAGGCAGCGAATTTCACCACCCTTGCATATTGGAGGAGGAAAAGTGTAAGGGTGGTGAAATTTGCCACCCTTGCAAGGAGGGTCGAAAGAAAAAGAAAAATAAAGGGTGGTAAAATTCACCGCCCTTACAAAATATAAACACTTTGGCAGTGAATTTTGCCACCGATGCACGTGGGATAAGAGAAGTGCGTGAGCAGCTGACTTCACTGCTTGTGTATGAGAGGGTTAGTATAGGTGGCAAGTTTTGCCACCCGCACACGCTAAGAGCGGGGAAGGGGGAAAGTCCACGTGCCAGGAAGAGGGGGAAAATTTGCCAGTGGTGAGGAGGAGAGAAAAAATAAAAATAGAAAATAGAAAAACAAACAAAAGTGAAAGCAACTAACAAAAACCCTAAGCAAAATGAGAAAAGAAGACAAAAAGAAGTGTTAAAAACAAGACCTACCTGAGAAACCATGCGTGCCACAAAGTTAAATCCGCTAAAACGCACTTCGACTCGTCAGTTGGGTCGCTCAGACGCAAGAGGCAGGAGGAGAGGAGGAAGCAATGAGGAAAGAAAGGCTCAAATTGGCTTATATGGGGTAAAAAACCCACCCCAACAACCCACTGCGTGTGACCATAAATGCCGTGCATGGTTACTGAGACGTGCAAGGGTGGCAAAATTTGTCGCCCTTGCATGTTCTAGTAAATCTGTGCAAGGGCAGCAAAATTTTCCACCTTTGCATGCCAGAGTGCCGGGGTGGAAAAATTTGCCGCCTTTGCAGGAAAAGTGTAGGGGCAGAAAAATTTGCCGCCCTTGCACAAAAACAAGGAAAATGTAGAGGTGGCAAAATTTGTCACCCCTGCAGGGAAAGGAAGAAAAGACAAACTGTTAGAAGAGGTAGTCTGAAAAGGGGACTGGGTTCCCGGAATATTTCAAGACCGTAACGGCCTTCACTTTTTGGGAAGACGTGTTTCACGAATTTTGGAAATTCTAGGTAGACCAAGGTGAGAACGAGAAAAACCCACCTCAAAAACAAACTTAGAGAGATAAAAGATGAAATGGACAAGTTTTTTAGGGGGTTGTTCCTAAAAATGAGCTGAGCTAATTTTGGAAACAACAGTTGGCTCTTGTTGGGGAACTTCCATTGATCAAATTGATTAGCGTGAGTAGAAACCAGTCTCTAAGTCCCTTCATCCAAGCCATTGGGCTACGGAGTCAAGCTAAAAATGAAAAAAAGAGAACAGACAAAACATAAAAACTGTACATATATACAAACAGACTCATCTAAGCTTTAAGAATTAAACAGATTCAGATGCTGCCCACTGTGAGGTAGTGCAAATGGCATTCCATATTGGTATTACAACAAGAAGCTAGCCTCACCACAAAGCTATCAAATGGTGAACGGGCCCCTCCACAGGGAATCAAATTTGCCATGCATCCCTTTTGGTTCTCGCCTCTTGTCCCACAACAAGACTTGATCTCCAACTTAAAATTTGCAAACTTTATCTTTCTTATCAAAGAGAGCCTTCACCTGGTTCTGATGCTCCTTGATCTGATCTACTACCATGGATCGATGCTCGTTCAGCTCATTTAGACACATGATTCTTTTGTCGATTGAGTTTTTGAAGGTTGAGTCTTCGATTGCTTTAGTTATCTTGAGTGCTGGTAGTTTAAGGGTGATGGGGATTTTTGCATTCAATCCATATAGAAGCTAAAAAGGGGACATACCTATAGCCCTTTTGGGTGTTATTCTATCTGTCCACAAAGCATCATACAATGCTTTGTGCCACGTTCTCTGATTGTCGTCTACCAACTTTTTGATAATGGTGACCAGGTTCTTGTTACTTGATTCCACTTGTCCATTTCCCTGAGGAAAATAATCTGAAGTGTGAGATAAGGTAATCCCATAACCAAAGAAAAATTGAGTAATTTCATATGAGAAGAAATAGGCCACATTATCTGTTACAATTCTGAGCGAAACCCCAAACCGAGAGATGATATTTTCTTTGAGAAAATTACACATTACTTCAGACGTAGCATGTTTGGTTGGGATGGCCTCCACCCACTTAGTAAAATAATCCATTGCGGTGAGGACATAATCATGTCCAGCACTTGAAGATGGGTTAACCGCACCAATGAAATCAATACCCCACTGCTGAAATGGTTCCTCGATTACTACCGGCTTGAGAGGCAAAGTAGGCAGCTTAGGCTTTCCAACGAATTGCTGACATAATTCACACCTACGCACCCATTTTTAGGCATCCTAGAACAGCGTGGGCCAATAATACCTTGCTCATAGAATTTTATATGCCGTCACCGGTGCAGAGAAATTTCCTCCATAGGACAAATTATAGAAAGATTCTAAGAGTCTTTCTTGTTGAGCTTTGTCAACACAATGAAGAAATGCCCCATCCAGGTTTCTCTTGTAAAGACCATTGTCCCACAGAACATAACCCACTACTTTCAATTTAACATTTTGTTTCTCTTTAAAAGAAAGATGAGTGGGACACTCACCATATGTTAGAAAATGAGCAATGTCAGAATACCACTCATCGGTAGTGGCAACAAAGAGAACCATAGGCACGCCTTCGATCTTTGCTTCTTCATTTTTTGCTTTGCTTGGAATGTTGTTGGTGATCAACTGGCAGAGACCTCTTCCTCATACTAGCTTGGTTGGTTTGATATCTAGATCAAACTCCTGAGTCTTGGCAATCCAGTTACCTCTCTTCGTACCAAACTCTTGCTAAGTCAAAATGGATTTTACTGTTGTATCTAGTATGAAAACTTCAGTGTGAGAATTCAGGATATAAAACGTAAAATGCTTGATAGCTTTGACCACGGCGTATGCATGCTTCTCCATAAGGAAATATTTCAGTTTGTGATCTTTGAGTGGACAACTCATGAATGAGATAGGATATTTTGCACATTCTGGATTTTGTTGAACCAAAATAGCCGATAGTGTATGCTCAGAGGCATAGCTATATATTTTGAAACCTTTAGTATAATCTGAACAGACCAAGACTGGTGCATGGGTGATCACTTCCTTAATCTTCTTGAATGTTGATTTACCTTCAGTGGTCCATCTAAATACAACATTGCCTTTCATCATGTCGACAATGTGACGAGTTTTCTCACTAAATTCGGGAATGAACCTCCAAAGAAAATTCACCTTTCCAAAGAAAGAGTGAACTGCGGTCTTGCTGGTAGGTAGAGCAAGTTCTTGGATGGACTTGACTCTCTCTAGATCAATTCTAATACCTTCTCGGGACACGATGTGTCCGAGAAGTTTCCCCTCAGTAACTTCGAAGATAGATTTCTTTGGGTTTAAAGAGATACCATTCTAGCGACAGCGTTCCAATATCCTTTGCAGATGATGAACATGCTCAGATCGATGCTTTGAAAACACTGTCAGATCATCTAGGTATACTACAATGAATTTCTCCATTTCATCCTTGAAAGTGAGATCCATCGCCCTTTGAAATGTGGTGCCTGCATTTATCAGACCAAAAGGCATTCTTTGGTAAGTGAACGTGCCCCAAGGTGCGGTGAACGTTGTCTTGTGCTAATCTTCTTTCCTAACTTCAACTTGATTATAACCCAAAAAACCATCTAGCATTGATAACATTTATGAACCTGTTACCATCTACAGGACCTGATCCATGATTGGAAGGGGGTAGTTATCTTTTAAAGACAACTGGTTTAAATTCTTGAAATCCACATAGATTCAAATTTTGTCATTCTTCTTCCTGACAGGTACTATGTTGGCAATCCATGTTGATTGATGGATTGGAAAAATTATCTGGGCATTCAGCATCTTTTGTATCTCAATTGAAATAGTACCTGAGATTTTTGGATTATATTGCCTAGATTTCTGCTTGTAAGGTACAAAGTTGGCTTTCAGGGGAATGTCGTGGTGAATGTCATTTGGCCTGAGTGATTTCAAATCATCATAAAAATAGGCCAATACATCCATGTATTGGCAGAGTAGACTAGCAAGCTCACATCTTTCCTTGGGAGTGCAACATTTCCCAATATTTACCATCTTAAGATCGCACTTGGTTCCCAAGTTTACCTGATCAAAGTTTTGAGAGGACTTTGAATCCGTATGCTGTTGCTTAATAAACCTATCATGGTTATCAAACAATTTCTCTAGGGACACCAAGCCTTTTGGAATCTTATTCCCTTTAAGCTATAGAAATTCCTCACCTGTGTTCGCATGGGCCTCAAGAGCTGCCCCACACTCTCGGGGTTCACTACCTTTAAAATGTAGTTGTTCGAAACTATCTTTTTTCTCTAAGAAGGCGATGATTTGATCATCATTATTGAACACTTGCCAGTGGCCAGCATTATTTGGTACACTTGGTCAAAAAACTAGCTTGATATTATACTTATCTCCCTTAAAATCTGGGTGAAGAACTAGAAGGGTGGCAGAGACAGCCAATGCATCTGCTCAGTCATTGAATTCCCTTAGAATGGTAGAGATGTTGAAGGCATCAAAATTTTCAATCTGATCCCAGACCAAGTTGTGATAGTGGCACAACCTCTCATTCTTAGTCTGATAGAGGTTTCTCACCTGACAGACTATCAACTCAGCATCTCTTTTAGCATGGAGTTCCCTAATGCCTCTTTCTCTGGCAGCCTGTAGTCCGAGCAACAGAGATTCATATTCAGTCGTGTTGTTGGTATTATTAAACTATAATATGTAGGATAAAGGAATAATACCTCCCTGAGGGGATACCAAAACAACCTAGGCTCCTGATCCAGTAGAAGAGCAACTGCCGTCAAATTCTAAAGTCCATACCTCGTTAGGTGTTGTTTCTTTTTTGAAAACTTCTCTGTTTGGGGGAAGAGGCTCCTCCATGTGTTCATCTTGATTTGTCAATTTTTTAGCTGTATCAGCTGAACACAATCTGAAGTTATCATTTGAATAAGTTTCATCAGATGTCTCATGGGTTCTGTTCGTAGACAGGAAGTAGTTGCCCATGCCTGAGGACTCAAATAAAATTTGAGCTTTCAGTGCCGATGATCGGGTAACTACGTACCTTGCTTCTTTTTCAGGAAGCAACTTATTGATGACACCTTAGACTGGGATCCTTGCTTCAGACAAGTCCATACTTAGCTCACCTCCGACATCCTTGCAAAAATTCTGCCCAAGCAGGATGCCATAAGATGCGAGAACATCAGCCACTAAAACCGTCATTTTTATTTGCTTCTCTGGAAAAGCCACGAAGGCATATTGAGCATCTTTTATTTGACCAAGGAGAGGAACTTGCTTATTTTCCATGGAAAAACATCTCTCAAAAGTTTGGGTTAAGGTCAAGCCAAGGGAATCTGCCACCTTAGTGGGCTTGATGTTATCTGAAGCTCTAGAGTCTATGATGCAATTACTCAGCTTATAACCATTTATAAGCAGGGAGACATAAAACGGTTCAATTTTCTCGAGAGTGAAAGGAGGAGTCACAACAAGATTGTTTTGGATCAGTTTATCTTTAGGGGGATCAGGAACAACTTTCAAAGAATCTTGTCCTATGGGGACGGCTTTGTTTTTTACATATTCGGCTAACCTATCAAACTGTTCTGGGTTCACTCTCAAATATTCGACCTCTGTCATTTGAATTTTAGTCTTTCTAGCATGATCAATTATGTCAAATAATTGAAAAGAACTTACAACAGAGGAAGAGAGTCCATCATTAGGGATTTTAACAGGTGTGGCATTGGTCTGAATAGCAGAAGTGAAAGATATCAGATGATTGGCAGTACTCATTTTTTTATGGGTTACCTGATCTTTTGATTGTGGAGGCAATGGAGTCCCACGTTTGGCAATGGAAATCGTTGGTTAGGGTTCTTCATCTGCCTTTTCTTTGTTAGTCTGTGAAGCTGACTGATTTTGAGATCTAGTGAAAATAGCGTAAGATCCATCCAAATCCTCCCCTTTACTTCTAGCTTCATCCTGGTAATCCAAGAAACTGATATTGGAGTCATCAGCTAATTCCTCTTCCTACTCATTGAAGAGATTAGCATATTTTTGTTGATCTAACTGAGGTTGAAAAGAATTGTCGTGCTCAGCTTCCAAGTAGCTGACCGCTGAATTAGCAGGTGCTGCTTCAATGGCTAATCTCCCTGGAGGGGGAGGTAAGCGATTGGATTGCCCTTGGTTCTGGGTAGCATTACCCTGATATTGCTAATTATGGAATGTTCTCCTAGGTTCATTTTGATAGGTAGGAGCAGACGTACCTTGGGTTATTTACCTCTTTAAAGCTATCAGTTCATTCGTCAATTTTTGCACCATAAGATCTATAGTACTTGAAGAACTTTCAGCAGATGAAGAGAATTTATTTTTACTTGGGTCTTTTTTGATCTTACCTGCCAAGATAAGATCATCTTCAATCTCAGTATCCAAACTTTGAGCCAAGGATAAATCCATAGGGTTGGCTTGCCTTAACATGAAGCTTACTTCAGGAAGCTGTGAATTGATGAAAAATCACTTGAGATTTTCCGCCGTGGGCTGAGCCACAGTTGGAATCCGGTTTCTCAACTTGTTGAATTTAGCTATGAAATCCCTCATGGGTTCTTGGGGTTCTTTCTTCAACTGTGTTAGCTGAGCCAACAAAGCATGTGCATCTTTAGTAGGTTTAAACCTAGCTTCAAATTTGGATTTGAGCGTATTCCAGTCTGTTATTGACCTGGCCTGCAGGTGATAGAACCAATCCACGACAGCTCCTTGCAAAGTTTCCACAAAAAGTCTAACTGCTACATCTTCAAATTCCACGCTGATCATGCCACATGCTATGGAGAAAGTGGTAATATGCTCATCGGGATGAACCTTTCCATCACCAAAAAACTTAGGAAAATTTTTCCTAGAACTACGAGGTAGTTCATGCAAAAGTGCAATCAAATTGAGAGGGCCAAAGGAATTACCCCACAGGCCTTGAGCCATAATGTTAGTATGATTAAATGGTGGGATAGCAAACCTTGGTGGAGTATTTACCAGCAGGGCATGGTTAACCATAGGAAAAGAAGTTCTACCTTATTTTGGTGACTTGATAGAGTTAGGAGGGAAAATCTTAAAACGTTGGAGTAAAGGTGACGGAGGAAAGAGATCAAAGTTACTTTTCTATGCCAACTCAAACACAGGGTCAACAACACCCTTAGATCTCTGGCTTCTGGTGTAGCATGGAGTTTCCAGATCTTAAAATGAAAAAGGGACCGAAATTGCTTTAAGTTGAAGCTTGAGGCCTCAAAATGCACGTTCTTTCCAGTGGTTTTGGTTTTGCAGACCAGATAATGTAACGGAGGTAGATGGTAAGGTTACAATAATAATGGGTAAAATGCAGAACGGAGTCACCAAAATATATAATAGATAAGGGTAGGGACTGCTTCAATCTGAAACTTGAGGTTTTAGAATGCACATCGTTCGAGTCCCCAACGGAGTCACCAAAAAGCTGTTGGGTGAATATTTTGTCGACTAGCTAATTGGTGACCAAAATAGTTCCTATCACCACAACATAGGGAGATCAGTCGGCCAGATGTGCGAGTTTATTACATTAGTAGGAGACAAATCTCTCTTCTCATCAAGGGGAGGTCCCCTATAGATATTTATACACTATAAGTATATAATTAAGTAGAAAATAACACATGGGGGGGTATAACATCATCTACCTCTCTTTTTCCAGAGGTAATGAATAAGGAACAAAAGAGTGAAAATCTTGGTCCTAAGCTAACAACACTCCTCTTTTTTTAGGAATGGTATCAAACATAGAGCAAAAAATCACCTGAAGAGATGAAGTTCTTCAAGAACACTCCCGTAAGCACAAAGTCTTCCGTAGTCTCCTTCACCAATCCGAAACAAGTA
Source organism: Torreya grandis (assembly GCA_037957365.1). Classification (NCBI taxonomy): domain Eukaryota; kingdom Viridiplantae; phylum Streptophyta; class Pinopsida; order Cupressales; family Taxaceae; genus Torreya; species Torreya grandis. The sequence goes on along the minus strand of JARHVA010000320.1, from coordinate 31,579 downwards.
CAACCATAGAGTAAAGTGAAGCACAAAGTCTTCACCTGAAACTACAAAAGATAACTGAATCTCAAAGATAAAAATAGCACAAAGTCTATCTTCTACCTTCCAGAAATTCCCTCAGATAATATTAACACACCCACTTTGCTTATTAAATTAAATAAATAAGATATTACTAGGAAAAAGGACATAAGAACTATTTCCTAAATAACACAGACAATCTCAACACAAAGTCTGAAATAACCTGCTTCTCATTCATTCAACAAAATATGATTTACAAATTTGAGCACAAAGTCTCAAAAGTTGCTTCAATTTCAGCAAAGTGTTTGCTATTAATTTTTTCCAAGATCATTTACAAATGAGGTCTCCACTATATATAGGGAGAAAATCCTCAAAAAGAGAAAATAATAAAATACACAACATATCTCGGTCAAAGATGACTCATCTTTGACTTTTAGATATTTTTCTGAACTTTTTACATGTAATTACATATTTCAAAATTGCATGCACTTTGCACAAAATAGAAGTGTGTAAGGAGAGAAAAAGAAAGAAGGAGAGAGATTCAGTTCTTGCTGCCATATTTCTTCATATGTGCATCAAACATTGTGATAGATGCCTAAATTTTGATGCTATCTAGCACAACTGTGTTCTTAGAGATGATTTTAGCTCTGATCAATGCATCTTTCAATGCTATGATGGCTTTAGTGTGGCTAGTTAACCTAGATTTTAGATTCTCCAAAGTTAACTGAGCATCTAGAATTCTATCCATAGTAGACATTGAGAAGGATTTTTCTTCAAAATATCTCCGAACCATCTCCTTGAAATTCTGAATCATTTCTTCTGCTGAAAGGAATTGATTGTCCTTAGAGGTCAGGTTGCATGGTAGCTCTTCTAGTTTATTCAGCAAGCTTAGGTCACTCTTTTCACTAGCCTCCTTGAAAGCTTTGAGGTCATCATTTAGGTCTTTGAGTACCTGAATCCTGAAGATCAGTGACTCCTTGATTTCAACATAGGAGTCCTTACTAGAGATGACACCGATAGATATTAAGGTGCTTTTCTTGAGGTCCTTCATTTCCTTCCATCTGTTAAGATCTTTTCTCGAACTATCGATCTCTTGAGAAATGAGGGAGACGAAGTCATCTAGTTCCACTTTTACCTTCCTCATTTTTCCTATCTTTTCTACTACTTCTGTAAGCAGAGAAACTCCCTGAGTATGCATCTTTTCAATATAGTCCTCCAAGACTTTTCCTTTCAAATAAGTCTTTTTTGTTTTTTGAATAACTGAGTCATCCACGGAGAAGGCCTCTGGAGTTGCTGCTTCAGAAGGAAGAGTGAACCTTTTTATTACTGCCATTAGTTGCTCTACTTTGGCCTTGTAATAATCCTTCATCTCCTTCTCTATGTCGAATTTCTAGACCATGATGTCCATAGCCGACTGAAGATCGCTTTTCACACCTTAATGAGTAACTTTGCCAAGTTCAACATGAGAGATGGAATAGATACTCATCTCGAAACCCTCAAGGGTCACGTCCTGTGGAGGCTTGGCAATTTCCAAAAAAAATTGTCCTTTTTCTTCGACTAATTTGGAGAGGATTCTTGGCCTCTTAGGAGCCTTTGCTTTCACTGGCACTATTTTTCCAAAGTCAAACTCATCTGGGGAGATGGCCATCTTCTTTCTTTTTGGCATGAAAGCAGACATCTAAGGTGGGAGAGAAGTACCTGTTGTGGCAATGGTTGTCTCTACTGGTGTTACTATAGCAGTTTCCATACTGCTAGTGGTGACAGTAGTTACAGTTGGAGTAACTGGCAAAACTGCACCAACTAATGATTCTGGCTCAGGTGTAGGGCTTGCTAGCAAGTTGAAGGAAGGAGACGATAGACTTGGAATGGATCCAAAAGAATGAGGGGAACTTACAGAAGGGCCCTGAGGATCACCAAATATGACCCTAAAAGGAGAAGCAGCTCTGGAGGAGGGAACACTGATAGGAGAGATGGGAGAAGAGGGTACCACAGGAGACTGAGGGGGAGAAGGAGATACACTCTTGCTCGGCTGCGCTTGTTCCTATGAGAGTGGAGGCCTAGTGCTAGGTTGCCTTGATGGCTGATCATCTTTCTCCATGGGCTGAGCTGCCTGTGCCTGAGGGCTCTATTCCTCAGTTCCTTTTGTTGCCGCTGCAGGCTCTTCAGTGGCCTTAGGTTTCTTGGATACAAAGATGATCCTAGGCTTGTGGGGCCCAGAAGGAGAAGGGACATCACCTTTTTTTTAGTTCTATTCTCTACTTTCCTCTTTAATTCTGCCTGGTATTCAGCCTCTGATCTCATAATAAATTCTTTTAGGGTGATCCCTTTGGCTGCTAACCAATCATTGGTGTTAGCCAATATTGGTTCGAATCTTTTTCTCAAAGAAGCCAGCTCCTTCTGAGACCACTGAACTAGAGGGAGAGGGGAACCAGAAACCTTCTCTGTCATATACCTATTATTGATAATGTTTCCATCATCGATTAGAATAGAGGGGATCTCTGCAAGCCCGAGATATTCAATCTGCTCCAGTGTTAGCCTGCAATAGTCCATTTTTCTAATCTCCTCGGTCGTCCTCAGGTCTACCCAGATATCCTTGATCATTGGTTCATGGAACTAAGTTTTCCTTCTAATCTTCTCCTTGACTCCCATGTAGTCAAATTTTTCTCATCTTTTGAATGGTTTTAAAGTAACCATCTGCATTTCAGTTTCCATGACCTTGGCTTTGGTTGATGTTTCAACAGAATACCTACCAATCTTGATTGGAAACTTGAAACCTGGTCTCTTTAGTTCCATCTGTCTAATATGCACGATAACCAGTTGTCAAAAAAGTTCCATTAGAACTAATTTATCTGAAGGAAACCTTGGAAGCATGTAGGGGTAGCCTTGGTAAAAGCAGACCCAAAAATAATAGAATGTGGGGAACTAAAGGAAATTACATCCATAATCATTGACCACTACCCAGGCCTCATCTGATATTCTCTTCTGCTCGAGCTGAGGGTCAAAGAGACATAAAAATATAGCGAAAAAGGCATCGTTTACCCTCTTGAAGTGATGGGTTAACCCTTGAAACATCAGCTAAAGATAATACGAGTAGACCGGGGTGGTCTTTCTATCTCCTTCAGTAATTAATCCCAGGAAAGATCGCATTGTGGCAGCTATATAAACTAGGTATGAATTCATGTAAAATTTGAAGGAAGTCTATACTTTGGTTAACTGCTCATGGAGGGCATTGTTGATTTGCTCTCCCCAAAAGATGGCTTGCTTGCCCTTGAGGATGATCTTGATGAATGGATACATCCATTCATGGAACTGTGAAGAAGATGGGAGGCCATGTACTCTGCTGAGAAGGGTGATCAAGTCACCAAATTCTTTGATGAAATCACTCCTCGAGAAGTTCTATGGCCATCTTGATAAGCTTGTCCTAGGGGACTTCAACCACTTATGGTTCATAACTTTCTTTGCCCTTTCAAGGTCTTTATCATATTCCTTATGTGCATCCCCAAAGTCAATTTGGGTTACCTCAGTGGTTAGAGGGCACAGGAAAACTTTGTCAATGAATTCAGGGTCCAACCAAATCACCATGTTGCCACTGGCGTCTGAGACCGACCTGGTCTCTTTATTTTAGAAGTGCACACATTAAATGATAAATTCAGTATGATGCGCTGCTACCAAAAAAGTGGCCACTAGGTGGATGTTACTCTCGATGATCCTTTTCATCCTGGTGTTGGGGTTTATCACCTTTGCGTGGGTTAGGAATTCGGCCATGTCCACATGGCCGATCTCAGTGTCCCAGATCTCATTGATGTTGGACATAATAGAAGTGAGGGGGAGGACACCCTGATACTTGTATTTCATCATTTTTGCCTTCTTGGGAGATGCTTCTATCATCGAGAATGATCTCGACCAGATGGGAGCAGATGTGCAAGAGTTCACTGATTGAATTGCAATCATGATTATAGTAATTAGGAGAGAGATGACGAATGGGGAAAACACATTTTGAGTGATTATGACCATGGAGGTCACTTAAAAAGGCCAGGTCGGAAGAAGGAGTGAAAAATGAGGAAGAAAGGGAAAGAAAAAGACAACTCAAAAAATTCCCGAGAGTTAGAAAAATCCGAGGGAAGGATGCACGGGAAGCAAAATTTGCCGCCCCTGCATGCCGGGATAAAAGAATGTAAGGGTGGTAAAATTCACCGCCCTTGCTAAGACGGGCTGCGTAGGTGGCAAATTTTTCCGCCCTTGCAGACTGGAGGAGGAAAATTGTAAGGGCGGTGAAATTCGCTACCCTTGCGAGGAGGATCGGAAGAAAAAGAAAAAGAAAGGGCGGCAAAATTTGCCGCCCTTACAAAATAGAAATGCTTTGGCGGTGAATTTTGCCACTGATGCACATGGGATAAGAGAAGTGCACGAGCGGCTGACTTCACCACTTGTGTACAAGAGGGTTAGTGCAGGCGACAAGTTTTATCGCCCGCACATGCTAAGAGCGGGGAAGGGGGAAAGTCCGCATGCCAGGAAGAGGGGGAAAATCCATCAGTGGTGAGGAGGAGAGAAAAAATAAAAAAAGAAAATAGTAAAACAAACAAAAGTGAAAGCAACTAATAAAAACCCTAAGCAAAATGAGAAAAGAAGACAAAAAGAAATGCTAAAAACAAGACCTACCTGAGAAACCGCATGTGCCACGAGGTTGAATCCACTAAAATTCACTTTGACTCGTCAACTGAGTCGCTCAAACACAAGAGGTAGGAGGAGAGGAGGAAGCAATGAGGAAAGAAAGGCTCAAATCAGCTTATATGGGGTGAAAAACCCACCCCAACAACCCACCATGCGTGGCCATAAATGCCGTGCACGGTTATCAAGACATGTAAGGGCGGAAAAATTTTCCGCCCTTGCATGTTTCGGTAAATCTGTGTAAGGGTAGCAAAATTTTCTGCCCTTGCATGCCAGAGTGCAGGGGCAACAAAATTTGTTGCCTTTGCAGGAAAAGTGCAGAGGCGGCAAAATTTGCCGCCCTTGCACAAAAATAAGGGAAATGTAGAGGCGGCAAAATTTGTTGCCCCTACAGGGAAAGGAAGAAAAGACTAACTCTTAAAAGAGGTAGTCTGAAAAGGGGACTTGTTTCCCAGAACGTTTCGAGACCGTAATGGCCTTCACTTTTTGGGAAGACGTGTTTCACAAATTTTAGAAGTTCTAGGTAGACCAAGGCGAGAACGAGAAAAACCTGTCTCGAAAATAAACTTAGAGAGACAAAAGATGAAATGGACAAGTTTCGTAGGGGGTTGTTCCTAAAAATGAGCTAAGCTGATTTTGGAAACAACAATTGTCACTTTTTTCAATCCCCTTACCTAAAAATGGGTGCATATCAGTGGGGGTATGTCGTAGGATACATGACTCCACATACATATAGTTAACAAAATGAGCATAGTTAAATTTATTTTACATAATTTACATGATTTAGATCTACTTTTAGGACAAAATTCTATTCATTGGGCACAAATTTATTATATACGTGTTATAGATCAAAGGTTACATTTTGACATTTACTTCATCTTGAGACATATTAAAGGTGTACGTACACCAAATTACATATACAATTTTGGAATTATAAATATATTTATTTACCAACCTTACCAAGATGTAACATTATTATTTTACATGGTATAGTACATGAATATTTTTTTATTAGCGTGATCAATATTTTGCACCTTTAATGTACTTGTAACTATGATTCTATTAATACAGATTGATATGGTCACACCATTCGACACCATTTGACTTGATCCAAATTGGATAAATTGGCTAGATTGATTATACTTGATTTGTGTGATTAATATTTTATGCTCTCAATGGACTTGGAATAATTAATTCTTTTACCAAATTGGGAGCATGATCACCCTCTAATTCTCCTCTTCATATCTCCAAGATTTAGTTGTGAACCTCTCTCTAATGTTTCATCTAGAAAGAATATTTAATAGGATAAAATACCAATTGGAAACATGGTTGAATTGACATAAATATGTCCTCATTCCTTTCTCTTTTATTTTAAGTAATTTATAATTATTCAATTTCAATTTATGTGCACTAATTACACCTATAACATGATATTATTGTAGGTCATTCACATACAATAAATTCAAGTGAGCTCAAGCAAAGACAAGGTGTGTTCTACACACCACAATATGTTTTCTTTCCTTTAACCTAGTAATTTTATCCTTATACATTACTAAATTAAATGGGTCAAATTTAGATGCTTAAATATGGATTTATATGTTAAACTAGTCTTGTACACTTGACAAATATATCTCAGGGTTCTATCCTTTAGTTTGACCTTCCTTTCAACCAAAAATATTCATTCACCACCTCAATGGGTATAATTAATTAATTCTTCATCAAACCTTGATTATTTTGATTATCTAGATCACTAGTAACCACAGAATGCCTAAAATTTGATATAAATCAGTGTAGACAGTTACAGAACCTCAACACATTTCTTCCATCATAGACAATTGCATTCAGGGTAGGACAATAGAATCGATGCTATTATCCCTACTCCAATGAAAGTTTTATTACCTTACAAAAACTCAAATTTATAAATATTTCAATGTGTATGGGTTGGCATAAGAATGTCATTAACCCTTATATGAGGATTATTTAAAAAGATCTAGTATAAATACAAGCCAAAACCAATTCATTTGTACATCTATCAACATATAGAAATTATCAATAAATCACCTACCAAATTTAAATCAATCAATCACATGACTAAGATAGTATTCCCTATTCATCTATATTTGCATATCAAGCATAGGAGTAGTCAAAATAACTCAAAATATAGCCCATGAGCCATACTTGTCAAGTTACAATCTATGTCACTACATACATTATCATATAATATATTTCAACCTTGTGTACACACATTCCCACACATAAGGGATAACTACATAAGTCTGAGGCCCTCTTTATGAGTATTATATTTGTAGGTATCACTCATTAAAAGAGGGGTCTTTGGGGTTATCTCAACGTCATGATCCCACTAACCCATTTTTACCAAGGTAAACTAACCTGATGGGGAGAGCTAGGGTTTGAGATACAAACAACCATTGATAACGGATGCTTGAGATCTAGATACATCAAATGAAAGGCAAAAAAAATAGAAATACCCATATGGTCACATCAATTACATCTTGATTCAGATAGTAGTGTTGATGCAAATGTCCATAGGGTGATGCAAGTATCCAAATAGTTAGAAAGAATATATATAGAATCTGATGACTATTTTATGAACACTAGATAACTTATTTCCACACATTTAAATCTCATATATGTTTGTACATCATTGCATAAGTTAAATCTTGTTTTCTATTTGGGAATTTTAAATCAAAATATTTTTTAGCATTATTATTTATATATCTAACATTTTCATAATTCATCACTGTAATTGAATATCATAAATTGAATTATTTAATTAGTATTATTTAAGGAATAGGTTATCTCACTCTTGAATAGCCTATTCCTCACATAACCCTCAATTTTCCAAAAATGGTTAAACAAATAAATATATATCGTGACCATTGGTCCTAACATGCACTAAGTTTTTAGGGAAAATTTAGGTTATTTGGAATCTTCCTCTTCTTCTTTCTTCTAGGTTTTTTCCCGTTGGCTTGTCTGATTACCTTCCTTGGATTCTCCTAAAATTTCCCCTTTGATTATTTTATTACTTGAGTATTTTTTATTACTTATTCTAGCTTGTGCCTACTAGATTCCTCTTCATGTGATCCATTTATAATATAAAATCACAATAATGTAAAAAACTAGAAAATAAAAAATGTCTTTCTTGATAGATACATGTCATTCTAATATACTTATGCTAGATGTTAAATTATACATGTTACACACATTATTCTCATGGTAGTATTTGAGTAGCTGAGATGAAATATATATAAGTTACATATGATCATGTACTTATAAGTGTTATGTGTCTCTACTTACATCTACAACTTGGGGACTTTGTCACATTGATGGTATGGTCTATATTAGGGGCATCTTTCTATAGTGAGTATGAGGTGATATCTTCCTATTTTACACACACACACACACACACACACACACACACACACACACACACACACACACACACACACACACACACACACACACACACACGCATTCTTACATTAATTATACATACATTAATACTACCTAATTATTTCTTATTATGTGGATACATTTCATGTTATTGTACATGCATATGATTGTTCAATGTCTTACATGTAAGTCTTGTGCTTGTGTGTACTTGTACACTTTTCCTATAAATGTATTTTCAAGTACTATACATAGAGGATCTTATAGTCATCATTTCATTTTTTTCATTGGTTTATTTTGGGTCATATGTCCTTGCATGATTCTATGTGTGGTTGCATGTATTATATGTATGCTTATATTTAAATACATGGTTTATAATATGTGTTATATTATGCTCAGTGTCATGATCCATATCATGCATGTTAATTCTTGAGATATAATATGATTGTTACTTATATTTATATGGTCCTTATTGTAGACACTCAGTTTTGGCCACTTTCATGCCTAAGTCAGAATTCAGATCAATTGTTAGCAAATGATGCAATTTAAGCCTAAAAATAACCTAAATTCCCAAATTCATCTACATAAGGGACTTAATTGCTTAGAAATGTGGTGAGTCTTGATTATTTTGGGTATTACCCTAAATGCACCAATAACCTAGTTTAGTTTTAACCATAGTCAAGTTACGACCTAGTAATTTCACATTCTTGACTTGAGCTATTAATGCAAAAAACTTAAAAATAATTACCAAAGGCTTAAAAGCACTAAACAAGATTAATTAAAAATCAAATCTCAATTAACTTGCCTAAGTAAAAATTTGAAGTTGAATTAGTGAATTTAATTTATCTAAAAGGAATTTTTTAGCCAAATATGAATTTAAGGTCAATGGAGCTAATAGAATGATTTATAAATTCCTAAAATTCCAAAAAAAATTATCATAACCTAACAAATATCTAAAGTTGATTATCATGGCTCATAAATATCTGAAAATGAGTTGTCAAGACTTCATGAGTGCTTTGACCCAACCCAAGGTTAACCTGACTCAACTTAGGTTATTTCAAACTTAACTAATGTTATAACTAAACCTAAACTCCCTAGGGTTAGAGTTAGATATGAGACCTATAAATACAAGTGCTCTCACTCTACCCTAACAAGCTTCTATGTGTAAGGTTATTCTGTATGAATGCCTTGAATAAACCATCAAACTAATGTTACAATGCTAATTTGATACCAAGATTCACACCAAGTCAATCCAATCCTAAAAAAGCCACATATGGCCATTATAGAAGTATTACCAACATGGAGAAGCATTGATCAAAGTCTCTAATGCCATATACTGATCAAGAACATCTACTATGCCAACAAGTGAACATCAATTTTGACAAGGGAGGTAAAATTATTGTGTGTTTCTATCTTTATTTTGTTGTTTTTTCCATTATGTTATTCTCCCTTATTTATTATGCAAGATTTTTTAGTTTCGTTACATTGTTATATATGAATTTTTACTTGATTCACTAATAAGAAACTAATCAAAAGTTGTACACTCTTCAGACTCCTAATATACATAATGGCATACTTGGTGGACCACATATCTCGTATAGAAAATAAAAATGATGTGGAACCTTTAGAATTCTTAAAATTAACATTTAAATCTTCAAGCTTATATTTGTATCCTTTAAAATCTTGTCATTTTATTCTGTTTATAATCATCGACTTCGCCCTGTGTAATGGCAACATCAAATTTTTCATCCTCTATTTGTGATTTTCTATTTTGTATAAATGGTTACTTCAAAATAATGAATTTGCCTGTGTAATGATGACATTGACAAGTATAAATGATGGCATTGACCCTAACATTCAGTGACTTCAACAAGTATATTTGCAAGTGATTTTGATGACTTCACCATATTTTAACTTGTAATCAATGACTTCACCTAGACTAATCAATGAATTTGCCATTATTTAATGGTGACTTCACAAAAATCCTATTTCTATCTTTTTGTGCCACAATAAAATAGTGAATTTGTTAGAATTGATGGCTTCACTCTATTGCATAATTGATGACTTTACTCTGTGTTTTTTAGAAACCTAAAAGCTAAAAATTGAATATTATTTATTGATTTTCCTTTTGGCTTAAATAAAAGAGAAACCCCTAACATTTTTATAAGAATCAAGGTGGATAAAGATAGGCCTAAACACTTATAAGTCTCATATTCACTTTCATTTTAGTGCTTAAAATTAACCTATCCAAATTTATATTTTTATATTTTAAGATTTTACAAGAGAAAACAAGGCCAAGGTGTTAAAAATTCATTCACATTTGATATGGTGCCTTTAAAACAAACATTCACTTTATCTTATTAATCTTAAGAGATTTTTCACTTTTTATTTATTCTTTATTTGTCAGCTAGTTTTAAAGTTCCTAGATTAAATTCTTTATTTGTGGAAAACCAAAAACTTTGCATGTATGCTCTCCCCCATCCCCTTTAGGGAACTCAGGTGATTAAAAATGCCTTTTTTATTTCCTTTTTTATGTATCTTAGAATGGAAATAATTTCATGTATGCTCTCCCCAATCTCTAAGTGACTTGCGTGACCCATAAACAACCTCTAAAGTCTTTTCAATTTTCATTCATTTATTTCTCCACATTAGCTTATGGTAGGAGTTCATCACCTCCTCAAAATTTATTTAGGGGTGTGATGACCTGGGGTTTCATCTCTCAGCATCGTACTAACCCCACTCCATGGTGGGGTATATAAATTGGGCACGTGATATTGGGATTGCTAGGGGATAATCAGTTAGCCTACCAATTCTAACAAAAACTTGAATCAGTTCATGCTAAACATCTAAATTCACTAAGAATTATATGGGTGAAGTCATTGTGTAAAGGACTAGACATTTGAATAGTAAGTGATTTTGAATCCAATTGATGTGATGCACCATTGTGTTAGCCACACTTGGGACTATTTAGTATAATTCAAAACTTATAGATTTTAGTCAACCCCACTTGTTATGATATATCTTGCCAAATTTTGAGTGATTCAAACTCTATGCTCATATTACATACCAATGCTTGAGAGAGAGGAGATTTTTTTAGCATTGTTCCTATTTTTAATATTTAGCATTGAAGTTATCATTGATGTCAAAGGTTCTTGAGAAGGTCTTCATGAGGTCATTGAATAGTGTAGCTATGGGAGAGAATATTGATGTCTTGAGCCTAGTAGTGTCTTGAGAAGGTATGTGCATAGGATGCCTAGTCTTGTGCATAAAATAGCATGATGTCTTTATGATATGAATGCACATAGGCATTAGTGGTTGTATGAGGTTGCTTTATCATGTATATGATGCATTGGAGCACTCATGTGAGTCTCAGGGTAAGCCTATAGGGGTAATATTTTTAGACCAAGTCTACACCTAGACCACTCCTAGACTCTACCTATCCTAATGAGGAATCATGATCTATTGTCAAGGCATATGAAGGATTTATGATAGTTTTTAAGCATGTATGAGGTCTATTTAGTATGTGAGAGTGGTGGAGAGTGCATGAAGGCTATTTTTAAGGCCTAATATGGTTTGTAGGTCAAGGTCTAAGCAAACAAAGAGAGATATTATGGCCTAATGAGAGGTCATGGCCATATTTTAGAGTGTTTAGATTAATTAAGAATTTTAATAGGTGAGGTATGTTTTTTTAAGTGTGTTCATGTAGTTTGAAGTCACAGTTTGAAGGATAATGCATGAAAATGTGTTCTAAGGTCTCTCAAGTACAAAGAATGAAGGGTTCTCAGCCTAAGAAGGATTTTATTATGCTCATTAGTTTGTAAAACATATGATGGGAACCTAATATATTCATGGTAGATGGGGAATTGTCCTAGATAAAAAATTCAAGTATTTTTTTGATTTAAGGACTATGCTTTATGAATGATTATTAAGAATGGAAATAGGTTTAAACCCTCCTAGAACCCTAATAAGTCCCTGATGTTGAAAATATGGATCAAAATTTGCCTAGAATAGATTAGTATGGATAAATAAGTGATTCAAGGTTGTATTCAACTCTCTCAAGAACTTATATGCATGATTGAGTTATCAAGTGTATGAGTAGACCCTATAAGAAAGTGTTAATTTCTCAGAGATTTACTATAGCAGTTAGAGTTGATCAAGTAAAAGTATGAAAATGGATGGAGGATGAAGCTTGATACTCATGTTTCATGTAAATTTAGGTTTATGGATAGTTCATATCCTAAAATATTCTAAATTGGTCATCCAAATTAGCTAGTTGTTAACAAGGCTAATGGTGCAAAAGTGAAAAACCCAAGCATGAGTGAGAAGAAGATTAGGGATGTGTTACCATGATAGAGTGAAGAAACCAAGTGCATGAAGATTTTTTTTGGGACTATTATGTCTTATTAATTCTTAGTATAAATCTTATAATTCAATTATAGTGGTGAAAATGATGAAGCCAAAATGGCTTGTCTGACTCAGGAAGGTCTATGTGTAGTGAGGTCAATAAATTAGTCTTTAAGACCAATAGTTGCCACTATAAAATATGATATTTATATTTTATAATGATATATATATTTCATATTTTCATATAAATTCATAATAATCCATTCAAAATATTTATCCAGGTGTTGGAGGCCTGAGTCATCATGACTGGTCTTTGAGGAAAATTGGTAGTTCTAAGTGAGCAAGTTGCAAGAGTGTTTTTGAGTCCTTTTTCCCTATGTGATTAATTATAATTCACTTGATGAAGTATTAAAGATATTTTAGGTTCTAATAATGTTATTTATTTTCATATTTTTATAGATAAATAGCATTTTATCTTCATTTATTTAAGATAGACACTTTTATGTGTATGAAGGCCTAATGTGAACAGTATTAATGGTGTGCTTCAAATGGTGGTCAGAGTTAAAAAGTGTCATGGACATAAGATAATATCATTGGGGTATATTTTAGTGTTATATGGAGTTTTTAATCTATGTGTGGAATTTTTAATTGTTCTAAGGAGTTCAAATGGTAACATGTACTAATGAAGGCCTAATTGAATTAGGTCTCCTTAAGGCCTAAAAGAGGTTTTCATATTATAATTTGTGGATGACCTATTGAAATGATTGATTCATGTATTAAATGTGATATAATACCAATTTTATGGTTAATAAAAGTGTTCAAGTGTGTATGGATGACCAAGAGGTGTGTGAGCTAGAGTATTGTATAAGAATAAGGCCTAATAGGTCTAATTGTCTTGCTAATGATGGGGGGTGTGCAAGAGAAGGAAATAATATTTTGAAGAGTTAAATGAAATATTGTATACCATAAAAAGGGTGTAGATAAACTATATTTAATATATAATATGGGTATTATAGATGAATATCAAAGTCATATGACCTAATTTGTCTTAAAGAGACCTAGTTGAGCGAATAAACCTAGAAGGCAGTTTGAGAGGGATAAGAGTATGAAGAGATAAAAAGTGGTCATCATTAGTTGATTTATAAATATGGTGTTTTAAATTTTATAAAATAAATCAATTGGTCGAGTTGGTACTGAGTCATCTATGGGGTTAGTGCCTAGTTGCAAGTCGGTGTTTGCTAAAGCCTAGCTGGGTTAGTGCTTAGTTAGTTGGGGTTGGTGCTCTGTGTGTAGTTAATGCTTCAAAAAATTGTGATATTTTAACTTATAGGACTATATTCCATTTTTAGGTATTATTTGGGTTTATTCCCCTTGATATTTTCCCATTTATATGTGTGTTTTTGTGTTATGATCATGTGAATGACTCTTTATGCATTGTTATATCTTTGTATTGCTTTGATAATTCAAAGAATATTAAAGCACATGCAATATAAAGTTTTAAGAGACTGATTAAACCCAATTCTCATTCATTTTGTTTCTAATAATTGGTATTAGATCCTGGTCCTTTAAAGTAAGTCTAACAACTTGAAGGTGATCCTAAGAAGTGCAATATGTCTAGTGATCAAAAGGAAGAAGACAACATGTATGATGAAGAAGGAGAAGTTGAGTTATACCTTCAAGATGAGCTCATAAGTGTCATTTATGATTTAAAAATAAAAATATGACTATAAAATATCTTAGGAATGAGTTATAATGTGTCAATAAAAGGTTTAGATCAAAATAAATTGAGTACGATTAGTTGAAGATAAGGTTATATTCCTTGAAGGTTGAGCATGAGCAGATCATAGACAATATTATAAAGTTTGAGATAGGTAATGAGAAGTCCAAAAAATTCAATATTACCAATATTAAAATACAAATCAGTAATCCCAATGCTATAAATGATAACTTATCGAGAAAAGGAGTGATCAGTCAATAGGTAAGTATAGAAATATTGTTTTCTACATCTATCATAATATGGGACACATTGCAAGATTCTATTCTAATAAAGTTAGAAGGACATCAAGATTAAATAATATATATGAATCTTATATAATGAATGAGAAGGTTCAAACATTGGTATGGAAGCCAAAGCAAGTTAAGACTAATCATATTGAGCTCAAGATTCAAGATAGACTATTTGTTAAGGAATAAAAGACTAAAGAGGATTTTATGTTGACTCAAACTACCTTTAACATTAAAGATGAAGGAATGGAATGGTATATATATATTGGTTTTTTAATCCACATGACAAGAGACAAAAATAATTTCATTTCATTGAAGAAAAATGTTATAGGAATAGTGAGGTTTGGAGATAACACAACTGCCAATATAGTTGGTAAGGGTGTCTTTAGTTTGGAAAATAGAAAGGCCAAAAAACAAAATGTGTTGTATGTGAAAGGTTATAAACATAACATACTTATTGTAATTCAAATGTGAAATCAAGGACACACACCAACCTTTCATGATAGAGGGTGTGAGATAAGGAGAGTTAAATCAGGAAGGCTAATTTCCAATGCTAAGAGGACTGTGAACAATCTATATGTCTTGAATGAGATCAAGAAGGAAAGATTATTTATGATCAAGGTGGATGTAATTTGGATATGGAATAGAAGGTTAGGTCACCTAAAATTTGAAAAATTTGTAGAGATAACACTAATAAGTTTGTGAATAACATGCTTAAGATCACCAAACCTACAAACATAATTTGTAAAGCATGTCAACATGGTAAGTAGACTAGAAGAAGGTTCAAGTCTATGGATTACTCTACTAAAAAACCATTAGAGTTAATACACACTTCTCTTTGTGTCCCTAAAATAATTTAAATCATTCAAGGAGATATCTAATTCATGTAACTCATAGATGATTACATAAGAATGAGTTGGGTTTTATTCTTTGAAAGAAAAGTTAGAAGTTCTTGACAAATTCAATGCATTTAAGGCTCTTGTTGAGAATCATAAGAATGGTAAGATCAAGTGACCAATATCTGATAGAGGAGGAGAGTTTTTGGTCCAATGAGTTTGATGACTTTTGTGAGGTTCATGGAATAATGAGACAATTCTCAGCATCTAGGACACCTTAGCAGAATGGGGTAGTGGAAAGAAAGAATATGACAATTCAAGAGATGGTTAGAACTATTATAAATAAGTCTATATTATCTAATGGATATTGGAGAGAGGTATTAAACACTAAAATATACATTTTTAATAGAGGATAGATAAGGACTAATGGCAACAAGATTCCTTATAAACTTTGGAAGGGCAGACTTGTCAAGGTGGAACACTTTAGAGTGTTTGGGAAAAAATGTTTCATAAAAAGAGAAGATGAATACTTAGGAAAGTTTTATTTTATATCAGATGAAGGTATATTTTGAGGATAATCATCAATGAGATTAGCCTATAGATGTTATAACAAGAGGTTATAGAAGATAGTGGAAATAACCAATGTGAAGATTGATGAGATAAGGAAATCACACTCACAGTCAAAGGATACTTTAGAGAATTTTGACTTCAAGAATGAAGAGGAAACTATAGAGGTTGTTGAGGAATAATAATAAGTTGAGGAGAGATGGGACTCAAAATTCCCCTCAAGATAAATTCAAAGAGATCATATTGAATCTCAAATCATTAGCAACAAGAATGTAGGTATGCAAACAAGAAAAAGATTGGTAAGTTATCTAAATCAAGAGAATGTTTCTCTATTATCTAATATTGAACCTAAGAATCTTATAGAAGAAATAAAAGACAAATTTTGGTTAAGTGTTATGAATGAGGAGTTATACCAAATAGAGAATAATGAAACTTGGGAACTAGTACCTAGGCCTAAAGACAAGAATGTCATTGGCATAAAATGGGTGTTTAGAAATAAGTTGAGTGAAAATGGAGAAGTCACTAGGAACAAGGCTATATTTATTTGCAAGGGATATGCACAAGTTGAATGGGTAGACTTTGAGGAGACCTTTGCACCAATAGAAATATTAGAGGCCATCATATTGCTTCAAGCATATGTAAGACTCAAAGGGTTTAAGGTCTACCAAATGGATGTCAAATCTACCTTTTTGAATGGGAATTTGGAAGAGGAGGTGTACATAGAGCAACCTAAAGGGTTCTCACTATCAGGTGAAAAGGACTATGTGTGAAGATTAAAAAAGGCTCTTTATGGTCTAAATCAAGCTCTTAGATCTTGGTATGAGTTTTATTGATCATGTATATGATGCATTGGAGCACTCATGTGAGTCTCAGGATAAGCCTATAGGGGTAAGATATTCAAACCAAGTCTACACCTAGACCACTCATATACTATGTTTGTTCTAATAAGGAATTATGTTCTATTTTAAAGGTATATGAATGATGTATGACAATTTTTAATCATGTATGAGGTTTCTTGAGTATGTGAGAGTGGTGGAGAGTGCAAGAAAAGAGGCATGAAGGTCAGTTTTAAGGCCTAATGTAGTTTACAGGTCAAGGTCTAAGTAATCAAAGAGAGAGTGTGTGGCTTAATGAGAGGTCATGATCTGATTTTAGAGTGTTTGAGATTACATAGGAATTTTCAAGGTTTAGGTATGTTTTTTTAAGTGTGTTCATACAGTTTGAAGCCATAGTTTAAAGGATAATGCATGAAAATGTGTTCTAAGGTCTCTCGAGTGCACAAAATGAAGGGTTCTCAACCTGAGAAGGATTTTATTGTGATAATTATCTCATAAAAACTATTCATGGTAACCTAAGATTTTTTTATTATATGGGGAAGGGCCTATCTCAAAATTATAGGCAATTATTTTTGGATTGAAGGACTATGCTTTATGGATAATTATTAAGAATGGAAACAGGTTTAAACCCTCCTAGAATCCTAATAAGGACCCAATGTTGAATATATTGATAAAAAGTTATTAGAATGGATTATTATATCTAGATAAGTGATTTGAGGTTATATTAAACTCTCTTAATAACCTCCAGGTGTGATTCAGTTGTCAAGTGTGTGAGTAGACTCTATAAGAAAGTGTTAATTTCTCAGAGGTTTGTTATAACAATCAAAGTTGATCAAGTCAAAGTATGAAAATGGATGGAGGATGCATATTGAGACTAATGTTTCATATACATGAAATTATATAGATAGGTTATATCCCTTAAATATTATAAACTGTTCATCTAATTTGGCTAGTCACTAACATGCTTAATGGTGCAAATAATGAAAAACCCAGGCAAGAGTGAGAAGAAGATTAGGGATGTGTTACCATGATAGAGTGAGGAAATAAAGTGTATGAATATTTTTTATAGGAATGGTATGTCCTATTAATTATTTTTTTAAATCTTATAAGTCAATATAATGTTGAATATGATGAAGCCAAAATGGCTTGTCTAACTCAGTAAGGTCTATGTGTAGTGAGGTCAATAAATTGGTCGTTAAGACCAATAGTTATCATTAGACCATATGATATTTATATTTTAATATTGTATATATATTTAATATTATCATATACATTCATAATAATCCATTTAAAAATTTTATAAAGGTGTTGGAGGTCTGAGTCATCATGACTGGACTTTGAGGAAAACTAGCAATTCTGAGTGAGCAAGTTTCAGGAGTGTTTTTGAGCCTTTTTTCCATGTGTGATGAATTATAATGTTCATAATGAAGTTTTTTAGGTATTTTATGTTCTTTTTATGTGATTTATTTTCATGTTTTTATGTCTAAATAACATGTTATCTTCAGGTGTTCAAGATAGACCTTTCTATGTGCATGAAGGCCTAATGTGAAAGAGTACTAATGGTGTGCTTCAAATGGTGGTTGGAGATAAAAAGTGTCATAAACATAATATAACATCATTTGGGTTTTATTTTAGTGGTATATGAAGTTTTTATTCTGAATTTTTATTTTTAAAGTGTTCCAAGGAGTTTAAAGTGTAACGTGTACTAGTGAAGGCCTAGTTGAATTAGGTCTCCTTAAGGCCTAAAAGATGTTTTGATATTATAAGTTATGGATGAAATATTTAAATGATTTATTAATGTATAAAATGTGATATAAAACCTATTTTAATGGTACTACAAGTGTAAAATTGTGTATGTCTGACCAAGAGGTCTGTGAGCCAGAGGATTGTATAAGAATAAGGTCTAATAGGCCTAATTGTCTTGTTAGTGATTGGGGGTGTGAAAGTGAAGGAAATAGTATTTTAAAGAGTTGAATGAGTTAATTTAGACCATAATATGGGTTTATATAAACTATCATACATATATATCATGGATACTATAGATGAAGATCAATTTCATATAACCTAATCTATCTTAAAGAGACCTAGAAGGCAGTTTGAGAGGGATAAGAGTGTGAAGAGCTAAAGAGGTGGTCATCATCAATTGGTTGAGAAATAGGGTGTTAATAAGGATATAAAATCAATCAAGTGTCTGATTTGGTGTTAATTCATCTAGGGGGTTGGTACCTCCTTACAAGTTGGAGCTTGTTAAAGCCTAGTTGGGTTAGTGCTTAGCTAATTGGGGTTGGTGTTCCATGTGGAGTTGGTGCTTCAAAAAAATTTGATATTTTGAATTAAAATATTGTATTAAATTTTCATGTATCAATGTATTTTCTTCTCCTTGAGGGTTTCCCACTCATATGTGTGTTTTTGTGTTATACTCATGTGAATGACTCTTTATGCATTGTTATATCTTTGTATTGCTTTGATAGTTCAAGGAATATTAAAGTACATGTGAAATAAAGTTTTAAACAGACTGATTCACCCCCCCCCCTCTTATTCATTGTGTTTCCAACATGATTAACAACTCTAACAACACCTATTCTTTATTTTTTATATTCTCACTTAATTCCTTTTGGGCCTTGGTATATCAGTGGAAACTTTGGTAGAAGCTATGCAAACCTTGTCGGTTTAGGTATAAGATGATCCATTAGTGATGTTTCTATTTTATTTTAGTTACATGATTGTTTTAGGATAAAATTGATTGTTTTTTTGTCAAATTGAAACAAGTTTAAGCCTTCATGTGTTTTTAAACCACTTTGAGATAAGAGGTGTTACTCTACCCAATTTTTTCACACATTTGCCTTAGATTTTTATTCCTAATTATTTGTGTGTCACTTGTTTAATAGGGAATTGTTACGCTATCCATTTTATTTCAACACTTACCTTGGATGATTTTCCAAAAACCATTTTTTACCATTTGTTTGAAAGAGCATTGTTACATTGTCTAAATTATTTCATAATAATTGTCTCATTTGAAAACAATTTCTAAAACCATTCATTCCTTTTGTTTCAAATGTGTGGTTACATTGCCCATTTCAGTCTAGCCTATTTACCTTAGAAAATATGAGTCTTTTGTATTAAATTTGAAATTCAATCTTTCTAAACACAAATCCTAAACTAATCAGGTCTACGTTGAAGCCTCATCTAATTTAGGCTTAAGTAATCTACTTTTTACATTTGGATTGTGTTGCTTGGATTAATTTATTATTTTATCAAAATACCCCTTACCTAGACTTAGCGATTATTTTTTGTCATGTGTTTTATTTTAGCATCCTTTGTACCATGTTTGTTGCCATGTGCCCTTGTTTATAATTTATTGTGTTGAGTTTTAAAATGTCCTAGTTTCATTGTCAAAGACTCTTTTGTGATCCAATTACCAAGTTTTTTGTGAGCTAATTATCAAGTGTTCTTCCAAGATAATTACCATAGTATTAGATTATTTTTTGAGTCATTTTACTGAGTTTATCCAGGGTAATTACCTTATATTTATATTATTTTCAAGTTCTTATTTGAGACCTTTATTTTTGAGTCTAGCCTTGTTTTCCACATCAATGATTATAACCACCTTTGGGTAAATTGTTATTATCCATTCAATCTAGTTCATGATTGTTCTACCTTGTCTAAATACCTTTGTGACTGATTTTAACCACTTTTGGGCAAATCAATACCTTAGCCATAGATCAATTTTGAATTTGTTTCACATTTTCCACTAATTATAACTACCTTTGGGTAAATTAGTACCTTTGTTAGACTAGTTTGGTGTTTTTATTCTACCCTTACCTTAGACCGAGATTAGTTATTTTACCCTTTGAACCTATTTTACATAGTCAAAAGTTATTTGTTTCAGACATTAGTTATTTTACATTTTTAAACCTTTTTTTTTTCAAGAGACCTAGTCATAGATCCGAACATGCCTCGTTACACATGTAGCAGGATTATGTATAATCTGGACTATGATAACTTTGTTACTAGTGACCCCCTTATTTAAGGGCCTTATGGTGATAATATAGCATATGAGGTAGATCCTTATCCTTATTATAATATTTCATATGAAGAACAAAGGCATGACCCACTAGCACAATACTTGGTGAGTGCATCATCCAATCCAAGCCAAGAAAAAGAGAAAATGGCACAATACCTTGCTAAATTGATGCCTATTATTAAACAAAGCCAACAATAAGATCCCTAATACATAAAAAAACCTATGTAGACAAGTTATGATTTGTACTTGTTTGATTGCCATTTATTAGAGAACAAAGACAAAATTCTAGTTAGAGAAATAAAATTAGGAGCCAAATTCCCACCAAACTTCCCACATGAAAGTCTGACTAGTTTGATTAGAACACCTAGTAATGTGCCTCGTAACCAACAATTTGAATAGGCATTAACTAGTTGCAATCAAGATTTAGTGCAAATAGTAAATAGAGCCAAAGGAAACTTACAAAAGGGAAAGGTCCTATGGATGATCAATTTTAATAAGTATAGTAAGCATACTAAAATTACCTTAACCTAGCTCAAAATTTCAATGCAATGGTTATTTCAAACATTCCACTTATCGAACTAGCTAGTTCAATAGGGCCATAAATAGATTTTTTAGGCTATGAAAATCAAAACATAGACCCCCTTAGCCAAAGTACACTAGTTGGAGACATGTATAATGTCCCAATTTTGATAGAATAAGCTTCTTCTCAAATGGAAGACCTCACTCAAAACATCACAGATAGCACACAAGTGTATTCCAATATGAACCAAAATGGGTCTAATATATTGATGAGTAATACACAGTAGATTCTTCTAATCAATACCTCAAGTGGTTTTAAATAGCATGGAATATGTACACCTATTTATCAAACACAACAAAAAACCTCCAATCCTCAACTACTGGTTCCTCAAGTACATAATAGGGGTAACAAGCAAAAAATAATAGAGAAACATGCCACCTCAACAAGTGTAGAACACCACACCACCTCAATAGGTGGTAACATATGTTTCACCAAAATAAGAATAGACCAATATACCCAAAACATTACAAACATTGCCTAATCTACAACATATTTTTATTGGTTAAAAAGTGCAAGTTAGTCAACAATAATAAATGCTAAACCCTCAACAAGTGCTTAACTAATAATAAGTTTTAACCAATAACTAGGTTCTAAAGTCCAACAAATACTAGGTGTTAATAAATAATTACTTTTCACCCAATGGGTTTCACACATACAACAAGGATATAACTTAAAACACCTCTAATAATATGGTTTTGATTAACAATGTGTTCCATTTATACAACAGGGTTTAATGAGTAGACATCAATTTTGCTCCCAAACTCAACAATACCAACGTTTCCACCTAGCCAAATTTCATTACCATAAACATAATTTTTAAACCAATGACGTGTATCCAACCCTATCTATCATGTTTTCCAAAAATAATGGATTCCATATCAACAGTATAATCCTAATGCACATATATGCATACCTAACCATTCGACCAATCCAACAAACATTATATAGTATGTCATTCATTCATACCCTAGTGAACATAATCCACCTTTGATCAAGCAACCCAAACAACAACAAGACACACCATCTAAATTCCTTGATCAATATTTTAAGTAAATGAAGGATGCAATTCAAGCCATTCAGACCAGAAAGTAAACAAAAAAAGTTCAAACTAGACAAAATATGCTCGTATCCATTCAATATGGATTATCTTCAAATACCCTTTCCTATGGGTTATGAGTCACCTAAATTTGAAAAATACAAGAAAAAAGGTGAATCTAAATATAATCTAAAACAATTATTTATTGATTGCCAACTAGTGGCATACAATGACATATATTTGTTTTTACTCTTTCTAAGAATTTTATCCAAACAAGCCTTGAAATGGCTTTCAAAATTACTAAATAATTTTATACCAGAATTTGATGACCTTTTGGAGAAGTTTGTACAAAGTTTATTTTATAATATTTAAAATAAAATTATAGTGGTGGTTTGGGCTAGTCAAAATAGAAAAATGGTGAAAGTTGCATTGTTTACTTACAATGATGGAGAGTGCTTGTAAGCTAGTTCACTCATAATTTACCAGATAAGCAATTGGCCATGATATTTACCATGAGCCTACATAATGAGATATCTTACCATCTCAAGGTTAAATTTAATCATACATTTGAAGAGCTTATTTTGAAAGGGATACAAATTAAAAATTCCCTTGTCAATAAAAAAAGGCTCTTGTCAACAAAGTGATCATCAAGCTATCTTCTTCCAACCAGAGCTAAAATTAGCACCAAGGCCAATAGAACCAAAGATAAATCCATATCCAAAACTAAAACCCTATCCAAATACTAGAGTTAACACCAACTCAAGGAAGCAATAATTAAATACCAAAGGCCTACAACTACAATAAGATTTTTTTTGATAATGGGGTCACTAAATTGCATTTTACAAATAGTGCAAACACTAGCTATCCATTTACCTTCATCCATTCAATAAATTCCACCTCCTTTCATTTAGCCAAGGCCTCCAAAAAATTAATCCCAATTATAGGCACCTCCTCTAAGGAGAAGACTACCCATTGCCAAATAATTTAGTGACCTCAAGGAACCTATTGAGTTTATATTCCAAAAATTTGTTTAGGTAAATATGATTAGCTAGCCTATGTCAAAACTATTTCCTGGAGGGATTCCTTTTCCTGAATGGTACACAAAACACAAAAAAAATTATTACCATCATGTCAAGGGTCATTCCAAATTATATTTTATTTATCTAAGGCATATGATTAAGAATATTCTAGAAAATGGAGAGATATAACAAGATACCCATACTCCCATGACTAATCATAACCTGGGCATCTATTAGAGTACATTTCTTAAACATAATAATAACCAAAAATAATACCAATAAAAATGATATTATTAGCATAGAACTCCACCAAAAAATCAATAATAACAACATCATCAACAACAAAAATAATAGAATATTTAGAACCAAGGGAAAATTGACCAAACAAAACAAGGATGTCATCATGGCATCACATATACCTACAATAATGTTGTAGGACATATCTTAGGTGGTCATGTTTTCACCATTAGCATTATCCCCTAGCCAATTAATAATAGACCAAGGCATTCACTCAATAATGCCTACCAACCCCCTTATGCTGGTAATCATTCTTTGAATTGTGTTAGTATCTAGGCTCAACACTACCCAAGAATTACCATCCCAGGCCTATTACCTTTCCAACCAATTGCCAAGGCCCTATACCATATTGAGATTACATAATCAAAAATTGAAAAACAAATATTACCATCAAAGGATCATATCCAAATTCCACAAATGATCCCATTCAGACCTCCATGCCTATAAAAATGAGCCAAATACAAAGATTGAAGGGAAAACTTATGACATTGTGGAGCCTCTAAAGAAGACACTTGTGAAAATATCCATTGTGGATTTTTTGTGTACGTCTAGTGTTCACAAAGACTCCCTAAGTCAATTCCTCATGCCTAATTACATCATGCTAGATAAATTTCAAGCCATGGTAGGACATTTATCCCCTATCATATGACTTACCTTTCACCAAAGTGACATGTCATCCTTGAGCCCATTACATAATAACTCATTTTACATCAGGGTTAATATAATAAACTATAAGGTTAAATGAATCCTTGTAGACAATGGTTCTTGTCTCAACATTGTGTCTTTGAATTTGGTAAATCATCTCAATTATATAGTGACCAACCTACAACTAGATACCATTATCATCAAGGTATATGAAAATGAGGAACAAGAATCCAGGGTACTATCAGCTTGCTAGTGGTAATTGGGTCTTTGACCATGACACTCTATAACATGTTTTGGACCTATAATTATCTTAAGATTTATTATTTATCCAACCCTAGATCCATGAAATCGGGGTTATACCTTCCATGTTGCATCAGTGTATTAAATTTCCCCATTTAGGGATGGAAGTGACTATAGCTTTATCAATAATACAAATGTCTTGAGGTAGATTAAAATAGCTATAATTATTATTTTAGCTTGAATCCTATACCCAAATTTGATAAAGGAAAATCTAATAAATCCAAATCCCTTCAATAAGGACCAAAACCCAATTATATTGACCCTGAGAGTCTAACTTTTACTTTATATGCACCTCCACTAGATATTGCCAATCACTTTTATATATATAACAAAGGTATAATAAAATGCATTACTCATGATTCCTTTCACATTCCAAGTTTTAATAGAATCCAAAATCTTATGGGAGACCCAAGGCCAATATTACTTGCATGGAGTGGAAGATCAAGGGAAAATTTTAGCTTAATAAGCCCAATATTTCAAACTGGCCTTTGGCCTAGAATAAGACCCCTTAGTAAAAGATGATTCATGGATTTATACTATTGAGTTAGCTTATTATTACCAAAATTCAAAGTGTCATATTATTAACCATATTATGGATCACCTAGCTTATGAAGGTAAAGGCCTAGGGATACATCAACAAGGAACAATCAAATTAGTTTCAATGACAAAGTATAAGGGAACACATGGTATTATATTTAAACCATATAGGGGTGACCCCACATACCTTATTCAAGTTATAACACCATCGACTAGTGAAGATGATGTTAATAGTGATGTAGGATCTAATTATAGCATCTGTGATGACCTTGAAAACATGATTTTGTTTAACCCCTATGTTGTTTGTACTATTAACCTATTTATCACCCTTTACCACTTACCCTTTATCACCCATAGTTTATGGATTGGGAACAAAAAGAGTCAACAATATTATTAGTTGATTTTTTAAATGATGAGACCATTTTTTAATTTTTGGGTTTGAGGGATCATATTCCTCTTGGAGATCACAAGTACAAATTTCCTATCATATTGGATCATGTTGCCTATTTCAGAGAGCGGGTGAACTTCCTTGGCCAAAAACAAAAATAAAATCAAAAATTGAGGTTTAAAAGTTAAAACCTCTTTGAATCACTTTTAGACCAGGGCAAAAGTAAAGAAAAATGCAAGTCTATTGGTGAAAACCTATTTCAAGTATCATTAGATGGGGATGTTTACCCCTCTTCGCATGAAACACAAGAGACCAATAGTCTGAAGCTTATTTATGGATCTAGAATTAGTAATAAGGAGTGGTGAGATTTTGTGTAGGTTATTTAAGAGTTCCCCAAAGTATTTGTTACATGGCCTTTACCATCATTAGTATATTTTGATTCATCCTGCTTGGGAGAATTAGACAAGCTAGTCTAGCTAGAAGACTTTATCATTGCCAACCAGTTTACCTCCTTGCCAACTATTTTAAAAGATGTTTCTACACTTATTTTGTAAGACAATTCTAAGGTTAAAATTGGGACTCTATAAGACCCAAAGTGGATCAAATTAGGTGCATCTCTCTTTAAGGAGGAACGTGAAGTCTTTACATCCCTTTTGAGGAAGGTTGTTGACATATTTTCATGGACCTATTTAAACATGCCAGGTTTGGAACCCACCTTGGTTATACACCATATTTTTGTACATCTTGATGTTAAATTTTTTAAAAAGAAGCTATGAAAAATGCATCCTCATATTATTTTTCTAGTCAAGAAAGATTTGGAGAGGCTCTTAGACACGAGATGCATTCAACCAATTAATTAATCAGAGTGGATTTATAACATTATGCCAATGAACAAGAAACTATAAGGTATCAGAATATACAACAATTTTGAGGATATTAATAAATCTTGATAGAATGATGACTTTCCTCTAATAAATATTGACATGATTATCAATTATATGGTTGGATATGAAATGCTTTCTCTTATAGATGACTTTTCAGGATATAACCAAATCAAAATTAAAATAGAAGAATAACACAAAATAACATTCACCATTTTTTGGGGAAAATTTTACTACAAATGGATGTTATTTGGGATCAATAATGTAGGAACCACATACCAGTGAGCCATGATCATGATTTTTCATGATATGATGCATGACATAGTTAAGGATTATGTTGATGGCATCTTGTGTAAATCAAAGACTCATGCTGACCATCCAATCATACTTCAAATAATATTTGAGAGACATTGAGAGTAAAAATTTAGGTTGAACCCTAAAAAGTGTGTATCTGGTATAACTTATAGAAAAAATTAGGCTTTATTATCTCTCATAAGGGCTTGAAGTTAATCCAACCAAAGTTCAATCCATTACCAAAATGTCACCACCATCTACTTTGAAGCAACTCCTTAGTTTACAGGGAAAGATACAATCAATATGACACTTCATATCATAGTTAGATTATAAATTCCATCCATTTACACACTTGATAAAGAAGGGAATTACTTTCTCCTAGAATGAAGAGTGGCAGAAAATATTTTATCATCTTAAGGAATATCTAGCCAATCCACTTATTTTATTACTAGTAATGTTGAACAAGCCATTGTTACTTTACTTGTCAATGATTAAAAATAAATTTGGGGCACTTTTGACACAACATGATGAATAGGGTAACAATGAATCAGAATATTATCAAGACAATAAATTACCAATAAGCAAAGATTTTGAATAATAACCAATATTTATTTGTATTGAATAATTCAAATAATTATAAACCATGCATAAATATGCCTCAACTTAGAATTGGAGTTGACATGAAAAATTTATAACTCTAAAAATAAATAAAACTTGACCTTCTATTTTTATTAAGTTTTGCATCAATCACGTACAGCTCTAAAAATATCCAAAAAAAACTAAACTCTAAAATTAACCTATCAAATAAATTTCAATTGAAGCTCAAGTTTAGTTATAAAAATAGATAATTTAGAAATTTATAAAAAACCCAAAAATAATTTTAAATGGTGATTTTTTAACCTCATATGGTCACATATGACGTCCAAAAATATTGAAAATGTCCCATAACTATAAGGGAAGGTTATCGCTAGATTGAAAATTTTGAGCTGGTCATTTTGGCATGAAGATGGGCTTAAATGGAGCTATGAATCAGAAGTTATGGCCTCTATAATTTTAGCCTCTTTTTTTACATAAGGTAAGGAGTATGTTGTGTACTATTTGAGCAGAACATTAGTCGCATATGATAAAAATTATACATCAATTAAAAATGCCTGTTTAGCTATGTTTTTCAGCCCAAAATTTATGTCATTACATGTTGAACAACATGACCATTGTTATTACCAAAGTAGATCAAATCAATTATCTACTTTCTAAAACTACTTTATAGGGCTGCATGGAAAAATAGATCATGTTATTAAGTGAGTTTAAGATCGAATATGCCATTAAGGGATAATTACTCACATATCACCTTGTAAAAACTCCTATTCCAAATATTCAACCTCTCACATTTGGATTTCTAGATGAAGCCATTATGATTGTAACAAAATTATAAGCACTTACTTAGGTAAAATAATGGAAAATGTACTTTGATGGTTCCTTCATAGTTTATGGTTGAGGTACCAAAATATTGTTTATCATGCTACAAGGAGATCTTATTCCCAAGTCCTTTCACATTGATTTTCCTTGTACCAATAACATTTTTGAATATGAAGCACTCATTACAGGGCTTTTCCAAGTAGTGCAGTGGAATATTCAATATTTACTAGTTTATGGTGATTCACAACTGATTATCAATCAGGTCACATACTAGTACCAAATAAAGGATACGAAGTTGGTATCATATAAAGACATGGTTAGCACATTTAAGCAAAAAATTACCAATATTTAGTTTAAATAGATACCTAGAGCCAATAATAGAATAGTTTATGCAATGGCCATAATTGGTTCCATGATTTAGATTATAGATAAAACTAGGAATTATCAGTTTCTTGTAGAACATCTCCTAGCACTAACACATGAATAATTAGTAGTTAATATGGTTTGTGATATTTTTGATCCCATGTCTCCCTAGTATTTTGACATATATGCCTATCTCCAAGACCAAATTATTACATTTGACCTATCACATCAGAAACAAAAATCCTTCATCCATAAAGCCACCCATTATACTTTGCTTGGACCTACCTTGTATCGTAAAAGCTTCTTTGTTTACCTTCACTAGAATTCATATCAGTGTTGAGGGAAGTTCATGAAGGAGTGTGTGGATCCCACACCAATGGGGTAATCCTAGTCAAAAATTTACTACGTACTAATTATTACTGGCTGACTATAGTAATAAATGTAGCTACATATGTGAAGAAGTGTGTAAAGTATCATAAGTATGTTAATATGATTCATGCTCTAAATAAGATGCTCAAACAACTAATAACACCACATCCATTCTCAATGGTGGGACTTGAAATCATAGGTAATATTAATCCTACATGCTCAGATGGCCATAAACATGTCCTTACCACTACCAAATATTTCACTAAGTGGGTGGAAACCATTCCCTTCATTTATGTAATTGGTAAGTAGATATCCAAATTCATATTTAACCATCTCATCTTCCATTATGATATCTACTCTAACATTATATTTGATAATGGAAGATTAATTAAAAATAAATATGTGAAAGCACTTTATACCCAATACTATGTCAAACATTTCTCTACCACCTATTACCTGTAAGGAAATGACCAAGATGAGGCTTCTAAAAAAATCATTATCAATATTCTCAAGAAGATTGTTAATGATGCTGGTCATAATTAAAATTTATAGCTATTTAATGCTCTTTTGGCTTATCGTACCACATTCCATACTCCAACAAGAGCTACCCCATATTCACTTATTTACATCACTAAGTCCATTCTTCCTATCGAGGTTGAGTTGACTTCTCTTTGGATTTCACTATAACACATCATTGATGATGAGGACTACATAATAGCTCATTTTTAATATCAAGACTTATTAGATGTAAAATGCATGTCCACCTTGAATAACCTTTAGGATTATCAAAATAGATTACATGGCCAACATAATAATCATGTTGAGCATCAATAATTCAAGCTTGGTGACCTTGTATTAAAATAAAACCAAAAGAATGTCAATGACAAGACAAAGAAGAAGGTTAATATACAACATAAATGGTTAGGGCCTTATGTATTTACTGTTAGCTATGGTTCTAGATCATATAGGTTTACCACACTAGAAAGAGATGGACTTGATTAATCGATGAACATAATTCACCTTAAACATTTTTACACTTGAGGGACTCAAATTATTGTCTATCAAGATCATTTAAGTTATGCCTTACTATACCTATTATTTATACCATATCCTATACCTTTCCCACCATACCTTAGCCTATTACTAGCCAATTATTTTTACCTAACCCCCTATCACATTTGGCATTGATTCTTCATTTGTACTTCAATCATGTTTAGTGGTTGATGACAGATATAGTTCTAGCAGTTTTTTTAGATTCAAATATTTGAATGGAAATATATGAAAGTAGTATGGCAGTGGTCTTGTCAATTGCATCCTTCATTTTTTAATCTATTCTATATCATTACTCATACTACTAATTATAACCCTCTTTGGGTAAATTAATATCTCCTAATTATAACCACCTTTGGTCAAATTAGGAACAACCCCTTTACCATGTATTATCACATCATCTTTCCATCATTATGTCATACCTTGCCATTTTCCTATACCTGGACTTGATGGTACTTAGTCAAATGCCTTTTATGTAAGTATATCTATAGTAACTTGAGATATTTTGGGACTATGTAGGCAATGCTCAATTTACATTGAGGTTAGCTCTATCACCCATTTGCCATGCTCTCTCTATTTTATGAGCATTCTTAAGCAATGTTTCTCATGATTTTGTGAGTTAGGACCGTGTTGTATCTCATAATTCTTCATTGAGTTGAGATATCAAAAACAACAAAACATTGGGAAGAAATTTCTATCTTTCATTATTTCAGGATAAACTATAATGGCCTAAGGTATGCATGGACTATGTAAGAAGCACTTAGATACATGGGGTATCTTAGGCTAGCTCAACCACTATGACCATCAATTATTTACAACTACTTCATCACTTTATTATCATTTGGGACTTCCATGACCATTTCTTTGCCCTTAAATATTATGGGTCTTATAGCTATTTTCACAAGGTAAACACTTATCCTTTAGTTTCCCTATCCTTATTTTTATCTTATGCTCTCACTATTTTACAAGAAAACCTTAAGAAATGATATCCCCATTCTCTAAGCAGCTTTATCTAGTGCTCTCATCATTTTTCAAGTAATTTTTGTTTGTACGCTCT
The DNA here is from genome assembly GCA_037957365.1 of Torreya grandis. Lineage (NCBI taxonomy): Eukaryota > Viridiplantae > Streptophyta > Pinopsida > Cupressales > Taxaceae > Torreya > Torreya grandis. Next base: position 645 of record JARHVA010000320.1, on the reverse strand, counting down.
CACCATTTTTAAATTTCCTTCTCATTCCAAGACATAGACGTAGTAAACACCTCTTAGTTCATTATTGGATACTTGTGTCTTGAATTTTACTATGTTTTTAGCCTAAACCATACCCATGCACTTGTGTGATTTGTTTGTGTTGATGTTTTCATGATTATGATTGTCATCCCCCCTCTTTTCCTATGCACTCATTGTTTTATGAGACCATTCATATTTTCTCCTAAAAGTCAATCATATTTTCTTATCGATTAGTTTTATTCTATCCCATATCTTGGGAGATCTATTTTTGGCTTGAAGTTCATGGTGGACCTAGTGTCTATGGAACTATGTAGGCAACATCCACTTACCTAGTGCATCTAGATTCAACTCAGGTACCCATTCCTTTTCTTTTATTCTCACCATTTCCCATAGCCTAGGGGAGAACTATTTATCATCATGCCCTTTATGATTATTTCCTATAGCCTATGGAAAACACCTTGTACCATTTTTTTCTTATATTATTTTACATGTGTAATTGGTTACGTAGATTAGGGGTTACCCTGTTGCTAGGAGTAACAACTCTATTACATGTGCACAAATAATTTAGTTTTTTTTTTTTTTTTTTAATTATTACTAACATTGTGACTAACATTTTTTTATAGTAAT